>JAHNEJ010002186.1:0-156186 GCA_022559845.1 Amorphophallus konjac
GACACGTCCTCGGGCCAGGACGCGCCCAAAAGAAGAAAAAATAAAAAAGAAAAAAAAAGGAGAGAGGATCCCTCCGTGCAAGGCGTAGTTCCCTGCTTTTCAGGGTAAGGTCTCGTGAAACGTGCCTCGAAATAACTTAGTGCAAAGAAGAAAGTGTGGGAGAGAGAAAGTACACATAACACAAGGAAGCCATTTCATTTCATATAATAGTCAATAGTACATCATACAGTAAGGAAGGTGGGGTGTACAAGTAATTCTCTAACTCTCGCTAACACCTTCCTGGTCATCTCTCTCCTCCCTCCTCTGACGAGGATCCCTAGGGGGCCTCTGTGAACCCTGAGAAGCCGTGCTCGCCTCCCTAGGTGGCACCATACCAGCCTCCAAGGCACGGCGACGCTCCTCGACCGAAGAAACCATAAAGCTGTCCACAGAAAAGGAGCCAGACTGACGAAGTCGCGCCCCGCGCTCCTTCGCCCTCTGATACCGCTCTTCACTCTCCCGAAGTCTCCCCTCCGCCGTGCCAAGGCTCAGTCGGAGCTCCGTCACCTGGGCCTCCAGAGCCCTCCTCTCGTCTCAATCTCGATATCGCTCTGCCCTCCAGTACTCCCTCTCTCTCTCTATGATCTCCCTCTCCCTCTCCCTCTCTCTCTCTCTATGATCTCCCTATCCCTCTCCCTCTCTCTCTCTATGCTCTCCCTATCCCTCTCCCTCTCCTCTCTCTCTCTCTCATCGCCTCTCTCCTCGACAGCTCGAGGGTGATCCGCAGATCCAGCACGTCGCGAGGGAGCTCCTCAGCCTCCCGTCGCCACTCCTCCTCTAGCTCCGCAATCCGGGCGTTACGCTCTGTCGCCCAGGCGTCGCGCTCCTGCTCGGCACGAACAGCACGGGCCAGGGCCTCCCGAATCTCGGCCACCTGTCAAAACACGCATGCACTGTAAGAAAGCAGGGATAGAAGAAAAGCAGCTAGAAGGAGAGTCGGGGTCAAGCAGACACTCACTCGAGCCTCACGGTTGCGCTCTGCCTCCTCAGCCCGAGCCACCGCATACGCCAGCTGCTCCTGAAGGGCAGATATCTCCGAGGGAGGGCCCCACGAACTGGAACCCGCTCCACCAGTCATCCCGGCTGCCGCTGCCTGGTGGGCCCGCTGAAACACAGGGCAAACGACAGTCAGAGGCTAAGTAACAAAAATCCAGGTCACAAAAAAAATGCATTGCATAGACTCACCAGGGTCTCCAACTCCTGTCGAATGGCCACCAACTGCCGCCTGGCGTCTGCCAGCTGGGCCCGCAGGTCGACAATCATGTTGTCATGAGCATCCTGCATTGCATATAAGTTAGTGTCACATATGTATACATGTAGAAAAGGAAAACATGTTGTCACGTCCCGCCCAAAACGAGGACGACCCACTACGACCCAAGGCTGGCCAGCGTCGGCCATGCCCAGGTAGGGCCTCCACACCACCTGCATCATCATACGTACATCATGTTAGTTGCCATTAAATCACATGCATAAAAACATCCAAAATCATACGCATCATACCATAGCCTCGGGATACTCACTCAACTCCCGACGAAGCGACGCCAGCTAGTAGCCGTGGGGTGCCGCGACCATGACCGGCCTCCACTGTCACGCCAGAGGCACGGCTCTCCTGTTCCCCTGTCTGGCTCTTCCCATCGAGAAGTAGTAGTAGCTCCACACCTGCGTCCACCATACATCATTAGCATGAATAATTACATATTTAACTACGGTAAAATGCATAAATAAAATGTTTACCTGGAGAAAAGGTGCGAAGCCGCTGACTGTCATCTCCCTCTCTGAAGTCTGGGAGAGATCGGCGATCAAATGGGCAAGCAGAGTCGCTCCCCACGCATTGTTCCCCACTCTATCCAGGTCCGCCAGGATCCCAAGGAAACGGTAGTGGATACCGTCTCCCTTCGTCCCCAGCAGAAGGCGGCCCAGGAAGAAGAAGAGGAACCTCCGGAGGTCTAGATCCACCAGCTCCCGCTCGCTCGGGTCCTGGGTGAAAGCTGCACGAGCGTCTCCCTCCAGTCGTGCCAGAAACTCCGCTCCAGTCTCGCTAACCCGCTGGCGCGGGTCACCAAATCCGAGCGCCTCCATAATCTCCACTCGGCCTACTACCCTGCCGTCTCTGTCAGTCACGCTCGTCAATAGCCACAGCAAGTCCAAGGCACTCTCTCGGTAATCGGGATAAGTGACCCCGCTGACTGCCTCTCCGTCAACTCGTAGCCCGGTGATCCGAACTACGTCCTCCAGTGTCGGCACCATGTGCCCCCAGGGCATCAGAAACGCCCGGCTCGACGGGTGCCACCACTCCTTCAACGCCTGGATGAGAGGAAGGTCGAGCCGGAAGGGCTCGATCTGCAGGAAAGCTCCAAAACCCATGGTGTCCACCCGCGCCCTCTGAAAGTCCGGCAGCCCATGGTACGCTGCCACCACCAGGGACCAACTGATTCGGCTCTTCATCACGCCCTACACACCACAAAAATAAATAAAAAGGAACACATCAGCATCATGGATAATAATAAACAACAACACTGTATATAATATTTATTTATTTTTTATTTATTTTAAATATATATATATATATTTAAAGGCGTCCACCCCCCTGGACTCTTTCATTTTACTTCCTTTATTTTATTTTAGCAAAACAAAGACATAAAAAATAAAATAAAAATAATATATATTATCATGAAGGCATCCACCTCAGCGGACGCCTCCTTATTTTTAATTTTATTTTATTATTTACGTAATAACTCAAAAAATAATAAAAATAAAATAAAATAAAAAAGAAAAGTTGGAGGCGTCCAGGCCCCTGGACGCCTCCTTCCCCCACTCACCGGCCTTCTCCACACCATCTCTCGCCCGCCTGTTTAACCTATTAAACCAACAAATTGGAGTTCTAAGGGGCTTACCGGGTCGTGCTCATCCTCTCCCGCGTCGCCAGCACCTGCAGGACCCTCCACGGCCAAATGAGGCGCCTCCTCTTCCGCGGCAATCTCCTCTCCCACGGCAGCCTCCTCGGCATGATCCCTCGACCTCCTCGGACGACGAGCCCATCGTTTCCACCTCTCTCCACCCTGGCTCGAGCCTCCTTGCTCCATTGGGAACTGAGAATGGGTCGTTTAGGGTAAATGGGTCGTCAGAATGAATAGTAGAAGAGAACAGGGGGTGAGGCCCCCTTTATATAAAAGATCACCAAGCTTTGGGGCGTCCAGGCGCCTGGACGCCCCCACATTTTAATTTTTTAAAAAAAATTTAAAAAAGATTTGGGGCGTCCAGGCGCCTGGACGCCCCCACATTTTAATTTTTTAAAAAAATTCAAAAAAGATTTGGGGCGTCCAAGAGCCTGGACGCCCCCACATTTTAATTTTTTTAAAAAAATTCAAAAAAGGTTTGGGGCGTCTAGGCGCCTCGACGCCCCCAAATTTAAAAAAAATCAAAAAAATAAAAAAGAAAATATAGGGGCGTCCAGGCCCCTGGACGCCCCCAAATTTAAAAAAGTCAAAAAAAGAAAATATAGGGGTGTCCAGGCCCCTGGACGCCCCCAAATTTAAAAAAATCAAAAAAAGAAAATATAGGGGCGTCCAGGCCCCTGGACGCCCCCATTAAAATAAAAAATGTGTATACATATGATCATATTATGAATAAAGAAGAACACGAAAAGAGAGAAAACACAAAAAAATACAAAAAAATGAAAATAAAAATCAAAAAAATAATAATTAGTGGAATAGTGGTCCAAAACGTCAAATGCCAGATTTTATTCCATCAGAAAGCAGAGCGAGCTACATCAGGGGCTTAGGCGTCTTAGGCCTTAACTTCCCCAATTCGGTTACATAAGCTCTCCACAGCTCACATTCTTCCCCCACGTGTGTTAAGGCCTTTCCCGCAACACTTGTCTTCCAGGGTGCTTTAACGGCCTTCGCTTTCTTCGCATCCGCCTCCGTGCCCAACTCCCTCTTCTTCAAAGGGACGATGCCAGTCAGTAGTGGGAACGAATGGCGTGGAATGCCGATCTGGAGGCAGCACCGATGCGCGTTGTAAAGGACAAACTCAGTCGCGCCGATCAGTTGGAGTTCAACTTCGAGAGAAGACCTCATGAGGAGTTCAAGTGAGAGTAGACCTACCGGTGCGCAAGTGAAGAAGCTTTGTGTCATGGTTCGAAAGTGAGACCGCCAGTCTTCCCGTTTCTTCAGCCACGGAACACAGTTCGCCACAGTGCCACCAAAGCCTAACACCTCGGCTATGTGATAAAGGGGGCTTTGTTGAAAGAGCTTCGAAGTAGTCGGCATCCCCTCAGTGATCAAATTTGAAGTGCAAATCAATCCAGCAACTCAGGACAAGTGCGCAACCGAAAGGAGGCTTACCCATGCTTGAGGCAGTAAGACCACTGTAAAGGTAGGCAAAGACAGCGGGTCCCACCCTCTTTCCACTCCAAATCCCGCGGATAGCACTCAGTTGGTCCTCCTTCACTATGTTGTCGGTATAAGGAAACAAGAGGGCACCCGCCAGACAAATAGTGAACCCTTTCATAATTCCTTCCAAATAGTCATCGTCTGGTGACCCTCTCAGAGCATCCATGACCCATTCCGTGAGCTTTTGCAAATCAATTCCCTGTTGAGTATGGACCTTTCTGGCTGCGTTAGGCGGCATGAAGCTTCCAGGGACACTCTCGGGAGTTCCCCTTGTCAGCATCCGCATAGCTTTTACCTTCCCGTCGCTCTTGAATTTCTTCAATCCTAGCAGAAGTTCCACCTCCTCAAGGAGGATGGTCGCCTCGAAGGTCGAGAAGATGAAAGTGTGGGTCTGAGGATGCCAGATCTCCACTAGTGCGCCCATAGCCGCCCAGTCCATGCGAATCCTCTCATAGTGCTTGGCATGAATAAGGAGCCCCTGAAGATGCCACTTCGAGAGTATGGCCCTCATGCCGATGGAGATGTTGGAAGTTAACTTTGAAAGCCATGTCAGTTTGGAAAACTTCCTCGGACCTGGGAAGAGTGGATACGGTTGGAAAGAAGAAGGGAAAGGAAAAGGAGTGAAAAGAGGGTTCACGCAGTGAATTTGAAATGAATCAACTTACCATATGCGACTGGATCGTCCCACTTAGATGACCCTCGAGGTCGGAAAGTCGCCTGATCTCACTGCTAGGCCTGCCCCTCTTCATAACGCGGGAAGACTCTCCTTCCATCCTGAAATCCCTAGATTCTCCTCTCCTTCTCCTCCTGAGCTTTCAAAACTCTCCTTGGTGCATTTGGATGAACTAACCTAAGGGAGGTACTTATAGGAAAGGAGAGGTGCTACAGGACGAAACACGTCACATCAGTGGTCAGTCGTCAGGGTTTTGTCTAGATCCCCTTGTACTGTTGTGCGATTCTGTTATAATTCTGCTACTTTCTGATGTTACTAATCTATGCTGGTCTGTGCAGGTTTTACTAACGGACGTCTTTGTCCTATCTCCTGTCCCACCTTTCGATGGTTGGTCCCACCATGTCATACACCATAGTATATGATACCTACGCTACTAGAACATGTCAAGGACCTTGCGACCCAAACGAATCTGGGATTTGAGTTCCCCTTCAACAAAAACGGTGATGATTCCGGAAGAATTTGGGTTGTACGGATAGGCCGTTAATTTGTGGTAGCATGGGGACGACGGTTCCATTCAGTGAGTTGGTGCGTGGATAAACGGGCCCCAGCCCAGTATCAGCTCACCGGATCGGTATCTTGACCAATTCTTAACGAGTTGACAATATTATCCTTGACTATTTTCTATTTTAGTTTATTTTAAATTTTTATTTAAACCCAGCATGCATTCATATAGGACTTTGATTTATTGCGGAAGATCATTCAAGTGATTTGATTGAGAAATCCGTTGTGCTTCAATTCTTACAAATATGAGATATTCCACTCCGAATGAAATACTGAGTTTTCTTGAAACGGCCCTACGCCGCTCTTCCAAAGGAGACCCTTGTTTGGACAGACCCTCAGATATTCCTTTACTTTTTACCTTGTTTGACCCACCTTGGCCGCATCACTTCCACATTGGCTGGTAACCGCTCCCCCAAGGTGAAACCTGCAGGTTTATGACCCAGGTACTTCCATACCGAGAAGTTGGTCTCCTTTATTTTCGTGCCTGAGCGCACATCTCACCATCCCTTATTTGATCTCCGTCCAAGCAATCGTCAAAGTTTGAAAGACCCCCTTCAAGGTCGTCTCATTGAAACTTCAGGAAAGATTCCAAATGGTAATGTCAAAAGCGTGCCTCATCACACCTTGGCATCAACTTATCAGTCCATTTCCACTCCATTTCACTCCACTTCGATACCATTCCATTACGTGTCACTCCCTTGCAAAGCAGACGCCAAGGCGGGGCAGCTGTAGACACGCCATTCCTGACGTCTCCTGAGAAAATCTCATATTACTATACGACGCCCCGCAGCGGCTTTCGCATTTTGAATCGCTTGAGTGCTTCCTATTCTTGAGTCTTCTTCCGCCTTTTCGGCATCCGGAAATCGTCTCGTTGCGGCATTCGGACGGCATCAACACCAATCAGACGCATCGGAAGGTTCTGGAACCAGGAAGAATGTCTGGCGGGCGGCTGCCGAAGCCTTTTCAGGGGACCCGGGGGGGTCTTCATGGAGGCGTCCAGGCCCCTGGACGCCTCCATGATTTTAATATATATTTAAAGACAAAAAGTACATAAAAATAATAAATTGATGGAGGCGTCCAGACCCCTGGATCCCTCCATGAAAATAAAATAATAAAAATAAAAAATATAAATAATGATAAAAGATAAAACAAAAAATATATAATATATTTATGGATGCGTCCAGGTTTCTGGACGCCTCCATCACCTTGTCCATGGGGCCCTCCCGACCGCCAGTCGGTTTGTCGTGTGAGAAAAAATCTAAAAAATGAAGGCGTCCTGTCAACTGGACGCGCCCATTGATGAATCACGGGCGCCGTTCGAAACCACGCGTTGTGCCAAACCGCATGCGGCTTTCGGCGGGGGTTCGGTGGGCTTTCATGGAGGCGTCCACTTGCATGGACGCCTCCATGAAAATATTCAAAATAAATAAATAAAAATAGAATAAAATACTATTTTCAGCCCTGATGGAGGTGTCCAGGGTCCTGGACGCCTCCATCCTCCAGAGCTCTATAAATAGAGACCCCCCCCTCAGTTCGGAGGAGCTTCAGAAGAGATCCGATAGGCTGCCGGAGTCATTTCTAACCCGTGGGGTCTTTTGTAGGTGGAGGTTCTGCCGGCTTCTCGGGTGCCAACGCTTGCGAGAGGAAGGTCGTCTTCATCCACCACGCTTCCACGTCGTCCCTACGCTGCCGGAGCTCCGCCGGATTTCGCCATCGGTGCATCCAATAAGCCAATCCTTTCCTTTTCTTCGTAGTACTTTTACATTCATCATCTCGCATCCTCTATCCCCCTTTATAAGGGCGTCTCTTCTTATATACTTCTTGCATCCATCATCGCATTTTCCTCCTACTCGAGTCCGAGAGGGGTTTAAAAATAACACCAACCAGGTGTGTGTCTTGTCATGATTTCATTACCTTTTATTGTAAGAGATTGATACTACACTGCCGTTCTCTAATCCTGTCTATCTACTGTCTGTTATTTTGTAAGGGTAACTGAGGAAAGCCCTCTCCGTCGGCCGGCCGAAGGGAGAGGAAGAAGCAACCCGCCACTTCCCGCTAGTGAGGTAGGCGCGATCACTCTTTTACTTTGGGGTCCTCGACCCTTGGCGATCACATCATATTTTCGAGGCCGCGACGAGTAATTTCCCGCAATGGCCGTTTGAATTTCTGTCATTATATTTTATGCTGCTCTTCTACTTGCTATACTCTCGAGGCCGCGGAGGGTCATCTCCCGCAATGGCCGTTTTAATTTCTGTTATCTATATTCTGTGTCATTCTTATATCTTGCTATATTCTCGAGGCCGCGGAGGGTCATCTCCCGCAATGGCCGTTTAATTTCCGTTACCTATATTCTGTGTCCTTCTTATATCTTGATATATTCTCGAGGCTGCGGAGGGTCATCTCCCGCAATGGCCGTTTAAATTCCTGTCGTTTATATTACGTATTATTCTTACGCCTTGTTACATTCTCGAGGCCGCGGCGAGTCATTTCCCGCAATGGCCGTTTCAATTCCTGTTACTTAATTTTTGCATTGTATCTGTCCCGCTCGCCCTGCCGGAGCAATCTCCCGTGGTGGCCTCTTCTCTCTTCCCTTATTTTCTTCGTGTTGCAGCATAAAGCCCGATAAAAATAAAAAGGAGCCCGCACGCTCCACGTCTTCTTTTCCGTTCCTCGAACCACGTGACGTCGCTCACACCTAGCTCTTACCGGTTTCTCAACCGCGCACGTCCGACGCTTCCCTCGAAAAGCGACGATCGCGAGCTTGTTTAGAGTCCGAGGGTTGCATTCGTAATTGGAGTCGAGTCCGTGGTCCATCCCGCATCAGTTTGGTATCATTGATGGGGACATCAGAGCAAGCCACTTCATTTCCTTGTGTTTAGATATTTTTTTCATATTCTTTTGGGTGTATTTGAGTGTGTAATTGTATTCGTGAGCATTTATGAGTGTTAAGTGGGTCAAGAGTATAATATGGGCTGAGTATCTTGAAAAGGGGTCCAAATTCCACAATTGGGCCTCCACACCTTTAGAGCCCAATTGGGCCTCTCTCCCATATATGGGCCACTTCACATAGGGGCCATCATGTTGTCCCATGGTCAAGGGGACAAGGTAGGTACAAGGTAGGTGTAATGGTTGAAATTGGAACAAAAGAAGCCAAATTCATTTTGCTTCTTCAAGGGCCGCCCCCCCCCCCATTGTCTCTTTGTAGGAATTTTATATTCCCATGATTCCCCATGTGTCCATCGAACAAGGGAAGTATTGGTCTTTTGTAGTTTCATATATAAACTTGTATTTTCATCTTTTATGTAATTAATGATCATTTTGAACAAGAAATGGCAAGCAAGCTTTAAGGGTGCACCCCAATCCCCTCTCCTCCCCTCTAGTTCTTCTTATTTCCAGGGCTGAGACCCTTTCTATCTCCTCCTCCTCCCATCTAGTTTCATCTCTGGTGCCGCCGCCGCCGTTCGTGCCGCCATCGAGCCGCCACGAAGCCATCTCCAAGGTTCTGTCTTCATGGACAGAAGGCCACTATGAGAATTTCTGCTCTCCACCTCGACGTCTTCTGGAGCTAAAATTTTTAGAGTGTGTTCTTATCTTGAATCCCCATCTCCAAAACAAATTTCACGTCCAAAATCCTTCTTTTCTATTTTTCCATTTTCGGTCTTCAATCCCTCCCAGATCTACCAGGTTTCTGTCTACAGTGACAGGAACCCTGAGTTTCCCATATTCGGACCCCTCCTTGATTTTTTCAGGAGCTCCCAAATTTATTGGAAGTTCTGTCTACCTTCCTCTCCATCCCCAATTTTTCGTAGAATTTCTAAATGCCATCTCATATTTTCTAAAAATCCCTGTCAGGTCCATCTACAATTCTATCTGCCCCAGTCCAGATCCGACCACAGTCTAGTATAAAATATATCAAAAATTCAATTCTCCACAAAACCTTTCACAAAAATATTCCCGTCTTCCTTGTTCAATTCTCTACAACTTTGAAGAAGAGCTCAAGATCTGAATCAGAAGTCTCCTTTACGGTCGACGCTGGTTCTCAGTTAGATCTCAATTTTCCTGATCAGATCTGAGACTGAGTACAGCAAGCTTCAAAAATCGGCCATCCGAAATACAGCTCTGGTGAATTTTTCTGAGTCCCACAGGGTCGAAGGACTTCAAGAGAGCTTTCCAACGATACCTCTTGTGCGTCAATCTGACGTCGGGAATGATCGCAGCGACAGATCTCGCCGGGTCGCGCGCCTGAAAATAGAAACTGTAGATCCGTGGGCACACTTTCCGACCGGTGCCGATCGGAGCCGCCCGGCCTCCGTACGGCGAACCAACGCGCCGCCATCTCCGAGCGGCGAACCAACGCGCCGCCATCCCAGGGAGCGCTTCCCCAGGCGTCCCCACCACATTGGAGCCATCCCGGTCTCACACGGCCCCACCGACCAGCGCGTGGGCGCCACAACCAGCAACATACGCCGTCCGAACCATGCCGACGGGGTGATCAAGAGCAGCCCGTCAACCCGAGATCGGTCCTCCCCGTGGAGTGTGCGATATTTTATTATTGTAATTTAATTCATTACTGTTACCGGGAGTTACCGAATTCGGCCGGGACCGTCTTCCCCACGCCGAGAGCGTGGAGGTATCGTATTCGCTCCTTGCTTGGCACTTTACTTTATTTCATATATGCTTGTTTATTTCGCTGCTAGAGAGCATGTTAGGATAATCTAGCTCGCTATATTTTATATCACCGCTGCTGCGAGAGAGAGCGAGATCGTCTCGTGACCCGATCCGGGCACAAGAGAGAATTGACCACCCTAGCTCTTGCCGATTTCTCAACTGCTCACGTCCGACGCTTCCCTCGAAAAGGGACGATCGCGAGCTTGTTTAGAATCCGAGGGTTGCATTCCTAATTGGAGTCGAGTCTGTGGTCCGCCCCGCATCAGTTTGGTATCAAAGCGAGGTTGAGTCTAGGGTAGTCGTTGCATCCGTCATTGCATAAGTGTTGCACTGTCTAAGTCGAGTCTAGAATCATCATATTTTAAAACAAAAAAAAGTGTTTTTTTGGGTCGCATTTACATCCCTTTACTCAGTATATCAAAAGGTGTTGTCCGAACGTTAGGCTATGCCTATCGGGAAGGTCACACACTTGCACGAGTGATCTTTGGATCGATTAACTCTACCACGTGCCGAGTTTTGGTTAAGTCTAGGTGCATCATCTTGTAGTGTGCATTTGCTTTAGTCGGCGTCTCCTAGTTCGTGTGTTTGCATGCCCACTCGTAGAGGTACACAGTACTCACCCCCACCACCACCTATGGCGGATCCCCCAGTCACTAGTCTCGATGCGTCAGCTGTGGCCGAAATGTTCCAAAACCTTATGGGACAAATGCAAGGATTGCATACACGTATCGATGGGTTAGGTACACAAATGGGTGAGTTGAGTACTCGAATGGATAGGGTGGAAGGGTTGAGTACACGAGTGAATGGCCTAGGCACCCGCCTAGAGGAGAGGATGAAGACCTTAGAGGATAGGGCCGACGGGTCGAACCAGTCCGTTCAGGGATTGGTCGGGAGAGTTTCCGCACTAGAGAGAGACCCAGTCGAGGCACACCCGAGTGCCCAAGTCCAGGCACCCCTCCCACCTATACAAGGTCAACCGGAGCCGGTTCGTCAACCCGCGATTCCAAGGGTTCAAGGGGTAGATGTTAGGAGGCGTGAAGTCCCCGAGGTGCATGACTATGAGTCCGATAACGAGCATCGGGGATATGGTCGTGATCGTCGCCCTACACAGCGTACCCACGACCAAGATATGGATGAACGAGCCCTTAGGACTGTTCGGGCAGACCCTCCCACCCTTGACGGGTCCTTAGACCCAAAGGTCTATCTTGATTGGGAGGCTGGCATGGACCGATATTTTGAGTGGTTCGAGATGTCAGACCAACGGAAGGTCAAGTTCGCCAGGATGAAACTCTTAGGCCAAGCACAAACATATTGGAGGAACATGGAGAACCTATTGTTTCATCGTCATGAACCTCCGATCGATACTTGGACCGAGATGAGAGAAAAGCTTAGGAAGAAGTACCTCCCTACCTCCTACCGCCAGCATCTCATAGAGAGGTGGAAAAGTCTCACCCAAGGAGATCGGTATGTCTCCGATTACATCGTCGAGTTCGATGAATACTATTTGTGATGTGATGCCACGGAGGAAGACTCCCTTACCGTCTCCCGATTTCGACGTGGTCTACGACCGCACCTACGATATGAGCTTCTCCGCCGCAAGGTGGATAAGTTGGAGGATGCATACCAAGTTGCTCTCGAGATGAAGCAATTCAAGGGAGAGTTCGAGTCTATTCCACGGTGGGGCTCCGCTCCTCCCCGAAGTGCTGATTCACGTGGCTCCTTAGGCTCATACCCGAGGGGACCCATGGCTCGTCCTCATGAGCCCGCCCGTCAGGAGGACTTCACTCTTAGACCTCGACCTCCTCCACCACGGGATCTACCTCCACCCCAACCACCGGCACCCATAGCCCGTCCTCTGGCACCGACACCCCCACCACTGTTACCCCCGGCACCTACACCTCCACCCTTGTTGCCCACACCCCCTACCCGTCGAGAGGATAAGGGTCAGGCCCCTCTCATCGGAGAGAGTAGTATGTCCCGTCTACAGTGTTTCCATTGTCATGGGTTTGGCCACTTTGCCAACCAATGCCCCACTCGTACCACACTAGCCCTAGGGGTTGGAGAAGCCTCGCCTTCTGGGCTCGAGCTTGTCACCTATGAGGCCGATCCGGCACTAGCCGATGAGTACTATGAAGTGGAAGGTCTAGAGGAGTTTGCCGCAGCCCAGGATGCAGCCACTTAGTGGGGTTGATGTTACCGTCTTAAGTCTAGGGTCATATATGAGTCAGTGTGTTTCTTCTTTGTGTGGTTTGTTTGTGTGGCTTGTTTTGTGTGGTTTGCATACGTGTGTTAGTGCATGGTGAGTCTGCATGTGTCTTATGCAAGTTCGTCGATGTCAGTCCCTTATGAGTGAGAAGCGAGTGGACTCGTTCGAGGAGTTTGGGATCAGCTCTATATCTATGCCCCGGATCTAGTCACCTACAGGGACCCAACGGTGATTCCTAGTGAGTCTTCGAGCCGCCTCCTCCCCTTGAGAGTGACCCCACCCCAGAGTGTCCACCTCTGGCCTCGTTCCCATAGCAGCTTGTGCATATCGAGTATATACGAAATGAGCAGGTGACGATCACTTGGAGTGGAGCGTACCCACGTTACTTGGCACGGTGACGGATCCGCCTGAGCGACTCGAGCAGCAGCACCCCATACTCGACGGGGTCGAGTTCCTCCCACCCGGAGAGAATTGATGGGGACATCAGAGCAAGCCACTTCATTTCCTTGTGTTTAGATATTTTTTTCATATTCTTTTGGGTGTATTTGAGTGTGTAATTCTATTCGTGAGCATTTATGAGTGTTAAGTGGGTCAAGAGTATAATATGGGCTAAGTATCTTGAAAAGGGGTCCAAATTCCACAATTGGGCCTCCACACCTTTAGAGCCCAATTGGGCCTCTCTCCCATATATGGGCCACTCCACATAGGGGCCCAAATGTCGGCCCATGGTCAAGGGGACAAGGTAGGTGTAATGGTTGAAATTGGAACAAAAGAAGTCAAATTCATTTTGCTTCTTCAAGGGCCGCCCCCTCCATTGTCTCTTTGTGGGAATTTTATATTCCCATGATTCCCCATGTGTCCATCGAACAAGGGAATTATTGGTCTTTTGTAGTTTCATATATAAGCTTGTATTTTCATCTTTTATGTAATTAATGATCATTTTGAACAAGAAATGGCAAGCAAGCTTGAAGGGTGCACCCCAATCTCCTCTCCTCCCCTCTAGTTCTTCTTCTTCCCAGGGCTGAGACCCTTTCTATCTCCTCCTCCTCCCATCTAGTTTCATCTCTGGTGCCGCCGCCGCCATTCGTGCCGCCATCGAGCCGCCGTAAAGCCATCTCCAAGGTTCTGTCTTGCTGGACAGAAGTCCACTACGAGAATTTCTGCTCTCCACCTCGACGTCTTCTGGAGCTAAAATTTTTAGAGTGTGTTCTTATCTTGAATCCCCATCTCCAAAACAAATGTCACATCCAAAATCCTTCTTTTGCTATTTTTCCATTTTCGGTCTTCAATCCCTCCCAGATCTACCAGGTTTCTATCTACAGTGACAGTAACCCTGAGTTTCCCATATTCGGACGCCTCTTTGATTTTTCCAAGAGCTCCCAAATTTACTGGAAGTTCTGTCTACCTTCCTCTCCATTCCCAATTTTTCATAGAATTTCGAAAGGCCATCTCATATTTTCTAAAAATCCATGTCAGGTCCATCTACAGTTCTTTCTGCCCCAGTCCAGATCCGACCACAATCCAGTATAACATCTCCAGAAAATTCAATTCTCCACAAAACCTTTCACAAAAATATTCCCGTCTTCCTTGTTCAATTCTCTACAACTTTGAAGAAGAGCTCAAGATCTGAATCGGAAGTCTCCTTTACGGTCAACGCTGGTTCTCAGTCAGATCTCAGTTTTCCTGATCAGATCTGAGACTGAGTACAGCAAGCTTCAAAAATCGGCCATCCGAAATACAGCTCTGGTGAATTTTTCTGAGTCCCACAGGGTCGAAAGACTTCAAGAGAGCTTTCCAACGATACCTCTTGTGCGTCGATCCGACGTCGGGAATGATCGCAGCGACAGATCTCGCCGGGTCGCGCGCCTGAAAATAGAAACTGTAGATCCGTGGGCACACTTTCCGACCGGTGCCGATCGGAGCCGCCCGGCCTTCGGCTGGCGAACCAGCGCGCCGCCATCCCAGGGAGCACTTCCCCAGGCGTCCCCACCACATTGGAGCCATCTCGGTCCCACACGGCCCCACCGACCAGCGCGTGGGCCCCACAACCAGCAGCATACGCCGTCCGAACTGTGCCGACGGGGTGATCAAGTGCAGCCCGTCAACTCGAGATCGGTCCTCCCGGGCCCACTTGTGTAGCCCTTTACCTCCCTGCGTGGAGTGGGCGATATTTTATTACTGTAATTTAATTCATTACTGTTACCGGGAGTTACCGAATTTGGCCGGGACCGTCTTCCCCACGCCGAGAGCGTGGAGGTATCGTATTCGCTCCTTGCTTGGCACTTTGCTTTATTTCATATATGCTTGTTTATGTCGCTGCTAGAGAGCATGTTAGGATAATCTAGCTCGCTATATTTTATATCACCGCTGCTGCGAGAGAGAGCGAGACCGTCCCGTGACCCGATCCGGGCACAAGAGAGAATTGACCACCCTAGCTCTTGCCGGTTTCTCAACCGCGCACGTCCGACACTTCCCTCGAAAAGGGACGATCACGAGCTTGTTTAGAGTCCGAGGGTTGCATTCCTAATTGGAGTCGAGTCCGTGGTCCGTCCCGCATCAGGCTTCTTCTCTAGTGGGGAGTTTTTCATCTTTCTCTCCCTGGTGGAGATCAAGTAACACTGGCAGGATTCTCCCTGGCCTCCTCGGACTTCCCCTACTCCTTGGGGAGTGGGAAATTTTAACTTCTGGTGGTATGAGGAGGGAACCCCCTTCAAAATGCCCAAATTCCCCTGGCCAATAATGGCGTTGTAGCCAGTCATGCCCCGCACGACCGTAAAATCGGCCACAAAGGTCACGTCCCTTGGGGCGATTCCGAAGGTGATCGAAAGGGAGATTCGCCCCTCGGGATAGACCGTAGAGCCAGAGAATCCGTGCAGGGGTGTGTGTAACGGCACTATGCGAGAGAGATCCACACTCATCAAAACAAGAATGTCGTTAGAAACGATGTCTAGACCACTTCCATTATCTATGAGAATGCGACGCACTGTACATTGGTTAATGGCCGTGGAGACCACTAGGGCATCGGAATGTGGAGTGGTCATGCCCACCAGATCCTCGTGTGAGAAGACGATGGGCTCCTTGAGGCGATCCGGGCAAGGGTCCGAGCGGTGGAATCACGATAGCTCTCACTCAGGAGGTGTGTGCTCGGCGCCTACTGGAGTTATTCCCCTGATGCCAGCCCTCCGAAGATGATCATGATCTCTTTACCGTTGGGTTGGTTATCAATGGGAGGTGGCATCCTAGCCTTCTATTGTCATCTCTCAGCGGCCTTGGCAATGAACTTGTCTAGGAGCCCTCAGTAGACCAGGTCCTCAAGGGCATCCTTGAGTTGGACGCAGTCGGCCATGTCGTGGCCATGGTCGCGATGGAAATGGCAATACCTCCTTCGACTACTCGTCCTTTGATAGGACTTCGTCTTTGGTGGTCAGCGGAAGTAGGGTTTCTCACAGATCTCCATGAAGATCTGTTCAGATAAGGCCGTCAATGGAGTGTAGTGCCTATAAAGGTCTTTCTCCGTTGGCCCCTGCTGGTCACAGCGCTTAGGGTCCAAACACTCGCGCTTGCTTCTTTCCCCTTGGGTGTAATCGAATGGTCGCTTGCGGTCGGGCTGATCGGTCCCCGCCACTATGCCTAACACTACATTGTTCTCCTCGCAGCTGGCGTGTCTTTGAGCCAGGGTGAGAAGCTCCATCAGCGTTGTTGGGGACTCCACCCCAAGCATCCTTCGGAGAATGGCATCTCGGGTACCTTGCGTCAGCGCTGCCGTGGTGATGCTGACGTCTAGGCTACGAATGCGGAGTGCCTCTTTACAAAAGTGGGTGATGAAGTCCCACAAGGTTCCTCGTGGCCCTACTTTATGGTGAGGAGGCTCACAGCAAATCTGACCTCCTTTTTACAGTCGAGGAAGTTTCCTTTGAACTTCTTCTTCAGCTGCTGGATGAATAAGGTTATGGACCTGGCGAGTAGTTACTCGAACTAGGTCTGAGCATTCTCTCGCAGGGTGGTTACAAACATCAAACACTTCATAACGTCCGAGGCCCGGTGGAACACCAGGTTAGACTCAGAGTTGTGCATGTGGTCAACGGGGTCGGTGGTGCCATTGTACGAGGTGAACGTCGACAGTTGAAACTTAGGGGGATCGATGCTCCATGATCTCTCGGGAGAAGGGCACGTGGAAGTTAGAGTCATCATCGATCAGCCCCTTGGTCCGTGCCACCTGGAGGATGTCGTCCAAGTAGTGGACCTTGCCTTCGAGCTTACGCTCCACCTCCTTGTAGCATCAAAGTCATTGTGCCATCTCCGGGTTGGAGTGCAACGTACTGGCGGGACGTCGGGAGGGGTGTCTGCGCGGGAAACGGGAGTGTGCAGCGGAGAGGAGCGAGGGTTCGCACACCCGACATGACTTCACCATCATAGGTGTTTCTCCATTCTAGGGGAGTATCGTCAGAGTGCGATCCTACTTCGCCTGTCGATTGAGGAGGCCTTGATATGCCTCTGCCAGTGCCTATATCTGACGGCGTAGTACTACGAACTCATTTGCGGTGGGATCTTGTAAAGCAGCACTACAAGATGGGTGGGAGGAGGAAGAAGCTTCTTGAGAAGCCTGTCCGGAGCCTGGAGCCCCTGGTAGTTGCTAATGTTGTGGTAGTTTCCACAGCATCAAAAAGTTTATATGCAGGAAAATTTCCCTTTCGCCTCATACTACACCTTTGAGATTTGTTTGTTGGGGAAGAACAACCGACCACCTGAGGAAACCTGTAATCATTAGATAAATCGTCAGATAGAGCTCTGGGAGTCATCCCAGGGGACAACCCTCTGATGCCTAAGTCGGTAATGAGTGAAAGAACAGAGAGGAAACTTAGGGAGAAAGAGAGAGAGAGAGAGAGAGAGAGAGAGAGAGCCTATAGAGTGAAGGCGAAGTGTGGAGAGTGCTCGGGGAAGAGTCAAGTACTTGGAGAGGAGGACAGTGCTTAGAGGCAGAGACCGGGTTGAGAGAACTAAGTGGAGAACCTTCAATCTGCCTTCTCTGTATCGCCTGCCCGCTGTGCCGTGGAGACTTGGTCTGGAATCGCCTCTCCCTCCACGTATTGGGCTGTGAGTGTTCATGTCTCCCTTTGTCTGTGTGTCTATCTGAGCCTCTCTATCCGCATGTAGGTCTGTCTAGGGGCTATTTATACCCGTCGTGGCGGTGTTGCTTCTTCCCTGGCTTAGCAATAGTGCAGTTAGTGGAGTGATGTCCTGCTCGATCGTGGGAATCCTCTATCGCCCACTAGCCTACTCATGGAGGAAAGGAGACGTGGCGTGTATCTCGATGATGTGGGCGCGATCTGAAGCTCGTCGGGGTATGCCCCATAATGGCAGCTTCAACGTTCATCCATTGGTGAGTCTTACGGCGCCTAGAAGGCATGAACATGAAGTCCCACCCGTGGGCCAGTCAGACCTCGATGGGCTTCAATTGGGCCATGCTTCAGGGCCATCGGTCGACTGGAGAGGGCCGTTACGGGCCGAGCTGTCTTGGACCACAATGGGCCTGACATTATCGGGCCATACTGGGCCTGGCGTATTTTTCCCTCCTCACTAGAGTTATCAAATTTTGTACCCTTACAATCTATGCTATGTTAATAATCAGCCCTCCTAATACAACTATTTATTAATAAGTCACCCGATTCTTCTAACCTTTATTGAAAAGTCCCTCAAGTTAAAAATCATCTCTTAAAAAAGAATATTTTATGGAGTATTTTTTCTCTACCCATGAAAAAATAGCTTTCCCATTTTATCCTTTCATTCTATCTCTACAGTAACTCTCTCTCTCTCTCTCTCTCTCTCTTTGAGCATCACCGTTGGGGTTCAATCTCGTCAGTGCGCAGGATGTTGAGTAGGTGGAGGGGGAGACCCCCTCTGTGAACAGCTACTATAGCTCCCCAGACACCATCGCCGACGACTATTTTACCTTCCCATTCTCCCTTTCTCTCTCTCCCTCGCACCCCACCCCACAGTCGGACATGATATGACGTCCAGCGGCGAGAGGGTAGACCACGCCCACTGAATGATGGGGGATCCCTTTCTCTATCTCTCTCTCTCGCCATCCTATTCTCTCTCTCTCTCCCTCTCTCTGCTCGATGTTGAGGATCATTATTTCTTCAGATTCTGAAGATGACCAGATGGAGGGGAAGAGCAAAGCCTACAAGGAGAATGAGATCCATGGGATCGGTGAAAGCCCGCCCACTACCCCTCTCTCATCCAAGCTGTAGAGGTCCGACAGTCACAAGCTGAGGTTCAAGGGACCAGGCGGTACGTTGAACCGGAGGTTTATGACGCCAAGTTCCTGACCCAGAAATCTGATGTTTTCTATGATCAAGATGGCAAGGGCGGTGATGATCTGCGAGGAGAACGAGTTAGAGGACGTCGAGGATGAGGCAGGCATGGCCAGGGAGGCCGCGCTGGCAAAGGACTGGCACTGGAGGGTGGACCAATGGCTGAGCAACTCGTTCCTCGTGGAGGTGGCGGACCACACGTGATCCCACTGGGTGGCAGTGCCTGCGCTGGAGGGGGAGACCCTCTCTCTCCCTCTCTCCCTCTCCGTGCACCCCACCCCATTGGGTGGCGGTGACAATGCTGGAGGGGGAGACCTCCTTCGACACCCCTCCTCTCTCTCTCTCCCTCCGTTACCCAAGGGCTTTATGGTCGTTTCCCTCTTGGAGTTAAACTAAATCATGATTGAGTTAAGTTAATCATGTTTTTCCTTACGAAGATCGACGGCATGGGCTTTCTCTTGTAATGGAGAAGATTTGGGTGACTTACTTATAAATAGTTAGATCGGAGGGATTTATTCATAATATTATAAGTTTGTAAGGGTTTACAATTAAAAAATCTAAAAACCTAAGTAGGGTTGTAAAATGTTCACAGTGCCTTGACTGAATATCAGTACCGTAAACAATGATTCACCCCTAGTTACAAACATCATGAGATGTATACTTGGAAGAAGGGTTTGACATGTCGATTCGTATCGGTGGGAGCTGCAAGTATCAGATCGTATCAACTCAAAGTCGGTACAATCGATCCGTGGTGCATACGATACAATAGATGGAGTTTCAAAGGTAGTAGACTGACCTCTACGGCAACATAAGGAGTGTGGTACTTAGCAATATCAATCGTATTGTACCGTACTATCGAAAAATCAATACGATCGATATGTCAAATCATACTTGAGAGAGAGGGAGGCCACGTGCATTTTCTTTGCAAAAGCAGAGGGAATGTAAGGTTAGGCATAAAATGTTATATTCTATAAAATAAATAAATATATATATATATGTTAAATTACAATTTGGGCCGGGTCAAACGTAATCTGATTTTGACACCCCTAGTGCGAATAAAGTTTATCTTTTTCAAAAATAATTATTGCACATTGGGTGTTAATTTGTTGTTGACGCACACCCAATTCTTACTGGCCTTCGTAGGACTGAAACCGTTTAATCACGTAGTTCAGTTGCCCAAGTGGACCAACGAGAGTGGGAATGTGTGCCAATTGACGTGGATCCAATGTATGTCAAATATTTTCTTCCTTTTTTTTTTCAAACTGCATCGTGTGATCGAACAAGACGAGCTTTGATGAAATATATCGTACCTTAACTTTTCCATGTCACCCATTCATTTGTCACCCATCGTACTCCTTTCCTCTTTACGTCTTGAGGAAGTGAACAGCCTCTCTCTTTTTTTTCTTTCTGGCTCGTTGTGTCAGGAGATCATGATGCTACACGCGCCAACGTGCAATCATCATTCTCACGTCGGCCCGGATAAACTGCAGAATGTTGGAGCGCTCTATGCCAGCCACCACAGGCTGCGGGAAAGCAAAAGGGACTGGACTCTGTCTTCTACCCTATGCAATGACACTTCCACAAATTTAACCTAGCACGCATGTGCCGTTCCAACTTTTAATTAAGCCGTTTAATTAAATCAGACTTAAACCAAATTCACTATAAGTAACCTATATATGGCCTAATTGTCAATAACTTAATTAGGTATGTAGTAATGTTTAGCTAATGAATGACCTACATATGCTAACAATTAAAGTAATAAAATTATCACCACAGGAGACAACATATATATCCACAAATAAGGGAGAACAATAAGGACGTGATAATATTCTCTGTCATATTTTGTTAGAGTATCAATTTTGATATAAAAATATTATTAATTATTATAGCAGCAATTATCAAATGTTATAATTTGATGTCGGAGGGCGACAGTCAGCATTGATAAAGATATCTAGTTATCTACATGTAGTTTAATTAGGCCCTCAAAAGTGAATTTAATATTCGGGTATCAGAGTATTAAAATTGATAAATCATAATCAAATACCTAATCTTAGACTTGCTACTTAATTATGAGACCAAAAATCCCCTCGGGTCCCGCATTAATCAATACCGACGTAAACAAATAGATAAAATGTGAAAGAAAGAAGATCTAGGAAGAGATTGGGGCCTGTCTCCACGGCTAGTGCACCAGTGTAGGAGATGACATTTGGAGTCCTTAAAATTAGGATTTGTCAACTCAGTCCGAGTCGAGATGACTAGAGCGGATCTACTCAGATCCACGAAAATTCGAGATATGATCCGGTCGACTCGGAGTGAGTCGCTCCTCTCTCCCTCTCCACCCTTCTCTGTGACCTTCTAGGGGTGCTCCGACGAGGATCCGACAGTGGCGACGAGGATCCGACGGTGGTAGATGAGATCCAGTGGTGGTGACGATGATCCGACCAAAAGGGACGTTGCCAGCAGTGGTGAGAGACTGTCGAGGGTTGGGCGGGGGCGTCAGGGTGGGCTACCGGGGTGGGGGGTGTCGGGGTGAGAGAAGAAACCGCAGTCGGGATAAGACGGCGTCGGGATGAGGGAAGAAAGATCTACCGGGTGGGATGAGAGATGACTGAGTCGGCCCGAGTCGCATGTAACTCGGGCATTAGAGCGATCGTGATCTAGTATAGATCACCGAGCCAACGTACCTTGCTTAAAACCACCCTGGGCTGGGTTTAGTTAGGATGTCGGAAGATGCTAGTCTCCTAAAACTATCTTCACGAGATGCCATTTAAAATAGTTCTAGAAATATTCTTAATCATAAGAAAAACTTTAGTATGGTATTATAATGATTTTTAATAAAAAACCAGATGTCTAGGTTTATTCGTTTCAAGAATATCCGAGGGTGAAGAGAGAAACAGACGTTACAAAAAAGAAGGAAGATGTGCATGGGTTGTGGACCTTGACATGATTTTGATTGAGCGAGAAAAAATAATTAAAATTTGAAATAACAAAAAAGGACCTTGAAGAAATATATTGTTCTTTAAAAAAATCATACGAGAATAATAGTCTAAAAATGTATCTCAATTTCACATAAAAGCTTTTAATATATATATATATATATATATATATATCTTAAACTTCACACAATTAATTACAAGCTTATAGAAGTAATCCAAAATCTAATAATGTTTGCAAAGGCCTAACTAATTTATTGCTTCGATCCATTTTATGAGATTAAGTTCTTAATTATTAGACATCAATAATATTCACCTGGGAAGAGTTGTTCATTTACAGGAGATACCATATATGTTATCACCAGGAGGTATATGGTAGCAACTGGCAAGAATCTGATGCAGGTTGTCATGGAAGAAAGCTCATGCACACGTGGATGTTGTTAGCACCAGGCATGAGCTTTGTTAAAAATGGTTGGCTAAATTAAAAGGCTTCCCTACTTATCTAGCGTCTACTTGTTGCAGGTTGTTGGATTCTTTCGCCATTAATGGATCAGCAGGGGCAGGAGACAAAGTGCAATCAGAGAGGAAGAACCCCCATACCTGAAGCTTGCAGTTGGAACTCGCCGCTTCCCTTCGCCGGGGCCGCCGCCGCAGTAGTAGTGCTCCACGCCTGCTGGCGGCGCCGCCACACTCCACTTCCTGGCCGCCGCGACCAGCGCCCGGGCCAGACCCACGTAGGGGCTCCCCTCCGGCGCAGCGCCGCGGTAATATCCGGTCCCGAGGAGCAGGACGACGACGCTAGCGGCGTTGGCCGCCGCGCACACGCCGAAGCCCCAGCCCCATCCCACGTTGTCCTGCACGTAGACGACGGCGGTGGAGCCGATGATGGCGGCGACGTACATCACGAAGAAGTACCAGTTGAAGAAGACGTTCTGGTCGCGGGGCCTGTCGAACTGGTTGGCCCCCATGGTGGCCAGGTTGAAGCGGGTGCCCCCCGTGCCGGCGCACCCCAGCGCCACCGCGACGTAGAGTACGGCGTTCTGCCCCGCCGAGGGGGCCCTGCATGCGCTGGAGCCGGGGGGGCACGGAGGTGGCCGCAGCGATCGCACGGTGGCCGTCAGGGTGAACAGAACGATCCCCTGCAAATGATGGTGGGTTGGAATCGAATCTAACGTTAATGTTGGGAACCATACATACATATGTATGATGGCCAAAACTCTAACTGTAGAAATTAATTAAAGGGTGTTGTATCATGTGTGGTAGGGAAGTCCAGGATGACAGGGAAGGATCGGATTCTCGTGTACGTACCAGCAAGGATAGGAGGGAGGAGGAGGCGACGACAGTGAAGCAGCCGAGGGAGGAGTCGGAGATGACGGCGCCGGCGATGGGGGCGAGGTTGATGCAGCCGTTGATGATGTTGTAGATCTGGGCAGCGTCGACGCCGTCGACGTTGAACTGCTTGATGAGGTAGACGATGAAGTTGGAGGTCGCCCCGAAGATGGCCACGGACATCCCCATCATGCTCCCTGCCGACCAACACGCACGTTAAAGAGAAGGCCGGGTCCCTGGAGTTCCCCCCCCCCCCCCAGAGAGAGAGAGAGAGAGAGACAGACAGACCTAAGATGAAGGGGAAGGTGATCCATCCTCCTCGCTTCCATCCGGGATTGGCCGCCTGTGCTTCGTCAACGTCGATCTGCAGCTTGCTGGAGTCTTTGGAAGCCATCCTAGCTTTTCTCTCTTGGGCTGCCGCCGAGTACCTCTCTCTCTCTCTCTCTCTCTCTCTACCCCCGATCGAGCACCTTCCGCTCCCCCTTGCTCACTCACTCAAGAGGATTAATGATGCGGTTTAAACGTCGGGCTCCGCTTGTCCCTTTTGAAGAAGAAGCACTCCCTTGCCGTGAAGACGGCGGTGCATGCCAAGGTACGGTGTGAGTGCTCACTAATTTAAGGTACCACATGGTGCTCGGTGAAATGTGTTGCTGTGAAGCAAAGACGGAGGAACATTTGTCTACCGCCTCCACAACGTATAGCTTTTAATTTCTTAGAACTATTAAATTTGAAGCTAGCTAATTTTATAATCACCAACTTGTTTATTGGTGGGAAGAATATAGATTGGACTATATATGTATATATACAAAAGCCATATTAATTATGTGAGCCTTCAATAAGAATTTTGAAAAGAGGGGTTGTATATTAAATTAATTAAAGACAAGTGGGAATGCGAGGAGGAATCAACCAGGGTGGCGTCCTGGACGGTGTAAGATTAATTTAGTTGGATTTGTTTTTGCCAACAGATAGACGATATTTTGACTTTGAAAGTGGAGTTGACTGCTTAAAGTTTTGCAAAACGCATCCCGTGCTTTTAGGAAACTTTGCTTCCTTCGAAACCTCTTTCTTCACTCACTCCTCGAATAAATAAAGCTGTCCGGATGAGCTCCGTATCAATGTACATCATAATTACTAGCTGTCTTGCACCACACCTTGAAACCTATCCGGTGCATCTTTCTTTCTTTCTTTCTTATTTTTAAGAATATATGATCGATAAAAGGATTATCTCTCTTACCAATAATAAGGAGAAACAAGCGATTCTTTTTTTTTAACTAAAAGATAATACTTATAAAGGGGAGACGAGGTATACCGCTCATCTCTTCATTTTGAAAGGAAAAGAACGTTCCACCCCGGCCACCAGTCAAGCAGATTTTTATTAAGAAAAGTAAAGGAAGAAGGAACATCACACGGGAGGGGGAGAGCAGGGCACTCTGCTAGAAGGCAAGAGGCCGATGCACAAACGGGCCAAGATCCAAAAAACTCAGAAGGAAGTATAACCAGCAGCCCAAAACTAGGGACAATCAGCAAACAATAACAACCGAGCCCAACAATCCACGAGAAGAGAGGGCAGCAAGCCCCCAACGTGACCACCGGCGCATAGGACAGAGCGGCATGCCCAAGACAGGGGAGCTGAGCTACGACAGCTGGAAGGCAGCAGGTCGAGGTGACGGGTCGCCAGTGGCAGGTACGGGCAGTAGCGTAGAGACGGGTGGGGCGACGCCCCGGAACCAGAGACGGTCAGTGCCGTGTCGGAGTGGCAAAAAACGTGTCGCCCACCTGGGAGGTGAGCAGTGATCGAGGGAGCAGGGGCACTGCCGGAGGGACCACTGAGGAAGACGACCGGGCGCCAGACCCACCGGAAGGAACCCTGGCGCCGTCCGCTGAAGAAGGAGGACCGACCTAGGGCCAGGCCCACCGGACGGCACCATCAGAAGAAGGACCGACCGTCATTGGCAAGGACGGCGATGGTACGAACGGGAGAGATCCAGGAGCGAGGGAGGTGGTAGGCCACGCACCGACTGAGCTCAGCGCCAGAAGAGAGCCCACCAGACAGGGCTGGAGGTGGACGATCGCCACTGGTGGGGACACCGGGTCCACTACTGGGCCCACCACTCGGAGCCGACGCCGCACTGCACCGAGCTTATGGCTCGGAGACTCGATTGAAGACTCGGCATACTGAGTAGATATACTTGCGTGTATTTTGAGTATTTGTACGTGTGTAAAATACATGTTTTACTACATGTATTTACGTTTGTTTTATTAGGCATGGTTGGTCAAAAGTTATTTGTATTTTAAATCTTGTTAAACCCCTAAGTCAATAGTGGGTTGGTGGCCTTTGTTTTATTAGGCTAGGATAGATATGCAAATAAAAGAAATGAGGAAGGTATGGATGTAATAGGCCTTTCCTATAAATAGGAGGCCAATGCTTGTTACGAGACATGTTGTATGAATGAAAAATTAAGTTGAAGGAGCCTTTGCCCCTTTGTTCATCTCCCTTCCCTCCTTTCTCATTTTTGTGAGATTCGAGTGTCGCCCGGTGTGAGACCGTCCGGCGTGAGGCCGAGCTGTGTGAGATAGCAGTTATCCGTTCCCATCCTGTTCGCGTCCCGGAGTGCCGTCGATCCATTTCCACGTTGCCGCCGTGTCAAATTGGTATCAGAGCCTAATACGGCGTCTTCGACGACCCGACGTCTCTCTCTTCCTCTCTCTAAGTTGTCAGAGTGGAAAAAAAAGGAAAAAAAAGAGAGAAAGAATAGCAGAAAAAGGTTTATAGAAATAGTTTTGAAAAGAAAAAAAAAGAGAAGTAAGAGATTGAAAAAAAAAGGAATAGAGAAAAAAAAGTGAAGCCCCTGCGTTAATCTCCCTTTCTTTCTCCCTGCTGTTCTCTTTCCCCCTGTTCTCAATTCTCTCTCCCTCTATCATTTCCACTTTCTGTTAATCCCCCCCTCTCTCTATTTAATACTTCTCTCTCTGTTAATATCTCTCCTCATCTCTCTCTCTCTCTCTCTCTGCACAAAGCCGAAGAAAAGTCAAAAAAAAAGAATTTTTTTTCTTTCACGGCACAACCATCATCGCCCGTGCCCGCCTTCAAAATCGGCAGGAGCCGCAACGGCTCTCGCAGCAGCGCCCCAACACCCGGCCGCCGCCGCTCCCGGCCCGCCAGCCCCGCCCCCCCTCCACCTCCCGCCACCGCCTCCGCTCCCACCGTGGCCATCGGGCGCCCCGCGCCTGCCAGCGCGCCCGTGCGCTTGCCCCCCCCCCCCCCCCCCCCCCGCGCCCTGTGTCGCCCGCGAGCACAGAGCCCGCGGCCGCCTGCACCCGGCCCCCGGCACGCGCCCTCCTGCGCCCAGCGCGCCCCTGGGCCCGCGCCAGCAGCGCTCCGCGCTCCGCGCCCCCGCCTGCGCCTGCCCCGCCAACGCACCCGAGCTCGGCCGCACCGGTGCCCGGCCACCTACGGGTCGCCTCGTCCCCCGCGTGCGTCGGCCCCGTCCCCCGCGTGCGCCAGCCTTGCCGCGCCAGCACTCGCGCCCGCGTGCGCCCACGTCAACGGCCGCCGACGTTGACCGGCCGCCGTGTTGAAATCTCCCTCTTCCTGCTGTGAAACGCGCAGGAAAAGTGTGAAAAAAAATATTGAAAAAAAGAGAGTGAAAGAGTCAAAAAAAAAAGAAGATTGAAAAAAAAAAGTCATAAAAGGAGGTTTGAAAAAAAGATGTGTTGAATATATATAATATATATATGGAGTATATATAATGCTCTATATCTCTATATATATCTATATATATTATGTGATTAAAAAAAGTTAACTATATATAAATATATATTTGAGATATATATAATTTAATATATATCTATATATATATATATATATTTATCAATTGTGGCACCCAAGTCCACAAACGACGGCTTGCCAGGTGTCCGAGTCATCCGGTCACCGACACACAGTCCGTAACTTACGGAGGGTGAGTGTCCATAAGTCTCCCTGAACGGAGAAATTAGACTAATTTGTTCCCCTGCGCGGGAAATTTTAAGTCACGCAGTTTTGTAATAATTGCAACCTCCCTGCGAGGAGTGAATTCTTTGCAACCGGTGAAGCTTCTTCGACGCCGTGCGGGCACGCACGTCCCCGCTCGCCTTCGTCTCCGATCGGAGTTAGACTTTTTCAGTCTAGCTAGGTACGTGCTCCTCTCACTTGCTCATTTAGTATCTTTTCAATTGCCGCGCGAAGTGAGAGAGAGCCCGATCCATGCAGCCAGTCTCCTGAGTGTATCGCTGTGAACGGAAAGCGAGAGCTTGTATGTACCCATCCTTAGGCCCTAGACTGTCACATTAGGGCACCCTAATTGTCAGGAGGTAGTTCCACAACTACCTCGCCTTCGGGCAAGCAACTCTCCCTGACCAGTCCCTTCAAATTGGTCCTTTGCCAATTAGCCAACAAAATTCGGGTCTATAGCTTGCTAATTATCGGTCCCAAGATTGCATCATCTAGGTCCGAGGTCGTGCATGCCACATTGGTCTAGGAATTCATCCGGCCGTCTAGAGCGCCCTTCAACGCTACCCATGGATCAGAAGAGCGTGAGTGCTATGTTGGCTCAGTTCGAGCATAATCTTCTAACCCATTTTGAAGAATCCATAGGCCAACTCCGAGCCGAGCTAGATGAGAGGATCCGAGTCTTAGAGGATCGACTGAAGGGAGAGGAAGGACGAGTGAATGGCCACGGCAGTCCCGTAGCCAATCCTAGGGAGGAAAGAGAGCAAGTCCGCCCGAATCAAGCCCCCCAAGGTAGAGAGCAAGAGGCCCGTGTGCCTCGAGAGAGAGACCACGACGATGAAGATATCATCCTACGGAACGTCAAGATTGACGTTCCAAGTTTTGATGGGTCCCTCAACCCCGCTACATACGTTGAGTGGGAGACCGGGATGGACCAATATTTTGATTGGCATCGCCGCATGACCCCTGCCACCAGGGTGAGGTTTGCCAAAATGAAACTCCTGGGTCAAGCCAAGACCTACTGGTGTAATGTTGAGAATCTCCTAGCACGGAGACGAGAGGAGCCTATTAGCACGTGAGAAGAAATGAGGGAGAAATTGAGGGAGAAGTATCTGCCACCTTCCTACCATCAGCGTCTTTTAGACCAATGGCAGAAACTCACCCAAGATGGAAAGTCCGTGGACGAGTACATCGTCAAATTTGATGACTTCTTCCTTCAGAGCCGAGTCATGGAGGATGCCTCCGTCACCCTCTCACGGTTTAGGGTTGGCATACACGAGAGTATTCAGCGGGAATTATTCTTGCGGGAGGTTAACACCCTCGAGCACGCCTACCAGGTTGCACGAGATGTTGAGCGGTTTCAAAGGGTGGTCCCACCTCGGGTTCCCATCTACCGCCAACCCGAACCCCGAAACCCCATAGTCCGCTATACTGAGAGAGCTGGCCCCTCCACCTCCTACGTCCCTACTGCTGCCCCACTTAGGGCCGTTGCCCCTACGGCTCCTTTCCCACGGAACCCATTACCTGCACCCGCAGCTGTGCCTAGGCTGGAGTATACTCCACCAGTTGAGAGGAGAGATGACAAGGGAAAGGGAGTCGTCCCTAGCACCTCCCAACCAGCCCCTGTCTCAGGAGTCCGCTGCTTTAGGTGTCATAACTTAGGGCATATTGCCACCAATTGCCCCACCCGAGCCTTGGTCATCACCGACCCCCAGTTTATGGAGCTTCCACCTCAGGAAGGAGAAACCCTTGAGAGATATGAGCCTGACCCTGATCTCGTGGCCCAGTTTGAGGAATTAGATGCAGGGTATGATGGAATGCATGTCGAGTGCATGCAAGTGGGGAAAATTACCGAAAGTTCAAATCAGGGAAGACTAGGTGTAGTTCGCTGCATCCTCGCACACCCACAGGAGGACGATTGGCGTCGAACCTCCATCTTCCAAACCTATATCATGGTCAAAACTCAACCCTGCAAGGTGATCTTTGACAATGGGAGCTGTATCAATGCAGTCTCTTCAGACTTTGTATCCCGTCTAGGTCTACCTACCCATCCTCATCCGAGGCCATACAACGTGGCTTGGGTTGACGACACGTCTATCCCAGTCACCACTACATGTGTCATTCCCATCCAGTTCCAGTCCTACCAAAGACAAATCCTATGCGATGTAGTGCCTATGAAGGTCGGGAGCATCATCCTAGGACGGCCATGGATCTACGATGTAGACCTTACTACATTCGGTCGGTCCAATGAGTGTTCCTTCTCCCACAATGGGAAGAGGATTCAGTTGCTCCCAACACCCCCAAAGGTGGCCACGGGAAAGAGTCCTACCTCCACACTCGCTGCATCCCCCAAAATTCAGGAGAATGCCCCAACCCCCACCAAAGGGAAGCTTCTCATTCCCTCCTCTCCTACACATGTCATATCCATCTCTAAGGCCCCTAAGGTTGACCATGACCCGATTGGGCGCCTTAACTTCATAGGTGTCCGTGAGCTGAATAGGGAGGTTGCCGAAGGTGCCCCTGTCTGGGCTGTTATTGTCACTATCACCCCCGAGGAGTCTCGAGTCTCAGTCCCACCCGAGGTCCAGGCAATTCTGCAGGACTTCCCAGACATTTTTCCAGAGGATTTGCCCTCTAGACTCCCTCCCATGCGTGACATTCAACACGCTATTGATCTTGTCCCTGGGTCCACCCTACCCAACCTTCCCCATTATTGATTGAACCCGAAGGAGCATGCTGAGCTCCAAAGGATTGTCGAGGACCTTATCCAAAAAGGTTTCCTCAGGGTGAGCAAGAGCCCATGTGTTGTCTCTGCCTTGCTCACACCCAAGAAGGATGGCACCTGGCGGATGTGTGTTGACAGCCGCGCCATCAATAAGATCACTGTCAAGTATAGGTTTCCCATTCCCCGTCTTGATGACATGCTTGACATGATGAGTGGAGCCACTATCTTTTCCAAGATTGACTTGAAAAGTGGCTATCACCAGGTCCGGATTCGACCAGGGGACGAGTGGAAGACAACCTTCAAAACCAAAGAAGGTCTGTATGAGTGGCTCGTCATGCCGTTTGGGCTATCCAATGCCCCCAGCACATTCATGCGGCTTATGACGGAAACCCTTCGACCCCTCATTGGTCGCTTTGTTGTCGTCTACTTTGACGACATTCTCATCTATAGCCACAACCCTCAGGACCACATCCATCATTTGAGGGAAGTCTGCGAGACTTTGAGGAGAGAAACCCTGTTTACCAATCTCAAGAAATGTGAATTCATGACAGACCGGGTCACTTTCCTTGGATTTGTGGTTTCTAGTCAAGGAGTGTCTGTGGACCCATCAAAGGTCCGAGCTATAGTAGACTGGCCGGAGCCCCAGAATGTCCATGACGTTCGTAGTTTCTACGGGCTAGCCACCTTCTACAGACGCTTCATCCAGGGATTTAGCACCATTATGGCACCCATTACGGATTGCATCTGTAAGGGGAATTTTGAGTGGACCAAAGCCGCCTCCCAGGCTTTTCTGGCCATAAAAGAGCTTATGACCATAGCCCCTGTCCTCCGCCTACCAGACTTTTCCAAAGTCTTTGAGGTTTCCTGTGATGCATCTGGCGTAGGAATAGGTGGGGTGCTTAGTCAGGAGAGCCACCCTGTGGCTTATTTCAGTGAGAAGCTTTCTGATGTAAAGCTTCGATACTCCACATATGATAAGGAGTTTTATGCCGTGGTCCAAGCCCTCAAACACTGGAGACACTATCTCTTACCACAAGAGTTTGTCTTATACTCGGACCACGAGGCTTTGAAATTCCTTAACTCTCAGAAGGGTTTAAACCCTAGGCATGGTCGGTGGGTAGAATTCCTCCAGTCCTTCACCTTTGTCCTAAAACATAAGGCTGGAAAGGACAATAAGGTGGCCGACGCCTTCAGTCGAAGGGTCTCCCTTCTCTCCACTGTTCGGGTAGAGGTCACCGGATTTGACCGCATGAAGGAACTCTATGGAGAGTGTCCTGATTTTGGCCCTGCCTACTCTGCTCTGTCTGCTGGACCCTCGACAGTCTTTTCTGACTATCTACTCCAGGATGGTTTTCTATTTCGAGGGCAGTAACTCTGTGTCCCGAGGACTTCTGTTCGGGACTTCCTAATTTGGGAAATGCATGCTGGAGGTCTTGCTGGTCACTTTGGCCGCAACAAGACCATCCATTCTGTGGAGGAGCACTTCTATTGGCCTGGCCTGAAGAGAGATGTGGCCAAGATTGTAGCCCAGTGTAGAACTTGCACGATGGACAAACAGGTCAAACAGAACGCTGGTCTCTACACTCCTCTCCCCGTCCCTGATCGACCATGGGTTGATGTGAGCATGGATTTTATCCTTGGGTTACCACGCACTGCTCACAAGCATGATTCCATCTTTGTTGTCGTTGATAGGTTCTCTAAGATGGCCCACTTCATTGCATGTTCCAAAACATCTGATGCATCTAGAGTAGCCCATTTGTTCTTTGATGAAGTCGTGCGTCTGCATGGTCTCCCCCAAACCATCGTGTCTGACCGGGATGTCCGGTTCACTAGCTATTTTTGGAAGACACTTTGGCACCTAGTTGGCACCAAACTGAAGTTTTCTACCGCCTATCATCCCCAAACTGATGGGTAAACTGAGGTCGTCAATAGGAGTTTAGGGAATCTGTTGAGGTGTCTCGTAGGGGATCACCCCGGCACTTGGGACCTTCTTTTGCTTAGAGCCGAATTTGCATACAACAGTTCGGTCAATCGGTCCATAGGTATGAGTCCATTTGAGGTCGTGCATGGATACAAACCTAGGAAACATGCGGATCTCATTCCCCTTCCCCTCGAGTCTAGGATATCCAAGTCAGCTGAGGAGTTTGCACAGCATGTCAAAAGTCTGCATGAGTCAATTAGCAAGTAAATCAACCTCAGTAATGAGACTTATAAAAAATTGGCTGATTCGCATAGGCGTCACCATGAATTTCAAGAAGGTGACTTGGTTATGGTACAGGTCCGACCCGAACGACTCCCCTCGGGAGCCGTTAAAAAGTTGCAGGCCCGTAGTGATGGACCCTTCCCAATTCTGTGGAAGATTGGCTCCAATGCTTATGTTGTGGACTTACCTCCCGAATATGGCATTAGCTCGACTTTTAATGTGACAGATCTAGTGGCCTACAAGGAACCCACAGCGATTCCTAGTGACCCTTTCGAGCCTTCTCCTCCCATTGAGAGTGAGCCCACCCCCGTGCGTCCCACAGCCTCGAGAGTACCGCGCGAGCACATTGAGAGGATACTGGATGAGCATGTGACCACTACACGGAGCAGGGTGTACCAGCGTTACCTTGTCCGCTGGCGGGACCGTCCACCTTCTGACGATTCCTGGATCAGCCGGGAAGATCTCTAGCGCCTCGATCCAGATCTACTAGAGCACTACCACAGCAGTGTCCCCCCTTACTCGACGGAGTCGAGTTCCAGCCGCCCCGGGAGGGTTGGTGGGGACACCGGGTCCACTACTGGGCCCACCACTCGGAGCCGACGCAGCACTGCACCGAGCTTATGGCTCGGAGACTTGATTGAAGACCCGGCATACTGAGTAGATATACTTGCGTGTATTTTGAGTATTTGTACGTGTGTAAAATACATGTTTTACTACATGTATTTGCGTTTATTTTATTAGGCATGGTTGGTCAAAAGTTATTTGTATTTTAAATCTTGTTAAACCCCTAAGTCAATAGTGAGTTGGTGGCCTTTGTTTTATTAGGCTATGATAGATATGCAAATAAAAGAAATGAGGAAGGTATGGATGTAATAGGCCTTTCCTATAAATAGGAGGCCAATGCTTGTTACGAGACATGTTGTATGAATGAAAAATTAAGTTGAAGGAGCCTTTGCCCCTTTGTTCATCTCCCTTCCCTCCTTTCTCATTTTTGTGAGATTCGAGTGTCGCCCGGTGTGAGACCGTCCTGCGTGAGGCCGAGCTGTGTGAGATAGCAGTTATCCGTTCCCGTCCTGTTCGCTCCCAGAGTGCCGTCGATCCATTCCCACGTCGCCGCCGCGTCAGCCACCTTGCGCGGAGAAGCCACCAGCAGAAGGAGACGAGGGGGGAGCAAAGCCTGAAGCAGGCCCGCTAGGAGCGGCCACCAGAGCTGAGGAGAGGCCGCACGCAGACGTCGGAGGAAGACCACCAGCGGCGACGGCAGCAAACCGAAGACCGGCGGGGGGAAGGCCAGAGGAGCAGCACGGGGCGGGTGGGCGCCAGCACAGGGAGCTGAACGGCCAGAAGGAACCTGCGTCGAGACGTCCGCAGAGGGTGGCGTGCGATGGTGGACAACGCTGGCGACGGGCACAGACCCGAACGGAGGACGACGGGTGGCCGGCCACCTGAGTTGAGGAGGGAACAGCCGACATCTGCTCCGGCGGCGACCGAAGGTGACGGGCTGATGACGTCCGAACAGCAGGAGCCGAGGCGGATTGCAACGCCGGCGAGGTGAAGACCCAGGGCAGGAGAGATGGATGGCTATCCTTTCACAGGAGGGGGCAAGAGCGGCGAAGGGGAGCTGGGCGTCCCTGGAAGGCGGAGCTGCAGAGCAGCCGGAGAAGCTAGCGGCCGGAGCTGAGGAAGATGACCCACGATCGGCGTAACCTGAAAATAGAGTACCGTAGCCGTGGGCTGTCCCATCGGCTACAGTGCCAGTCTAAGATGACGTGTTGGAGGGGATAAAAACATGGCGCCTGGCGAGAGGTAGAGACGCGGAGGTGCTGGGCAGAGTTCCATCGCAGAGGTAGACGGAGGGATGGTGAGGCGAGCGGAGGGCCACCGCCGGGGCCAATGACAGAGCGTCCACCACAGCGGAGGGGGCTGCCGAGAAAGCGACGTCCATACGAACCCTACCCGGAGGGGGTGCGGCAGCGGGAAATGCAGCAGGGCTGCCAGCGACAGAGGGCAACGGCGGGAGCTCCGTACCAGTGAGGGAGGGGGGAGGCACAGGACCTGGGGTGGGTGGAGTACAATATATATATTTATATTGTTTTATCATGCAGTGTGATTGCGGTACTGGGCGGAGTCATATCCTCACACATCGTGAGAGTATCCGGTAGGGCATGGTCCGGCTTTCCACAACCCATCATTTAATACACTGGCGAGTCATGACATGCAAGCGTGCAGGGTTCATTAGATATATGGAATTCAGGGTTAAATTTATTGGAGTGATCTTTGATATAGGACAGGGGTACTTATTCACATCGTTTGATACATCCCGAGGGAACGCAGCATCCATGCATGCAAATGTTTGTTTTTCATTGTGATGCTCATCTCTTAGCATTATTTATTTCATTTTGTTTATATCCCTTTATTATTAATAATTTGTTTGAATTTATTTTATTATTATATTTTATTATTATCTTTATTATATTATTGTCATTTTCTTTGAGTCTGAATTTTTGGTGAAAATTGGACAGCACCTCCCCTAAACCGGAGTATGTGGGGAAAGAAGTGGAAGCTCGTCCACGGAAAATCTATGACGACCCCCATAATTAAGGGATGCGCACAAAAGTGACAACATCCACACTGATGGGACTTAGGGATGGGCACAAAAGCCGCAACATCCATGTTAGCGGGACGCATCCCGCGATTGACGGGTTGACTACGTGGAAGTCATCGGACCAATCGAGGACGTAGGCTATCGGTGAGAATCTAACTACGGGCGGCCAAAAGGCTTATCGGATGACGACCAAGGCTGTCGGTTCAGCCACGAGGGAGGCTGCCGGTTCACCCTGCCAATGCTACCGATTCAAGCATTTTGATGGTTACCAGATTGACTGGGGAAGCCTGTCGGATCGATAGAAGATTGCCGGATCACTTCTGTTCTAGATCACGGATTATGTATGAAGCCAGGAACATAGTTCAGCGGACCTGAAAACTGAGGGGCAGCCTAGATCCTGCAGGGACTAAGCCAAAGGGGTGCCAAGGACTATTTAACATTGGAATCTGCAAGGGTTTTGGGTCTAGAGCAATGCCCACTGATATAGACGACCTCGGGTCCAACCCTTGGCGCTTGATAGACTAGAGTAGAAACAGGAGGCAAAAGCCATCAGAGAAGGGGGACTCCGACACATCAAACTCCCAGAAACGCGATTGTAATTTGGGACAACCTCTGGACTCATAACCTCCATTTCAATACATATATAGGAAGTTGTAAGAGTAAAAATACGCGAATGAGGCACACGCAGGCGTTCGACAGCACTGACAGAGAGATAGAGGGGACGTTCCTCTTCTTTTTTTCATTTGCGATCACACGGCCGAGGTTAACAGGGAGGAGTTGCATCGACAATAGAAATTATGCGAAGAAAACATAATGTGGGAGTAGAGCCTACGCCAACATCCAACTATGCCAGTAAAGAAGATAAAAGGGGTATTGCATCTCCCCTTTGCTCTTTTTATTCATAATCATGAAAATAGAAGCACAAGGGAAAATTACATCAGTAGGAGAAATGAGAAGAGAATACAATATGGGGAGGGGAAGAGTACATTGTTGATGAAGGGAAATAAAACGAACGAGGAAAATATAACATGGGGGGAGTGAGCATTGACTCATCTCCCCCCTATCTCCTTCTTTGCTCCTTTTCTCTTCCCCTCACGATTTTGATTCGCAGGCCCCTCACCTTTTTCTTCTTCTTCTACTCTTCTTCTGCGTGGTCTCTCACGAGCTCAGGAGACTTTCTCTGGCAAGGCCTCAACAGACTCTCTTTTCTCTCCGAATTTTTCTCTAAAAAAAGTCCCGTTCTGTTATAGGCTCGAGACCCTTTTATAGGTGTGCCGGAGCTACCAGATGAGCTCTGCCGGATAAAGAACGTCTCTACCGGATCAACAAAATCCTTCCGGATCAGCAAATCCCTATCGGACGGAGAGAATGCTACCGGATCATCCGGCCTTTGCCGATTCGTGAAGTGTTTGTCGTATAAACAGGCCTTTGTCGGTTCATGCCTTGCCGGATTAAGAGTGCTGCTGCTTGGCTAAGAGGAGCTGATGTTGTATCATAGAGGAGCTGCTAGCATATCACAGAGGCCATTGCTGGATCAGAGGCCACACTGGCAGCCTAGAGGGAGTGCCGCCGGTGCTGCCAGATCACGAAGACCCTGTCGGATGAAGGTTTAACGTTGCTGCCGTATGGGGGTCGCTTGCCCGTTCAAATCCTGCCCGATGAGCCTTGCCAGATGGGCGAATGGGCATAGCCGTTGCTGCTGGTTCAGCCTTTGCCGGACGCACGCTCCCGCTGCCAGTTCGAGCTATCTGCTGCTGATTCGAAGCCTGCCGGATGCATTGCAGCTGCTGGTTTAGCATCTAGCTATAAGATAGGGTTGGGGCCTATCGGATCGAGGCCCTGTCGGATGAGGTCGGACTGCCGGTTCGAAGGTTGCCGGATGAAGATGTCCTCATACCTTCTTCATCCCCAGGCTTTTGCAAACCTTGTGTTGGAGTAATTTGTTCTCAGGACTGGGTTACCCTCTCCTGATATAGAGGTTAATTCGCCTATTTGGGCGTGGGTGGTGAAGTTGATTTGTTCGGGCGTTCTTGGGCCTGTTGTTGATTCTCTTTGCTACCGAAGCTCGGCACTTGTTCCGTCGTGTTCTTCAATCGGGAAAGTGGTGGCTTCCCGTACTTTCAATTCATTCCTTCGGGCGTGGAATACTATTGTGTTTGGGATTGACCTTGAAGTGAGGTAGTATGATAGCGTTCTTCTTCTCACATTTTGTGGTGTCATATTTTACTAGCCAACAAATGCCCCCCCACCCACGGGTGACGTGGGTGAGGGATGAGCTGAGCGGGGCATGTGGGTGCTTGATGTCAGCTCGAGGACTCGAAAGGTTTACCGGACGAAGCCTGCCGAGCGGGCTTGAATGGGTATCTGTCAGTTCATAGCTTTGGGAGAGGCTGCCAGAAAAACGCCATAAGGCTACCACCTCAGCATGTCGATGTCCTGTCGATTCAAGGGGCATCACCCCTTCCAGATCGAAGTAAGCGAAACCCTGTCAGTTTGCAGGTCATCACCCCTGTCAGATCGAAGGGGCTGACCCCTTGCCGATTTGATGAGGAGAGAGGGGTGCCAAATGCCTGTTGTGGAAGCTGCCAGTTTCAGAGGAACCCTACCGATCCGAAGGCCATAGTGGCCCTACCAGTTCGAGGAGAACTCTGCCGGTTGGAGAATCACCTGCCGGATCGATAGGGCGAGGGGCTTGCCTGCTCACAATCGCCCACCGGTTCGAGGGGAATGCTCTGCCGGTTCAGGGACTCGGCCTCTCGCCGGTTCGAGGGAGCAAGCTATGCCGGTTCAGGGGATTGGTTCCCCCTATAAAATGAGGCTAAGGGTTTCTTTTGAAAACCCTTCGCCTTCTTCACCTTTCCCCTTCGCACCGTTAGGGTTTCCCCTTCCCTTTCCGTGGCCTTTCACCGCCACTCGGACGACCTTCATCGGCCACCGCCACTACTCAATGGGGTTGGGCCTGACCCCTTCTTCCTCCTTCCTCTTTTTCTTTGCTACTTTTCCTATGTTAGGCCCCTTTAAAGGGGATTTCTTTCTCTTCTCCATTCTTTTGAAAGACCCTTCGCCTTCTTCACTTTTCCTCTTCGCACCGTTAGAGTTTCCCCTTCCCTTTCCGTGCCCTTTCACCGCTGCTTGGATGACCTTCACCGGCCACCATCGCCGGACGGGGGAGCCCCCCCTTTTTCTTCTTTTTCTCTATTTCTTATTTCCCTGCGGGCGTCGGTGTTGCCGGATGGGGTTTGAGGCTGTCGTGTTAGCCTAGGGTTGCTGGTTCGTAGCAAAGTTATCGGACCAAACAGGCCCTGCCGGTTCAACCAGTTGTTGTCGGATCAGACGAAGTCTGCCGTATGATCTCGGTGCTGCCGTATCAAGCATCTGCTACTGGATCGGCCATGTATTGCCGGTTCGCCTGGGGCTGTCGGTTCAGGCAGCTGTCGGATCACTTAGGGTGTTGCCGGATCAGAGAGCTCCTTCTTCATGGTGTTGCCGATTTTGTGCGCACCATAAAATTTCGAGGCCATCTCGCCCTAGGCGTTGGACGCGCTCTCATTTACTCCCCCTCGTGCACCCTGTGTAGGGGAGAATCTATCGAAATTTCACCAAAGATAATTTATATGCCTTTTACTTTTTCGCTGCATCTCTTCTTTTCTTTTGCTGATATATTAACTAATGTGCGCATTTAATGCTTTGTGCAGATCCATGGCTTCTTCCAGCACTCCCTCCAGAGCTATTGGCACTCAGGCTGCCGTGACCGTGGCTAGTCTTCCGGAAGTTACTTGGACAAACTTCAATGAGCTTGACCGAGAACATACTGAGATAGCGGTTTTGGCTGACACTTCCGATTCTGACACCGATACTATGGACTTCGATCGGCTGTCGTTGACAAACGAGGGCTATCACTTCGATCAGGACGGGGGCTACCGTTGTGACTTCCCGAAGGATAAGCACTTAATGTACTTCCTGAAGCATTTCAATACTCGAGGGAAGCGTGACTTGATGGTAGTCTGTGATGTATAGAGGGCATTACTGCAGTCCCGAGATAGCTTAGCCGGTAGTACCCCACACAACGAACCGATGTATCTCCCTGGGGAGCCTCGCAAATCGGAGCAGATACTGGGTCTTGAGGAGGTGACAGTCACAGAGGGAAAACTGACAAGAGCTCCAGAGTTCACACCCGCTCACTGGGATATTGCGGCGGGTTGAGTTCATAAGGAGAGGCTCATCTTTAGCTTATTTCTCGCGCCATTAAAATATGGGTTCCGCGAGGAGCCATATGTCCTCGACTGCCTAGCCGTCAGATTCAAATATGAGTTGGCAGTCGGCTGGTTTGCCGATCTGAAGGTGTTAGACGCCCATTCGTTCCGTGAAGGAGTTGTCGAATTCACGGATTACATTCTGCAAAATTATGTGCCTGTCCTTATCACAGCCGGCGTCTATCATAGCGTGTATGCTTCACGCTTCAGATACCCCATTTCTAAGGGGTTATGTTGTGGAGTGATGGAAGTCTTTAACTCTCGATACAACACCTTCTACAAGGCAGAGGGAGAAACTTCCATTGATTTATGGAGCCTTCATCAGTTATCAGGTTTGCCCATTGAGGGAGAACCATATGAGGAGGTGTGCCTCGCGAATATTATGAAGGATGCCACTGATGGAGAAGGCACCTACAACTTGGGTTTCTTGTATCGGTATTTGATGAAAGCCTACCAGAGTATATTTCAGTCCTATCATGATGAAGGCGAGCAAACTCGAAGAGGCGAGCAAAAAAGAGTTCGGACGGGCATGTGGCTCTGATACTTCTTCAGGGGAGAGAAGAAATATGACGACTTCCCCTCAGTTGGTGCGACTGTTACTCACAAGAAGCCTGGGAGACAGAAGGTGGCCTTGCCTGGCTCTTCATCCAGGGGACACAAGGACGGCCCAAATCCTGTCGGGTTGGACGCCATGACACATTGTGCGGCATATTTAACCTATTGGTTATGCACCTTCGTATAGACACGCCATTTCTGACGTTATGGTGAGAAAATATCATATTATACCATGATGCCCCAAAACGGCTTACACTTTCCTCTTATTTGAGTGATTTTCGTAATTTTGGTTAAATTGTATTTATTTTGTGAGAGGGAGAAACATTAAAAAAATATACATATATATATATATATATAAATAAATAAAAAGAGAAAAAGAAATATAAATCCAAAAAAATGTGTATGGTTGTGTTTACGTAAAAAAAATGATATAATTGATTTTTTAATAATAAATTTATTTTAATAAAAATATAAATAAAATATGTATATAAGTGATTACTATATATAAAATAAATATATGTATATATTAAAAGGCAAAAAATATAATAACCATACAAAAACAAACAAATAAAATAATATGAAAAAAACAAAAAATAAAACAAACAAAACAAATGATAATAATAAAATAATAATAATAAAATTATATTATCTCCTACGTCTCTTTCCCTCTTTCTATTCACTGGTCTCCCCCTCATGTAATTCACGTTTATTATTATCTCTCTATTCCCTTCCCTTTTTCTCACGTAACTCACCCCCCTCTTCCCTGTTATCTCCCCAGCTCCCACGGCAGTCTCGTCTAATCCCATTTCACTCTCTATCTCATTCGGGGAATCTCTAGTTCATTCTCTGGTCTCCCAGCCGTAACCTCTGACACTCTTTCCCACTCTCCCATTGCGCTCTCCCGACCCCCTCTCCATTTTGCAAAACCTCTCCCCACGAGCCTCAAGCTCTCCCTTGGCAGACCACTCTCATCTCCCCCTGACTAACCACAGCCGACCCCCAGATCTCTCCATCTCACATTCCTCACTCTCTCTCACGCTCCCATCTCTCCATGCACGTACCACCGCGGCAGACCCCCGTCCGCCCCTCTCTCTAACTCACGACCCCAGCTCCCCCTCCTCTCCATTCTAACCCGCGACCACCGCCACCCCTTCATCGGCGGTCACAGCAACCCCTCGCGCCTGCACCCTCCATCGCGGCCACCTCTCTCCCATACACGCCACTCTTCTCACCTTCCCTCTTTCTCCCCCATTCGCCTCTCTCTCCCTTCACTGCACCCCACCCCAACTCCTCCACTCCACCGCGCTGTCGTCGTCGTTTACCTCTTCTCCGTCTCTCTCTCTTTTCTCTCTCGTAACCTCTCTCTCACCTCCGTCTCTTCTTTCTCCACGTCCCAATACTTCTCTCTCGCTTCTCTCTCTTCTCACCTAACCTCCCGGACGCAAGCCCACACACGTAGCCACCGTCACCACCTCACCCTCACGCCTGCCACCGATCTCTCTCCTCCGGCCATCATTGTACCCAAGCTCCCATCGCTCCACTCCTCTTCCTCACGCCAGGCCACCCTCGCCGCCGACGACAACCCCACGGCAGCCCCACCCCTCCGCCTGCTAACCACCCCCCGCGAGTCCCTGCCACGCCGTTGCCGCCCATGAGCACCCCCTTCATTGCCGGCCACCTCCTTCCCTCACCTGCACCCCACGCGTGCCATCTCCCTATCCCTCCGCTCACCACGCCAGCATCCTCCCCACCTCCACTTCCACCCTCCACGGCGGCCACCTTCACCTCACGCCACCCAAGCGTCCCCGACGCCGCAGCCACCTCCCTCGTCGCCGGAACCACCCGCGGGCCCGCCAGCACCACCGCCCCATGCCCGTCGCCGTTCACAACCAGCACCACCCACTGCCGGGGTCACCACTGCTCTCGGACGCCGCCCCGGACCGCCGCTGCAGCATCGCCGACCACCGTCGGCCGCCGTCGCCGTCTCATCCGCCGCGAGCCCTACTCCCTCTCTCGCGTTTTCATGTTCTCTCTTTCCTCCTCCACCGTCTCTCTCTGGCTCTCCCGTCTCTCTCCTTCTCTCTTCTCTCTCTCTCTCTCTCTCCCTCTCACCCGATCTCTCTCTCTCTTTGATGCGGGACGAGACACGGACACGACAAGCTCGCAATCGTCCCTTAACGAGGGAAGCGTCGGATGTGCACGGTTGAGAAACCGACAAGAGCTAGGGTGGTCAATTCACACTTTCGTGCCGGATCGGGTCACGGGACGATCTCGCTCACTCTCTCGCAGCAGCGGTGATATGAAATTGTAGCGAGCTAGGTCCTAAAACATGCTCTCTAGCAGTGGCATAAACAAGTATATATGAAAATAAGCAAATGCCGAGTGTAGGGAGCGAATACGATACCTCCACGTGCTCGGCGTGGGGAAGACGGACCCGACGAAACTCGTACTCCCGGAACAATAATACACAATATTACAGCAATACAAGTCGCTGCCCACTCCACACAGGGAGGTAAAGGGCTACACAATGGGGCCCGGGAGGACCGAATTCGGGTTGACGGGCGGACTTCTCGCGTTGATTCGGACAGCACCCGAACTTGCGTGCTGTCCGAGGGGCAGTGTGAGACCCGATGGCACCGCTGCAGTGGGGACACTTAGGGAAGCGCTCCCCGGGCTGGCGGCACGCTGGTTCGCTGGCCGGAGGCCGGGCGGCTCCGATCGGCACCGGTCGGAATAAACCGGCCACGGATCTGCTGGTTCTATTTTCCGGCGCGCGCTGGACGCTGCGATCAGCCCCGACGTCGAATGTGACGAAACCGAGCCGTTGGAAAGCTGCTTCAAAGGGATTCAACCCTCTACAGATTACAGAAAAATAACAAAGTCTGTACTTCTAATTGGCGAATTTTGAAGTTGTTGTTGTACAGTGGCTTAACTCTCAGATCTGCAGGGCTTTTCTCTGATAACTACCATTGACCATAGGGTAGAGGTCCGATTCAGCTCTTAAGTCTTCATCAAAGTGTAGGTCATTGAGCTAGGAAGACGGAAAAACTAGGTTTGGACAAGTTTGGATGTGGCGACGAATTGATATGACTTTTATACTGGAAGGTGGTCGGATCTAGAAATTGGCTGACAGTACTGTAGCTGAGATAGATCCTAATTTTGAAAAATGATTAGAGAGTGGATAAAAAATCCAAAAAATGGTGGATGTAGGGAATGATGGACAAACACCCAGTAAAATTGGGAGCTCTAACAAAAATCAAATAGATGGTCGGAGAGGGGAAACTCAGAGCTGCTGTCACTGTAGACAGAGACAAGAAGATCTGGGAATGAAAGATGAACGAAAATAGACAAATATCAAGTGAAGGATTTTCGACCTAAATTTTTGTGGATGATGGGATGGAAGATAGTACATACCATAAAAATTGCAGACCAAGAAGAGGCCGTGGCGGATAGAAGGAATTTCGAGAAGAGACTACTATCTGCCAAGGACAGAACTTCAACGGTGGCTCGATGGCCGTCCGATGGCGGCACGAACGGCGGCGGCGGTGGCACAGACGAAGATCAGAGGTTGAGAGGGGGAGATACAGAGTAGATACACTCTAGAATTGCAGAGGGGCTGAGGGAGAACTCAAGGAGAGAGGAAGGGGGCGCAAGCTTCAAGAATTTCACCAAATTTTTTCTAGCATTTCACTAATTTCACATGAAAATACACCTTATATATGCTTCCAACCAAATCCCAACCTCCACCCTTAGATCTAGGGATGTGAGATGGATGGTCTGGATTGCATGCCACCAATCACAAAAAAATAAATTAATATATAATGGGGGGCGGCCTATAGACCAAGAATGGCAAGGGGGACAAGTTTGACATGGTAGGTAGCCTACCATGGAAATTCTTACCCTCTTGTCTACCCATGTGGCATATGACTAGTCCAACCTTCTAGATGTCCACCTAGGATAGTTGACCAGCCTCACAAGGTGACATGGACCAATGGGAGAGGGCTGAGGGCCCCCTTGATGGTCCTACTGACAAATTACATAGAAACCCACACAATCCGTGGGAATGACGCATTGGCTTATAAAGCCGTACAATTGTGTCTATACTTTCCCAAGGATATAAACACAAACTAAAAGGACATAAATGCAAAAGTAAATGTACATGCTCGGCGTCGATTCCCATCAACTCTCCCCGGGTGGGAGGAACTCGACCCGTCGAGTAGGGGTATGGATGCTCGAGTACTCCGGCGGATCGCTCACCGTACCAAGTAACGCGGGTACGCTCCACTCCAAGTGACCGTCACCTGCTCATTCCATATATACTCGATATGCACAAGCTGCCATGGACTAGAGGTGGACACTCCGGGTGGGACACTCGCAAAGGGAAGGAAGCAGCTCGAAGACTCACTAGGAATCACCGTTGAGTCCCTGTAGGTGACTGATCCGGGTATAGATGGAGAATCGATCCCATACTCATCGAATGAGTCCACTCGCCTCTTACTCATAAGAGAACGACAACGAGCTTACACAAGACACATGCAGACAACAAACGACACACAAACCATGCAAACAAACCACACAAGGAAAACACACCGACTCATATAGACCCTAGACTAAGGTGGTGACATCAAGCCCACTAGGTGGCTGCATCCTGGGCGGCAGGGGAGCCGTCCTGCGCTTCCCCTCCCAAGGCATAGTACTCATCGGCTAGTGCCTTGGTCGGCCTCATAATCAACAAGTTCAAGCTCGGGAGGTATGGATTCTCCAACACCTAGGGCAAGGGTGGCGCGAGCGGGACACTCACTAGCAATGTGGCCAAACCCGTGACAGTGGAAACACTGCACTCGCGACCGGCTACTCTCTCCGATAAAAGGGGCCTTCCCTTGTCCTCTCGTCGGTAGGGGGTGTAGGGCACATGGTGGAGGTATAGGTGCTTTGGACATATGTGGAGGAGGTGCTGGTGCCAGAGGACGGGCTATAGGAGCCGGGCGCACGGGCAACGGGTGCCGGTGGATGGGGTGGAGGTAGATCCCGTGGTGGGGGAGGTCGAGGTCTAGGAGCAAGGTGCTCCTGACGGACGGTCTCCTGGGACGAACCATGGGTCCCCTCGGGTATGAACCTAAGGAGCCACGGGAGTCACTACGGGGAGGAGCGGGGCTCCACCGGGGAAATAGACTCGGAACCTCACCCTCGACTGCTCCATCTCGAGGGCAACTTGATAAGCATCCTCCAGCTTGTCCACCTTGCGGCGGAGAAGCTCATACCGTAGGTGTGGGCGTAGACCACGCCGGAACCGAGAGACGGTAAGGGAATCTTCCTCCGTGGCATCACATCGCAAGTAGTATTCATCAAATTCGGTGATGTAATCAGAGACGGACTGGTCTCCTTGGGTGAGACTTTGCCACCTCTCTATAAGACGCTGGCGGTAGGAGGTAGGGAGGTACTTCTTCCTAAGCTTCTCCCTCATATCGGTCCACGTATCGATCGGGGGTTCTTGACGAGGAAACAATAGGTTCTCATGTTTCTCCAATAGGTTTGGGCTTGGCCTATAAGTTTCATCCTGGCGTACTTGACTTTTCGATGGTCCGACATCTCGAACCACTCAAAATATCGGTCTATACCAGCCTCTCAATCAAGATAGACCTTTGGGTCTAAGGACCCGTCAAAGGTGGTAGGGTCGGCCCGAATGGTCCGAATGGCCCGTTCATCCATATCTTGGTCTTGGGTACGCCGTGTAGGGCGGTGGTCACGACACATGTCCCCGTTGTTCATTATCGGACTCATAGTCATGCACCTCGGGGACTTCGTGCCTCCTAACAACTACCCCTTGAACCCTTGGAGTCGTGGGTTGGTGATCCGGCTCCGGTTGACCTTGAGTAGGTGGGATGGGTGCCTGGGCTGGTCCTTTCTCTAGTGCGGCAACTCTCCCGACCAATCCCTGAAGATACTGGTTCGACCCGACGGCCCTATCCTCTACGGCCTTCATCTTCTGTTCTAGGCGGGTGCCTAGACCATTCACCTGAGTACTCAACCCTTCCATCCTATCCACTCGAGTACTTAACTCACCCATGCGCTCACTCAACCCATCCATTTTCCCCATAAGAGTTTGGAACAATGTGGCCACTTCATCGGAACTATAGACTCGGGATTCCGCCATTGATGGTGGTGGGGGTGAGTATTGAGTACCTCGACGAGTGGGCATGCAAGACACGGAGTAGGAGACACCGACTAATGCAAATGCACACTAAAAGATGAGGCACCTAGACGTAACCAAAACTAGGCACGTGGCGGAGTTAATCGATCCGAAGATCACTCGGGCAAGTGTGCGGTCTTCCCGATAGGCGTAGCCTAACGTTCAGACAACACCTTTTGATATACCGAGTAAAGAGATGCAAATGTAAAAAGTCACTTTGATGTGACACGACCTCGGACCTAATGCAAGCAAGCACAATCGCAATCTAAATGGGCCAATTTGGGCCGCCGCTCTCTCGTCGCTCACCCAAGCCCGGGGTAACTTGGGAATGCCAAGGTGAGGTTGAGGGGTTGGGCCCTTGCTGGTAGAGGGCCAGCAAGGCCAAGATTTGATTCCCAATAGATTTGGAAGCCCAATTCAACGGGGCCGACGAAGTGCCGAAGGCACCGGTTGCACTCTTCCCACGGTGATCACTCAAGGCAATGGGGCTTGAGGATCGGGCCCTCACTCGCATAACCAGTGGAATTAGAACTAATATTGAAAGACAAGCACTAAGTGGAGTGAAGGTTTGAGCACTTACTCGACCGGTTTGAAGAAACCGGTCCCGGTCGGAGACGAAGGCGAGCGGGGAGGCGAGTGGATCCCCACACGCCGCGGCAGTGTCACTTGACCTGCCCAAACAAATTACACCACTACACCTCTCGCAGGAGGGGGAACTTGGGGTAGGGTTAATGATATTACATCAATACTACCTTCACGTAGGGAGGGGCCTTCAGCCGACCAAGCGGGGTGGGGAAACCAAAGTAAAGAACGAGGAACAAGGGTGGACGCCGAATCTGCCTGCTGTCTACGAACCAGGATAGAGGGTCGGTGTTTCTGTTGTAGATCTTGCTCAGAAATTTCTCTGATGGCGAGACCAGTGGCGAAATCTTCGTGACAGGAAGGGGAATGTCTCAGAATTTTTTTAAATTCTTCTGCAGTCGCTGCAGGTCGGGGCAGGAGCTTGAACAGGGCCTCTGTTTCTCGGACTAGCAGGGGCAGGTCACCAACAGTAGGATGTAGAGGCTGTCATGGCCGCTCCCGAACTCCAAATTTGATTCTGTCAGCGCTGTTAGAACCGTGGGTGAGTCCTCTTTACAGAAAAATAAACGGGGATACCAGAAGAGAACGGAGACGATCTTTGGAGCCAGAAGAGTGAGGAGGTGTCGATGCAGACTGGGGAAGGCAGATCCGTGCGACCCTGGAAGAAAATTGGTAACTTCTGTTCCCGGATGCTGAATGGGCTTCCGCTTCTTGATTCTGAAAGTAGACAGACCGATGAAGAACTTTAAAGAAGGACTTGAAGACTGATTCCTTCGGGCTGGTCGTGGCAGAGCTTCTAAGCCGGCTCAGGTCCTCAGCCAAGGCAGAACTGCGTAGCTGTGGGAGAATGGACCTCCTGGACGACTCGGAGATCGGAAGAAGACGAAACCACTTCAGTTGCGAAGGCGACTGGCAGACGCTTCCGACGATGGCTCTTGGGTCTTCAAACTTATCCGGAGGAGGTCGTGGTGGCCGCTGCAATTTGCTGGTCTGCTGTAGATCTTCAGTTGAGAGCTATAGGTTGATGATGATGGGGGGAATGGGGTATATGGGAGGGGAAATGGGGTGGATTAGTGTGGGGAAAGCTCGGGCTGTGAGGGGGTCTAGGAGGGGGTGTTCTAAGGTGGGGGAAGGGAAGAATGGGGTCTGGAAGGGGGTCTAACAGGTGGTGGGAGGAGGAGCTACGAATTTGGGAAGGTGGGTGAGAGGAGAAAGTGAGGGGGGGGGGCACAAGTGAGTGGAGGGAAGGGTGGATTTCAAATTTGAAATGGCCTTGGAAGTTGTGGGTTGTGTGGGGAAGGGGTTGATTGTGTTGGAATGGGGAAAGTGGTGTTGGAATGTGGAAGATGGTGTTGGAATGGTGAGGGATCTTCTTGGGACTAGGGGGTGGAGTAATGGAGGCCATGGGGAAGAGGAGGGCTTTAATGATGGTAGGTGGGGGTTGAGGTGGTTGGGAAGGGAGGAGAGAAAGAAAATTCAAAATTAGGTGTTGAGGAGAGAGAAAGTGGAGTGAAAAAGAGAGATTAAGAGAGGGAAGGGTGGGGAATCTCTCCCCTAGGGTTTCTCATCCAAAGAATGTTGGAATCACTCCACTATACTAAGCTTTGGACTCTCAAATGGCATTTTTTTCATTGATTGATTCATTAAGTTGAAATGGGGGGGAATGGGGTCCTATATATAGGAAACCCACATTTCTACAAAAGTCCCTGACAATTGATTCAATGATAAATAACCAAGGGGGTAGGGGAGAGCCCTTGGGCCAAGCCCAATGAATTGGGCCCAATAGCTAACTAGACAACCTAATGATACTCAAACTTAGGAAATGAACACAAGACCTAGGAACATGACTCAAATAAAAGGGAAAATACATCAAATGACTCAAATAAAAATTACATAGGACTCAAAATTAAATGACTAGACCATACCGGGTGCAACCGAGGCGAGGAGATGAGCTGTGAACGTGGGCATGGGAGGTGATGTCCCCATCACACTTTTTTTGTTTGTTTTAAAACAATGATGACCCTAAACACGACTTAAACAACGACTAATGACTAGACATAAATGACACTCTTTTTTTTTGACACCCTAGACTCAAACTTGGTTCTGATACCAAATTAATGCGGGACGAGACACAGACACGATAAGCTCGCGATCGTCCCTTAACGAGGGAAGCGTCGGACGTGCACGGTTGAGAAACCGGCAAGAGCTAGGGTGGTCAATTCACACTTTCGTGCCCGGATCGGGTCACGGGATGGTCTCGCTCACTCTCTCGCAGCAGCGGTGATATGAAATTGTAGCGAGCTAGGTCCTAAAACATGCTCTCTAGCAGTGGCATAAACAAGTATAATGAAAATAAGCAAATGCCGAGTGTAGGGAGCGAATACGATACCTCCACGCGATCGGCGTGGGGAAGACGGACCCGGCCGAAACTCGTACTCCCGGAACAATAATACACAATATTACAGCAATACAAGTCGCTGCCCACTCCACGCAGGGAGGTAAAGGGCTACACAATGGGGCCCGGGAGGACCGAATTCGGGTTGATGGGCGGCTTCTCGCGTTGATTCGGCAGCACCCGAACTTGTGACGGTGGGGCCCACGTGCTGTCCGGAGGGGCCGTGTGGGACCCGGTGGCACCGCTGTAGTGGGGACACTTAGGGAAGCGCTCCCCGGGCTGGCGGCACGCTGGTTCGCCGGCCGGAGGCCGGGCGGCTCCGATCTGCACCGGTCGGAATAACCAGCCACGGATCTGCTGGTTCTGTTTTCCGGCGCGCACTCCGGCGAGAATGGACGCTTCGATCAGCCCCGACGTCGGAATGCGACGAAACTGGCGCCGTTGGAAATCTGCTTCAAAGGGCTACAACCCTATGTGATTACAGAAAAATAACAAAGTCTGTACTTCTAATTGGCGAATTTTGAAGGTTGCTGTTGTACAGTGGCTTAACTCTCAGATCTGCAGGGCTGTTCTCTGAGAACTGCCGTTGACCATTGGGTAAAGTTCCGATTCAACTCTTGAGGTCTTCATCAAAGTTGTAGGAAATTGAGCTAGGAAGACGGAAAAACTGGCTTGGACAAGTTTGAATGTGGCTACGAATTGATAGGACTTTTACACTAGAAGGTGGTCGGATCTGGAAATTGGCTGATAGTACTGTAGCTGAGATAGAACCCGAATTTTGAAAAATGGATAGAGGGCGGATAAAAAATCAATAAAAATAGTGGATATAGGGATGATAGACAGAAAGCACAGTAAAATTGGGAGCTCTAAAAAAAATCAAATATATAGTCGGAGAGGGGAAACTCAGAGCTGCTGTCACTGTAGACATAGACAAGACAGATCTGGGAATGAAAATGAACGAAAATGGACAAATATCAAACGAAGGATTTTCGACCTGAAATTTTTTGTGGATGATGGGATGGAAGATAGGAACACACCATAAAAATTTCAGACCAAGAAGAGGCCGTGGCTGATAGCAAGAAGTTTGAGAAGAGACTGCTATCTGCCAAGGACAGAACTTCGACGGTGGCTCGATGGCGGTCCGATGGCGGCACGAACGGCGGCGGCGGCGGCACAGACGAAGATCAGAGATTGAGAGGGGAGATAGAAGGTAGATACACTCTAGAATTGCAGAGGGTTAAGGGGAGAACTCAAGGAGAGAGGAAGGGGGCGCAAGCTTCAAGAATTTCGCCAAATTTTTCTAGCATTTCACTAATTTTCACATGAAAATACACCTTATATATGCTTCCAACCAAATCCAACCTCCACCCTTAGATCTAGGGATATGAGATGGATGGTCTGGATTGCATGCCACCAATCACAAAAAAATAAAATTAATATATAAGGGGGGGGGGGGGGGCTATAGACCAAGAATGGCAAGGGGGACAAGTTTGACATGGTAGGTAGCCTACCATGGAAATTCTTACCCCCTTCTCTACCCATGTGGCATATGACTAGTCCAACCTTCTAGATGTCCACCTAGGATAGTTGACCAGTCCCACAAGATGACATGGACCAATGGGAGAGGGCTGAGGGCCCCCTTGATGGTCCTGCTAACAAATTACATAGAAACCCACACAATCTGTGGGAATGACACATTGGCTTATAAAGCCGTACAATTGCGTCTATACTTTCCCAAGGATATAAACACAAACTAAAAGGACATAAATGTAAAAGCAAATGTACATGCTTGGCGTCGATTCCCAACTCTCCCCGGGTGGGAGGAACTCGACCTCATCGAGTAGGGGTATGGATGCTCGAGTACTCCGGCGGATCCGTCACCGTGTCAAGTAACGCGGGTACGCTCCACTCCAAGTGACCGTCACCTTCTCATTCCATATATACTCGATATGCACAAGCTGCCATGGGCTAGAGGTGGACACTCCGGGTGGGACACTCGCAAAGGGAAGGAAGCAGCTCGAAGACTCACTAGGAATCACCGCTGAGTCCCTGTAGGTGACTGATCTGAGTATAGATGGAGAACTGATCCCATACTCATCGAATGAGTCCACTCGCCTCTTACTCATAAGAGAACGACAACGAGCTTGCACAAGACACATGCAGACAAACAAACGACACACAAACCATGCAAACAAACCACACAAGGAAAACACACCGACTCATATATGACCCTAGACTAAGGTGGTGACATCAAGCCCACTAGGTGGCTGCATCCTGGGCGGCAGGGGAGCCGTCCTGCTCTTCCCCTCCCAAGGCATAGTACTCATCGGATAGTGCTTGGTCGGCCTCATAATCAACAAGTTCAAGCTCGGGAGGTATGGATTCTCCAACACCTAGGGCTAGGGTGGCGCGAGCGGGACACTCACTGGGAATGTGGCCAAACCCGTGACAGTGGAAACACTGCACTCGTGACCGGCTACTCTCTCCGATAAAAGGGGCCTTCCCCTTGTCCTCTCGTCGGGTAGGGGGTGTAGGCAGCAATGGTGGAGGTGTAGGTGCCTTGGACAATAGTGGAGGAGGTGCTGGTGCCAGAGGATGGGCTATAGGAGCCGGGTACGGGCAACGGGTGCCGGTGGATGGGGTGGAGGTAGATCCCGTGGTGGGGGAGGTCGAGGTCTAGGAGCAAAGTGCTCCTGACAGACGGGCTCCTGTGGACGAACCATGGGTCCCCTCGGGTATGAACCTAAGGAGCCACGAGAGTTACTACTACGGGGAGGAGCGGGGCTCCACCGGAGAATAGACTCGAACTCACCCTCGAATTGCTCCATCTCGAGGGCAACTTGATAAGCATCCTCCAGCTTGTCCACCTTGCGGCGGAGAAGCTCATACCGTAGGTGTAGGCGTAGACCACGTCGGAACCGAGAGACGGTAAGGGAATCTTCCTTCGTGGCATCACATCGCAAGTAGTATTCATCAAATTCGGCGATGTAATCAGAGATGGACCGGTCTCCTTGGGTGAGACTTTGCCACCTCTCTATAAGACGCTGGCGGTAGGAGGTAGGGAGGTACTTCTTCCTGAGCTTCTCCCTCATATCGGTCCACGTATCGATCGGGGGTTCTTGACGATGAAACAATAGGTTCTCCATGTTTCTCCAATAGGTTTAGGCTTGGCCTAAAAGTTTCATCCTAGCGTACTTGACTTTTCGTTGGTCCGACATCTCGAACCACTCAAAATATCGGTTCATACCAGCCTCCCAATCAAGATAGACCTTTGGGTCTAAGGACCCGTCAAAGGTGGGAGGGTCGGCCCGAACGGTCCGAATGGCCCGTTCATCCATATCTTGGTCGTGGGTACGCCGCGTAGGGCGGTGGTCACGACCATGTCCCCGTTGTTCATTATCGGACTCATACTCATGCACCTCGGGGACTTCGTGCCTCCTAACAACTACCCCTTGAACCCTTGGAGTCGTGGGTTGGTGATCCGGCTCCGGTTGACCTTGAATAGGTGGGATGGGTGCCTGGGCTGGTCCTTTCTCTAGTGCAGCAACTCTCCCGAGCAATCCCTGAACAGACTGGTTCGACCCGGTGGCCCTATCCTCTACGGCCTTCATCCTCTCTTCTAGGCGGGTGCCTAGACCATTCACCTGAGTACTCAACCCTTCCATCCTATCCACTCGAGTACTTAACTCATCCATGCGCTCACTCAACCCATCCATTTTCCTCATAAGAGTTCGGAACAATGTGGCCACTTCATCGGAACTATAGACTCGGGATTCCGCCATTGGTGGGGGTGGGGGTGAGTATTGAGTACCTCGACGAGTGGGCATGCAAGACATGGAGTAGGAGACACCGACTAATACAAATGCACACTACAAGATGAGGCACCTAGACGTAACCCAAACTCGGCACGTGGCGGAGTTACTCGATCGAAGATCACTCGTGCAAGTGTGCGGTCTTCCCGATAGGCGTAGCCTAACGTTCGGACAACACCTTTGATATACCGAGTAAAGTGATGCAAATACAAAAAGACACTTTTTTTTGTTTGTTTTAAAATAATGATGACCCTAAACATGACTTAGACAACGACTAATGACTAGACGTAAATGACACTCTTTTTTTTTACACCCTAGACTCAAACTTGGCTCTGATACCAAATTGATGCGGGACGAGACACGGACACGACAAGCTCGCGATCGTCCCTTAACGAGGTAAGCGTCGGACCGTGCACGGTTTGAGAAATCGGCAAGAGCTAGGGTGGTCAATTCACACTTTCATGCCCGGATCGGGTCACGGGACGGTCTCGCTCACTCTCTCGCAGCAGCGGGTGATATGAAATTGTAGCGAGCTAGGTCCTAAAACATGCTCTCTAGCAGTGGCATAAACAAGTATATATGAAAATAAGCAAATGCCGAGTGTAGGGAGCGAATACGATACCTCTACGCGCTAGGCGTGGGGAAGACGGACCCGGCCGAAACTCGTACTCCCGGAACAATAATACACAATATTACAACAATACAAGTCACTGCCCACTCCACGCAGAGAGATAAAGGGCTACACAATGGGCCCGGGAGGACCGAATTCGGGTTGACAGGCGGCTTCTCGCGTTGATTCGGCAGCACCCGAACTTGTGACGGTGGGGCCCACGTGCTGTCCGGAGGGGCCGTGTGGGACCCGGTGGCACCGCTGTAGTGGGGACACTTAGGGAAGCGCTCCCCGGGCTGGCGACAGGCTGGTTCGCCGGCCGGAGGCCGGGCGGCTCCGATCGGCACCGGTCGGAATAACCGGCCACGGATCTGCTGGTTCTGTTTTCTGGCGCGCGCTCCGGCGAGAATGGACGCTGCGATCAGCCCCGACGTCAGAATGCGACGAAACCAGCGCCGTTGGAAAGCTGCTTCAAAGGGCGTCAACCCTATGTCATTACAGAAAAATAACAAAGCATGTACTTCTAATTGGCGAATTTTGAAGATTACTATTGTACAGTGGCTTAACTCTCAGATCTGTAGGGCTGTTCTCTGAGAACTGCCGTTGACCGTAGGGTAGAGTTCTGATTCAGCTCTTGAGTCTTCATCAAAGTTGTAGGCAATTGAGCTAGGAAGACGGAAAAACTAGTTTGGACAAGTTTGGATATGGCTACGAATTGATAGGACTTTTGTACTGGAAGGTGGTAGGATCTGGAAATTCACTGACAGTACTGTAGCTGAGATAGAACCCGAATTTTGAAAAATGGATAGAGGGCGGATACAAAATCAAGAAAAATGGTGGATGTTGGGGATGATGGACAAAACGCACAGTAAAATTGGGAGCTCTAAGAAAAATCAAATAGATGGTCGGAGAGGGGAAACTCAGAGCTGCTGTCACTGTAGACAGAGACAAGACAGATCTGGGAATGAAAGATGAACGAAAATGGACAAATATCAAACGAAGGATTTTCCACCTGAAATGTTTTGTGGATGATGGGATGGATGATAGGAACACACCATAAAAATTTTAGACCAAGAAGAGGCCGTGGATGATAGTAGGAATTTCGAGAAGAGACTGCTGTCTGCCAAGGGCAGAACTTCGACGGTGGCTCGATGGTCGTCCGATGGCGGCACGAACGGCGGCGGCGGCAGCACAGACGAAGATCAGAGGTTGAGAGGGGGAGATAGATGGTAGATACACTCTAGAATTGCAGAGGGGCTGAGGGGAGAACTCAAGGAGAGAGGAAGGGGGCGCAAGCTTCAAGAATTTCACCAAATTTTTCTAGCATTTCACTAATTTTCACATGAAAATACACCTTATATATGCTTCCAACCAAATCCAACCTCCACCCTTAGATCTAGGGATGTGAGATGGATGGTCTGGATTGCATGCCACCAATCACACAAAAATAAAATTAATATATAAGGGGGGGGCCTATTGACCAAGAATGGCAAGGGGGACAAGTTTGACAGGGTTGGTAGCCTACCATGGAAATTCTTACCCCCTTGTCTACCCATGTGGCATATGACTAGTCCAACCTTCTAGATGTCCACCTAGGATAGTTGACCAGCCCCACAAGGTGACATGGACCAATGGGAGAGGGCTGAGGGTCCCCTTGATGGTCATATTGACAAATTATATAGAAACCCACACAATCCGTGGGAATGACGCATTGGCTTATAAAGCCGTATAATTGCGTCTATACTTTCTCAAGGATATAAACACAAACTAAAAGGACATAAATGCAAAAGTAAATGTACATGCTCGGCGTCGATTCCCATCACTCTTTTTTTTTATTCATTTTTTTCTTCTCTCTTATCTCTCTCTCTCCCTCTCACCCGATCTGTCTCTCTTTCTTTTATTCATTTTTTTCTTCTGTCTTATCTATCTCCCCTTCGATCTATCTTCTCTCTCTCATATTATCTCACTCTCTTCTTTAGTTTATTATTATTATTATTCTCTCTCCCTCTCTCGATCTCTTCTCTGTCTTCTTATATATTTTTTCTCACCTTCTCTCTCGTCCCTCTCCTGAACTCTCTCTCTCGTTCTCTCACTCTCTCTCTTTCCATCTCTCATTCTCTCTTTCTCTCTCTCCCTCTCGATCCCTGTCTCTTTCTTTTTCTTTTTTTATTTCCATCTCCCCCTTCTCTCATCCTTTCTCTCCTTTCTCCCTCTCGATCTCTCTCACTCAACTAATTTATTTATTTATTTTTTATCCCTCTCTCTATTACCATCTCTTTATCCCTCTCTCTATTACCCTCTCTCTCTTTACTCTCTCTAATCTCCCCCTCTCGTTCTCTCTTTCTCATCTCTTTATTTTATTTTTTTTTATTTTCTTCATCCCTCTCCCTCTTACTCTCTTTCTCCCTCCCTCTCTCGATCTCTCTCTCCCTCCATTTTTTTCTTTCTTTTGTATAATATATATCTATTATTTTTTTAACTTGTTCTTCTCCTTTTTGTCTTTTTCTTTCCTCATTTTTATATTTTCTTACCACTAAATCTGAGATATAAAAAATTCTAAAAAAAGAGAGAACAAGTTCTCTCTCTCTCTTTCTCTCGATCTCTCTCTTCCTCTCTCTAATATCCTTTCTATCTTTTCATATATCATTAATTTTTCTTTATTTATTTGTTTACTTATATATATATATATATATCTTTTCCTACCTTATACATATATACGTGTGTTTGTGTTCTCCATTTAAACCATTTCTGAAGTCCGTTTTGAAGGCCCTCGGTCGTGCTGTGCTCGTGCTAATGATGCTTCTTCCGAAGTCCGTCATCGGCACCTACCAATAAGCATTTCTCTCCTTTTGCATTATGTTCGATTTGTTAGTTCTTCTGCATGCATCACTCTTCATTCTGTTTGTAAGACAATCCTCTCATTGAGAATATTTCGTTGTGCATTCCATCATATCTTTCCCCCACCCTTTAGTTCTAAAAGGGGTTTTAAACACCACCAACAAGGTGCGTGTTCGTTTATGTTATTTTCAGTATTATTTTCTAAAGAATTGGTACTACACCATCGTCGTTCTCATTTAGTTATTTTTCTTCGTTTGTTCTTTGTGTAGGGGTAACCAGCTAGAACGCTCTCTTCTTCGACTTGTCGAAAGAAGAGGAAGAAGGAGTCCACGTTATCCCCTAGTTGAGGCGAAGCGATCTCTCAATTTGGGGCCCTTAGCCCCTGGCGATCACAATATTCTAACGCGCGCTTCATTTTGACTTTCTTTGTTTTAATAACACCCGCGGAGAGTTACTTCCCGTGGCGGTTATTTTTTTGTGTTTTTGGCCTCACCCGCGCGGAGGATTATTCCCCGCGGCGGTTCCTAACATTTAACTTTTAAATCCTAACTGGTAGCGGTGTGTAATATCCCAAATTATTTTATTCAGCCATATATATTTATTAAGCTTTTATTTACTGAAAATTGAATTTTAAATGGTTTAATAATTGAATTTCAGATTTTTAATATTTAATTCCTTAGAAAATAGAATAGTGAAAATCCGACTACCTTATAAAAATCCATAAAAATGGTAAACAGGTTAAGGTCGATGTAGTTAGCAACTTTGTCTTCTGTGTTCAACCCATTAAAAATCCGTGGTTAGATCTAATTAGTGATTAAGCCCAAAAGTGCACACTTTTTAACCTTTACCTAACATTACCTTAAATCACGAAATTAGAGCTTAATACTCAACCAAATTAGCTCAAATCTGCGGCAAATGGACGGCCATGATCTGAGGATCAATAGCCCTCTACCAATTCCTCGAAACCCTAACCCTAGAATGTGCAGCCGGCCGAGTTTGTTGAAGTCAATCTTTTCGGCGCCGTTTCAAACACGCCGCTTGCCCCGTCGAATCCTCCCAACTCCGAACTCTCCAGAAGATGTGTGAGCTATAGATAGAAAGCTCTTCAACCCTAGTTTCGTTTGGTAGCAGCGGCGGCCGCAGAGGAGTTCGATCTAGGAAGTTATCTGGCGATTAGTGAAGGTGTGTCGGTAGCCCGTCGTCCTCCTTCTTCCTTCCTTGTTCCTTCGATTGAGGTAGGAATTCTCAACCAAAATTTACACATGAATATATCATCTTGTTCCTCTCAACGAGATCTTTCCAGTAGTAGTAAAAGCCCCAATTTTTAGCAGGTATCTAGAGAGATATCGAGGCTTTTGTGAAGGGTTATCAAGTTCGTTCTTCATATCTAGCATCTTATTTCAATCTTCGATTGAGGTAGGTTTAACATGCCAAACTCTAATTAACTTATATGATTGTAATCATCATCATGTTAGCTTTCATTTGGCGTAGAAAGCCCTAAATTTCATGATGCATGTTTAGAGAATTTCTGTTCGGAGTAACAGCATGTTTAGACCTAGTTTTTGATGTGTTCTTCCTAGTTAAGTTCTGATTTTGAGTTACAAATCCTGATCCACATGTACCATATCATATATGGTTGGAACCAGCATCGAAGTAACTTTCTTTTGATATAAGAAGCCCCAAATTTTGTTTTATATATTGAGAGAATTTTACGATTTAGTAACAGCATGTCAAAATTAGGGTTTCTTGTGTTCTTGTTTTGATAAATCTCAATTTCAGCAACTGATTATGAAATTGATCATGCAGTTAGATAATATTCTTCATTAGCTTTCCAACGGTACCAAAAGTCCCTTATTTGGAGTCCATTTCCATGAGTTATTAGCATTTTAGTGCAACCGTAGCAAACCCCCACTTCCCGGCGTTCATCGGACGCGGAAGGGATGACCGGAGATGACCCAGAGATGGACGGTATTACGATAGACCGCACAACTCAAGCCCAAACTTTGACCTTTTTGACCCTGGTATAACCATAGATAAACGGTTTCTCAGGAACCACACATCCCAGGATGAACGGTTCCAAACTAACCACATATCTAGATATAAGGTCCCAGAGCAACCACATAACTTGGACGGTCCCTGATCAACCACATAACCAGGGGGATGGGCGGCTGGCCCAGAACCACCCAACACCCTTGGGCGGCCCAGACAGAACCGCCCAACCCTTAGGCGGCCCAATGAGAGCCGCCCAACTCCCTGGCTTGCTCTTTGACCCCCGTTTAGCCCATGTAAGCCCAGCATGATATAAGGTCCATCTAGAACCGTTTATTCCCTCAGAGAATGACTTAATACATGTTCTAATTGATTCATTTTCATATCATATATGGTAATTAGTAAAATAGAAACCCACATGATAAATGATTAATTATGCAACTAAATTTCTGTTAATTGCTTGTTGTTCATTCATACGCGACTTACGCGATCTTGTTCTTTCTCCTTATCAAATTAAATCATTCCTTTGGCAATTTGACTTAATGAAAAACTTAATCCTTGATAATTTGACATGGAATTAGGATTAATATGATTGTTAGCTTGTTGTTTAGCTGCTGTACTACAGTAACAGTGTGACCAACTTTCTGACTTTTAACAAGTCGTTAGCCGATTAGCGTGCTAGTCTTGGTTTTACCCCCAGAAACTCCATCCGGCGGCTATACCATCATCACGGGATTTCTTTATATCCTTGTTATGAACCTAATGAACTACCAAAAACATCGTTTTATGTGTTTAAACCGTTGGTTTAAGTCTTGGATCGAATTTGACGACGAGAGGCATGCGCGATTCGTAGTTGACAGCATATTCTCTTCGGCGGCCCAATTATGACCGCATATCATTAATACGGCCCAATATGGACCGTATATCTTGTTCATGGGTCTTAATGTCTTCTGGACATGAGCGGCCCATAATGCACCGTTCATACCTTAGAGCGGCCCACTGTCAGTCGTTCTTTCTTGACCTCGTAGGCTGAGTTTCAGCCCAGTTTCTGTATGCACGGCCCTGTGTTAGCCGTAGATACCCTTGCGTGGCTTCTGTACGACCGCACATCTCTTGGAGATGAGTTTCATCGTGTTTATGTGCTCTTGAATCCAAGGACGGGTTAGTCCTTTAAATCTCAAACTTATGGACAGTAATTCCTCTGATTAAATTGGCCATTAAATTGACTGAATGTCTAGATAATCGTGGGATCTTGGATCCAATAAATCAATGCCAACGCATCGTACGGGCCCAGTCTGGTCCTGGGGAGAGCGCCCGAAAGTTAGTGAGCCCATGGTATGTTAATGACATGGTGGGGCATTGCACCGAGTACTTGACTTGTGTAACGTCTATGACATAAAAATCTCTTGTTACTGGTTACTTGATCGTGCTTGGAATGATGTTTAAAATACTTGCTTGTTGGCCAATTCTCTAGTACTATCTCATGTTATATCTCCTGTAGTAAATTCTTGTATTTGTTATTCTTGTTAATCATTATCAATTATATATTTCTTGACCTTGCAAGATCTTTTCATTACGTTGTTTCTTTATATCGTCAATTATTTCTTTTATTAGCATGACATATCAGATTGTAATTAAATTGTTAATCATGTAAACTTGCCTGTTATTTCCTACTGAGCGTCAGCTCATAGTTGTTGTTTCCCCCCTTTTCTAGGCAGTTCAGGTGACGAGCTTACCATCGAGGATGGGCAGGAGTGATGTCTTGAGTGCACCAATTCTAGAGTGGTGTTGGCAGCGTTATCCTACTCCTAGTTGTGTTTAGAGTGTGTTGTGCTTCAGTTATGTTATATTGGTTAAGTGTTTGATGTCTCAGTTGTATTAAGTTGGTTTGAGGTTATTGTATCAGTTGTGGTTTGTTTCATGATCAATAGAGTTATTTCCATTTCATAGCACTTGTGTAATATTTAGATTCTCTCTCTCTCTTTCTAGCTAGTTTCTGACTGTACGACCCGATATTTCGCGTCGAGGCGTGACAGTTTAGTTGGTATCAGAGCCCTAGGTTTCACATTCCTAGGTTTTCCTAAGTTCTAGGAAGTGTGCCTTTTTGCATTGCATCCCAATAACATGGTATATCAAAAGGTGTTGTCCGAACATTACGCTACGCCTATCGGGAAGGTCGCACACTTGCGCGAGTGATCTTCGGATCGATTATCTCTGCCAGGTACCGAGTTTTGGTCATGTCTAGGTGCATTAGACCCCTAACCTTGTTAAAGTCTAAGAACCCGACCTGGTGAGATTGGGTAGAAACTTGGGGTAAGTTCGTATCTTAATCGTGTTATTATCTATCTTATTGAACCTGGGTAATCTATTCCTCGTGTAGGCGTTTGCAATGGCAGCTGATCGTGCGGAATGGAGGAATTTGCAGCGCACTGTTCAAGGCCTTACTCAGGCTTTACAGCAAGTGGCTCAAGCAGGAGCGGCACACCATGGCACCGGTGATCTATACCGGAACTTCCGAGGGATGAATCCGCCAAGATTTGTGGGTTCGACCGACCCCGACCAAGCCGAGCACTGGCGAGATGAGATGGGAAGGATCTTCGAAGTTATGCAATGCACCAACCAAGAGTGTGTCCTTTTGTCTACATTCCAACTGGAACGTGATGCACGTACTTGGTGGGATTCTATCAAGGTGACTCTCGGTGATCAGAAGGTTACGTGGGAAGAGTTCGAGGAATTTTTCAACGGCAAGTATTTTTCTGACCAGGTACAAGAGAAGAAAGCGGCAGAGTTCGCGGCCCTGAAACAACTGTTGTGTCTCTTAGGCACAAGCATGTGCTATGTTACTTTGATGATAGCAATGCTATTTGGTTTTGATGATAGCAAGACAGTGAGTGCATTTGAGTGCATTTGATATTGTATTTTGATGATAGCAATGTTATTGTGCATTGATGATTGCAATAAACAAAGTACATTTCTATGCATTCTTATTCTTGAGCATTCTGCATATTGATAGCAACATGAATGATGATGTTTAGCATTGATGGCTTTTGCTCTTTATATATGTGCATTGCATTATGTCAGATATCATGTCTCTGCATATATCATGTCTGGGTAGCAAAGTCTATACACTGGATTGTGTATTTGTGCATCATGCAAGTCTATACATTGGACTCTCGTTCAAGCCTATGCATTGCATTGGTTAAGTGTGCACAGCGTCATCGCACTTCATTAGAAGTGTGTACAGCGTCAACGCGTGAAGTCTGTACAGCCGGGTCATATGCTCCTAAGTCTATGCATTACTGTTCATGCATCAGTATTCATCAAGTCTGTACAGCATGTCTCTCACGTTGGAAGTCTATACATTGGTGTGGGTCATCCAAGTCTGTACACTTGCTGCACTGTTCAAGCTCATACACTGGCAGCTCTGCTTAAGTCTATACATTCGCTGCAGAGATCACTGTCAAGTCTGCACATTGGTCTTCAATTTCAAGTCTATACACTGGCTTATTCTTCAAGTCTGTACAGCCGTTTGCATTGGATTTCATGTCTAGACGTTGCACTGTAGCATCCATTGTCTTCGTGTTGTGTTTACGTCTTCGTGTTAATTTTGTGTTCAAGTCTTCATGATTGTTTTTGTATTTCTATCTTCGAGTCATTTTTTCGCTGGGTCTTTAAGTCTGTCTAGGTTCAAGTGTCGTTTCACTTCGCGTCGTTCTCCGTGCTGTCTGTCACCTCGTGGTGTTTTCCCTCTATTATGTCTTCGTGTCACTTACTGTAGTTCTTCGTATTGTTTCAGTGTCTACGTCGTCGTGTTACCCCGTGTCAATTACTGTTCTTGACTCCGTGTCAAATCACTGTTCTGTCTTCGTGTTGTTCCTACACTCTATGTCGATTTCATCTTTTGTCTTTGTCTTGTGTTTTCATAACCTCGTGTTAGTGTTTCTGTGATTTCGTTCATGTTTCGTAACCACACTTCGTGTTGGTTACTGTTGTTTCTGTGACTTCGTGTCATGTTTCACTTCGTGTCGTTTTCCGTTTTGTGTTCTTCGTGTCGTGTTTTCCACACCGCGTGTCGTTGACGCCTTAGTAACCTCACCTCGTGTCGGTTACTGTTGTCTCCATGTCGTTTTCACTTGTTTTCACCTCGTGTCGTTTTTCACTCCGTGTCGTTTTTGTTCCACTGCGTGCAGAACATTGCAGCACTTCGTGTTGCTTTCTGTGCCACCACCTCGTGTCGTTCTCTGTGTAGTGTGTGTTTTTGTCACCACTATACTTCGTGTCGTTGTTCTTCACTTCGTGCTGATTACACCATCTTCATGTTGGTCTTTCTCATTAGACCTCGTGTCGTTCTCGCTTTAACCACACTTCGTGTTGCTTTACGTAGACCTCGTGTCTTGCTTGTTTGCAACCACTTCGTGTCGGTTTTTGCTGTCAGCCCATGTTGTCCTCGTGTTATTTTTCACCTCGCGTCGGTTATTGTTTTCATCTTCTGCGTGTAGTTCTCTTTGTAGTGTTATCTCTGTTACAAGTTGCATATCGTGTTATCATTTATGTCTGTATGGTTTTACTTCGTGTCGTTTCTCCGTCTCAGGTCTTCGTGTCGTTCGTATGTTGAAACCACACTTCGTGTTGGTTTCTGTTCTGTCTCCATGTATCTTGTGTCGTTCTTCTTTTTACCTCATGTTGTTTTATAACCTCACTTCTTGTCGTTCTCTTCGTTGTGTCTGTTCTGTCACAGTGTATCTCGTGTCATTCTTTCCTTACCTCGTGCTGTAGTCACCCTGTGTATCTCGTGTCGTTCTCAGTGCATCTAGTATTGCTACTACATACTTCGTGCAGATCTAGTTATTGTGGCCCTCAGTTTTAATGGCTTTTCATCTCCTTGCAGGTCCGAGGAAGAAATATTTCCACGTGACTGGGCAGCACGTGATCCGAGGCTGGAATGAAGCCTGCTGAGAGACTGCCACGTGGACCGAATTCTTAGGGCTGGAAATGTGGAGGTCACACGTCGTGGCTGATGATGCTGCTGCTGCTATATATATGAGACCTTCGTCCACAGATGAAGGTGATCGAGTTGGCAAGAAGAAAAGTCTATACAGAGAGCCACGATCCAGATAGAAAAAGAAAAGAGAAAGAAGAAGAGCAGAAGGAGAAGAAGAGGGAGAGATAGTGCTCGTGTGAAGAGAGTAGAAAGAGTGAAGAAGAAGAAGTGCAGCAGAGAGTGAGAGATTAGGAGAGCAGAAGAAAGAGAAAGAGAGAGATAGAAGTGTGAGCCGAAGAGTATAGAGGAGCAGAGATCGAGAGAGTGAAAGAGAAGAAGAAGAAGAGAAGAGAAGAGGAAGAAAAGCTTACATGAAGATCTGTCTACTGGACCGTGGATCAAATCCAGGCCAGTCAGCTCCGTTGAGAGCCACATTGTGCATTTCGTGTTTCAACTTTCTGTTTGCTGAAGTTATTTTCGTTTATTGTTCTTTCCTTTGTTTTCTGGTTTGCTGTGTTTCCGATACTCTGTAGAGAGGTCGGGGTTCCTCCTGTTAATTCAGGAGAAGGGAGATTGATACCTCCGGTTGCAAGCAGCAGGTGGGCTGCTTGTGGGTTCCCTCCGGGTTGGAGGAAGGGAGATTTATCTCCGGTTGTGCTTCCCTCTGGAGTTCAGAGGAAGAGAGACTTGGGTCTCTAGGTTTCCCTCCGGGTTGGAGGAAGGGAGACTTGTCTCCGGTTCTGGGCTTGTGGATTCAAGTCCAGGGGTTCCCTCCAGGTCTGGAGGAAGAGAGACCGTGTGTCTCTGGTTTGCTAGTGACTGGTGTCACTAGTGGTTCCCTCCGGTTGGGAGGAAGAGGGGAGGCTGTTCCCCTGGTCAAGCTGTTTGGCAGCATTTGTTGCAGACTGAGTCTGCTGTTTCTAGCGTGAGCTAGTGGAAGCCACACTCGGTTTGAGTGTGGGGTGGATGTAGGTCTGGAGACCGAACCACCTAAAAATCCTCTGTGCAGTGGTCTGATTTCTCTATATGTTTTGCTTCCGCTAGATGTTTGCATAGGGGCGCTCCAAGTGGTTGATCAGATCTTGTTCTGAGTGTTTAATCCGTTGAGTGAGCGAAAGTTTATTTGAGTGGAAGAATGGTGCTACTACTAATTAGTCTTTCAGAATTGATACATCTGTCTAGTTAGCACTCTAGATTGTTAGTGAGAATCATAACCTTTTAATTGGGTAAAGGTTTTTAAAGGGTTATATTCATTCACCCCCCCTCTGAATACTGCACCAAACCTAACAATTGGTATCAGAGCGGGTCTCTGATCTATCAGATCTAACAATCTGCAGAGGATCCTGCTGATTTGTTTGGTGCTTTTCAGAGTGTGCTTTCAGTGCTCGATATTTTGTTTTATCGACTTGTGCATTGCTTTGCTCATCTGGTTGCCTCTTACTTAAATGGGTCGACCTCCAGTTTATGACGGTTCTAACCTTGATAATTGGCTAGGAGGCCTATGTGTGTATGTAGATTCCATAGATCCCAAACTATGGAGCCTACTATCTAAAGGCCCACACAAACTGCCTCATGATGAGACCAAGTGGTCTAAAGAGGACAGTATAAAGAACCGTGACAATATTATAATCCTTAACATCTTAAGAGCTGCAATCAATATTGATATGTACCCTTTTGCTCTCAGGTGCGCATCTGGAAAGGAGATATATGACGGAGTCATTTCTGCGCATAATCAACAAGGTGATAGCTGCTTGATGGCCAACCGGGATGATGAAGATGAGATCTCATCTCAGGTAAGCTCTGAATCAGATGGATACTCCTTTGATGAATTGATAGTGATGTATGAAGATTTGTTCAAAGTATCCAAGAAATTAAAATCTGAAAATAGAAGGTTGAAAAAGAGATGTGAACAGATTAACTCTAATGTTCTCTGTGAAAACTGTCAAAGATTAAAAACATCTCATGATATGTGCTTAGCTGATCTGAATATGAGTAAGGAACAAATCTCTTTATCGGAAAATAAAAATGAAGAATTGAGATTGCTAAATTCTGCCATGTCTGAGAGACTCTTAACGCTTGAAAAAGGGAAGAATTTAGTTGAAAATGAATGTGAGAAAGTGAGCACATTGATAGAAGAGATTGATAGCTACAAAGCCATTAATGTCTTACTTAATGAAAAGATCACAGATTCTGAAATGCTCATTTCTTCTCTCAAAAATGAAATCACTGAACTAAACAATTCCCTATTTAAGTCTCCTAAAAATAAAGAAAATCCAAAGGATGTTTCTAAGAAGAAAGTCTCTGATGGAGGCAGTAATCAGGAAAATAAGAAAACAAAGGAGAAAATAAAAGTTTTGAAAAAGAATGATAACGATCAGCATGCTAAGAAAGCTCAGGTCAAACATTCTAGTGTCAAAAATGTCAAATGCTTTTACTGTAGAAAGTTTGGCCATGAGATGGCTGATTGTTTTGTGATAAAGAAGGATGAATTGAAGTATGATAGAACTCATGCTAGGAAGCCTACTGTGAGTAAACCTTCTTCTGCTCACGCCAAAAGGCATCAATGTTTTTATTGTCATAAAATAGGTCATCTCATGCATGATTGCAGACAAATGAAATTAGATGATCTATATGCTGTTAGAATGCATGATAAAATGTTCCATGCTAAAAATCATGCATCTCATAAAGAGAACACTCAATGTTCTCATTGTGGCAAATTGGGTCACATGGTTGAAAATTGCTGGCATGCTCAGGGAAATAGATTGAATTCTAAATTTGTAAAATTCCCTGCCTATGATTCTGGTAGAAATAATTTAATTGATAAAAAGAAAAACTCTGCATGCTTCATCTGTGGAAAGCCAGGCCACAGAGCTGCAAACTGTTGGCATGCTAAGGGAAGAACAATTAACTCCAAAATTGCTATAATCCCTGTAAAAAGACATGCACTCTATAAGAATCTTGACAGAATGAATTCTTCATGTTTTAATCGTGGAAAACCTGGCCACAAAGCCTCTGAGTGCTGGGTGGCAGAGTTCAGAAAACAAAATGCCCATGCACACAATAGAAATTTTGATGTTCATGCACATGAATATAATGCCTACAATAAGGTGCATAAAAGGAACTCAAATTCTGTTAGTTATCATGGTAAGTCTGGTCAATTTGGTTATTCCTTGTCCAGCTATAAGTTGATGGGCTATGTTGATAATTCTGTTAAGAGATCAGTCAGAACACCTGTTAAGGCTCATACAGGACCCAAGGCAGCTTGGGTTCCTGCAAGATCATATTGATTGATATGTTGCAGGTGTGCCTTGGTGAGAGAAATAAAAGGGGTATTTTAGCCAAGGCACTCAAATGAAAGCCCCATGATTCAACTCTTCAGGTTAGTTCTGAACTTGTTTTTTTAAATTTCATCATCTGAAAATGCTGATTTGTCAGTTTGATATCTGAAATTGTTGAACTGATCGTTTGATGTCTGATATTCTCTCCATGTCTAGCTGATCAGTCTGCATTCCAGACTCAACTATTGAGTTTTACTTTAGATATAGCTGATGCTCTTCTGTTGCCATCTCCTGCCAATTGCTGAACTGAGTTTGAATGGTCTTTAGTGTATATAGTTGATGCACTATATAGACTTTGTATAATGCTTGTGTCTTGTGTCAATGCATTGCATGCTTGATTACATACTTGGACTGAGCTTAAATGGGTCAGTTAGTGCACACAGTCAATGCATGTGTCTAGTGTTTGCATACATCATTTGCATGACTGTCAATGAAATTGATCAATGCATATAAGACTGATTTGCACTGCATTACATCTTGAAAAATCTGAAAAAGGATAAAAATGCTCATGACTTGGATGCATAAAGCTGAACTGATTGCATAGCATATCTCTTGCATCATGATGTCAGGGGGAGCTGAGAGTTCTATTCAATTCATTGAATCCTATTCACTTCTCAGTGTTCTCATTCAAATGATTCATATTCTTTGACATCAGTTGCTCATTGAACCATATTGCCAATTGCTATCCTTTCCCCATCTTTTTCACTGAACAGCAGTTTTGGTTCTGGTTCAGTACATTGAATGGTGATTATTGCAATTGTTCACTTATAAGAATCACATTTACAAATTGAAAAGAACTAAAGGTTTAACCTTTATAAATTGGAGAGTTAAGTGTCTGCACTTCAGAATTTGAGATAAATGAAAACTTTTATAGCTCTTAATCTTCGTCTCATAGCTAAAATAGAAAAAGTTTTTTTGTAATGCCTAAATGTGTTGAACTGGATATGTCTAGAACAGGCTAATAAGAGTGTGTACTGATTTTTTAAACAATCACTCTAAAAGAATTAAGGGCAGCAGTAAATAAGTTCATTAATGTTAAGAACTGAACATTGTGACAGAGCAATGGCTGATTGCACTGAGAAACTGTGAACTCCTCCCAAAGAAGTAGAAAAAATTCACATGTCATGAAGTGCTTTAGACTATCTCTGTTCATAGGGTCAAATCTATAGGGGGAGTCCTCACCAAAGTAACTGAGGGTACTGGCCTCTGATCAAGGTGTACCCTTAATGTCAAAAGTGAAGACTATTCTTTGTGGGTTTTGATCTGAAATAGGTCTAGTAGTTTATGCCTAGTAACTAGGGGTACCTGCCTCTGATCAAGGTGTACACCTAATGTCAACAGCATAAATGCCACTGATCTATTTACTCAGTTCAGGTTCAGAAATTGAAAAATGAAAATCACACTGCTGTAACCCTTTGAAAATCAAAAGTCTATGAGTGGAAATTGTTTTTATTAATACATATTCAAGTTGCCTCTCTTGGATTTCCTTGTTTAATCATAAAAGGGTATTATGTCTGACTTATCTATTAATACCATGTGCCCTAGATTCATTGCTATAAATGGAATCTAAAACTCTTTCTCAGGGGTCAGATGTTTTACTCTAGATTTATCACTGATTAAACCTGAATTTTTGAAAATTGTATGAGTGGTGATTCTTATACTTTAACAGTGGCTTATAATCATGTTTCCTTTCTGAACAAATGATTCAGCTGTTATCAAGTGACCCTCCTACCTTCTCTACCTTGTTTATCTGTTCATATTCCTTCTCAAAGGGGGAGCATTTATTTAGGGGGAGAAATACTTCAGGAGAAGTCATACCTTCAGGGGGAGCTTCTTGCTCTAGCAGTCACTTGCATGCATAATGCACTTTGCACTCTTGTTTTTACTGTTTTTCTCTTTTTGATCATGTCAAAGGGGGAGAAAATCTTGTGTGACTCACTGTCACATTGTGTTGCCATCATCAAAAAGGGGGAGAATGTTGTGTCTCTTAGGCACAAGCATGTGCTATGTTACTTTGATGATAGCAATGCTATTTGGTTTTGATGATAGCAAGACAGTGAGTGCATTTGAGTGCATTTGATATTATATTTTGATGATAGCAATGTTATTGTGCATTGATGATTGCAATAAACAAAGTACATTTCTATGCATTCTTATTCTTGAGCATTCTGCATATTGATAGCAACATGAATGATGATGTTTAGCATTGATGGCATTTGCTCTTTATATATGTGCATTGCATTATGTCAGATATCATGTCTCTGCATATATCATGTCTGGGTAGCAAAGTCTATACACTGGATTGTGTATTTGTGCATCATGCAAGTCTATACATTGGACTCTCGTTCAAGCCTATGCATTGCATTGGTTAAGTGTGCACAGCGTCATCGCACTTCATTAGAAGTGTGTACAGCGTCAACGCGTGAAGTCTGTACAGCCGGGTCATATGCTCCTAAGTCTATGCATTACTGTTCATGCATCAGTATTCATCAAGTCTGTACAGCATGTCTCTCACGTTGGAAGTCTATACATTGGTGTGGGTCATCCAAGTCTGTACACTTGCTGCACTGTTCAAGCTCATACACTGGCAGCTCTGCTTAAGTCTATACATTCGCTGCAGAGATCACTGTCAAGTCTGCACATTGGTCTTCGATTTCAAGTCTATACACTGGCTTATTCTTCAAGTCTGTACAGCCGTTTGCATTGGATTTCATGTCTAGACGTTGCACTGTAGCATCCATTGTCTTCGTGTTGTGTTTACGTCTTCGTGTTAATTTTGTGTTCAAGTCTTCATGATTGTTTTTGTATTTCTATCTTCGAGTCATTTTTTCGCTGGGTCTTTAAGTCTGTCTAGGTTCAAGTGTCGTTTCACTTCGCGTCGTTCTCCGTGCTGTCTGTCACCTCGTGGTGTTTTCCCTCTATTATGTCTTCGTGTCACTTACTGTAGTTCTTCGTATTGTTTCAGTGTCTACGTCGTCGTGTTACCCCGTGTCAATTACTGTTCTTGACTCCGTGTCAAATCACTGTTCTGTCTTCGTGTTGTTCCTACACTCTGTGTCGATTTCATCTTTTGTCTTTGTCTTGTGTTTTCATAACCTCGTGTTAGTGTTTCTGTGATTTCGTTCATGTTTCGTAACCACACTTCGTGTTGGTTACTGTTGTTTCTGTGACTTCGTGTCATGTTTCACTTCGTGTCGTTTTCCGTTTTGTGTTCTTCGTGTCGTGTTTTCCACACCGCGTGTCGTTGACGCCTTAGTAACCTCACCTCGTGTCGGTTACTGTTGTCTCCATGTCGTTTTCACTTGTTTTCACCTCGTGTCATTTTTCACTCCGTGTCGTTTTTGTTCCACTGCGTGCAGAACATTGCAGCACTTCGTGTTGCTTTCTGTGCCACCACCTCGTGTCGTTCTCTGTGTAGTGTGTGTTTTTGTCACCACTATACTTCGTGTCGTTGTTCTTCACTTCGTGCTGATTACACCGTCTTCATGTTGGTCTTTCTCATTAGACCTCGTGTCGTTCTCGCTTTAACCACACTTCGTGTTGCTTTACGTAGACCTCGTGTCTTGCTTGTTTGCAACCACTTCGTGTCGGTTTCTGCTGTCAGCCCATGTTGTCCTCGTGTTGTTTTTCACCTCGCGTCGGTTATTGTTTTCATCTTCTGCGTGTAGTTCTCTTTGTAGTGTTATCTCTGTTACAAGTTGCATATCGTGTTATCATTTATGTCTGTATGGTTTTACTTCGTGTCGTTTCTCCGTCTCAGGTCTTCGTGTCGTTCGTATGTTGAAACCACACTTCGTGTTGGTTTCTGTTCTGTCTCCATGTATCTTGTGTCGTTCTTCTTTTTACCTCGTGTTGTTTTATAACCTCACTTCTTGTCGTTCTCTTCGTTGTGTCTGTTCTGTCACAGTGTATCTCGTGTCATTCTTTCCTTACCTCGTGCTGTAGTCACCCTGTGTATCTCGTGTCGTTCTCAGTGCATCTAGTATTGCTACTACATACTTCGTGCAGATCTAGTTATTGTGGCCCTCAGTTTTAATGGCTTTTCATCTCCTTGCAGGTCCGAGGAAGAAATATTTCCACGTGACTGGGCAGCACGTGATCCGAGGCTGGAATGAAGCCTGCTGAGAGACTGCCACGTGGACCGAATTCTTAGGGCTGGAAATGTGGAGGTCACACGTCGTGGCTGATGATGCTGCTGCTGCTATATATATGAGACCTTCGTCCACAGATGAAGGTGATCGAGTTGGCAAGAAGAAAAGTCCATACAGAGAGCCACGATCCAGATAGAAAAAGAAAAGAGAAAGAAGAAGAGCAGAAGGAGAAGAAGAGGGAGAGATAGTGCTCGTGTGAAGAGAGTAGAAAGAGTGAAGAAGAAGAAGTGCAGCAGAGAGTGAGAGATTAGGAGAGCAGAAGAAAGAGAAAGAGAGAGATAGAAGTGTGAGCCGAAGAGTATAGAGGAGCAGAGATCTAGAGAGTGAAAGAGAAGAAGAAGAAGAGAGGAGAAGAGGAAGAAAAGCTTACCTGAAGATCTGTCTACTGGACCGTGGATCAAATCCAGGCCAGTCAGCTCCGTTGAGAGCCACATTGTGCATTTCGTGTTTCAGCTTTCTGTTTGCTGAAGTTATTTTCGTTTATTGTTCTTTCCTTTGTTTTCTGGTTTGCTGTGTTTCCGATACTCTGTAGAGAGGTCGGGGTTCCTCCTGTTAATTCAGGAGAAGGGAGATTGATACCTCCGGTTGCAAGTAGCAGGTGGGCTGCTTGTGGGTTCCCTCCGGGTTGGAGGAAGGGAGATTTATCTCCGGTTGTGCTTCCCTCTGGAGTTCAGAGGAAGAGAGACTTGGGTCTCTAGGTTTCCCTCCGGGTTGGAGGAAGGGAGACTTGTCTCCGGTTCTGGGCTTGTGGATTCAAGTCCAGGGGTTCCCTCCAGGTCTGGAGGAAGAGAGACCGTATGTCTCTGGTTTGCTAGTGACTGGTGTCACTAGTGGTTCCCTCCGGTTGGGAGGAAGAGGGGAGGCTGTTCCCCTGGTCAAGCTGTTTGGCAGCATTTGTTGCAGACTGAGTCTGCTGTTTCTAGCGTGAGCTAGTGGAAGCCACACTCGGTTTGAGTGTGGGGTGGATGTAGGTCTGGAGGACCGAACCACCTAAAAAATCCTCTATGCAGTGGTCTGATTTCTCTATATGTTTTGCTTCCGCTAGATGTTTGCATAGGGGCGCTCCAAGTGGTTGATCAGATCTTGTTCTGAGTGTTTAATCCGTTGAGTGAGCGAAAGTTTATTTGAGTGGAAGAATGGTGCTACTACTAATTAGTCTTTCAGAATTGATACATCTGTCTAGTTAGCACTCTAGATTGTTAGTGAGAATCATAACCTTTTAATTGGGTAAAGGTTTTTAAAGGGTTATATTCATTCACCCCCCCTCTGAATACTGCACCAAACCTAACAACAACGAGGTCTGTTCGTGGCAGAGTATGAGGCTCAATTTTCACGGCTTTCTCGTTATGCTACACACCTTATTTCCACCGAGAAGATGAAGGCGAAGCGTTTGGTCTGAGGCTACATTATATTAACCAATAGGCACCGATGGAAATATCCACCTATTCCGAGATGGTAAGAAAAGCTCAAGTTTTAGAAGATACTCTAGAAATGACAGAGAAAATCCGTGGAAAAGGTGCAAAGAAGAAACAACTTACGAGTTCCGGGAATGTCAAACCCGGGTATGGCAAGAAGAGGCCCATTAGTGGACCTGGTTCGTGGAGCGGGTCCGGATCGTGGAAGGGCAAGATGCCAAAGCACGAAGACAAGAAGCCTGGCCCTATTGTCCCATTCAAGGGCGTGCGCAAGTATTGTGATCATCCGGGTCACAAGATGGAGGAGTGCTGGCGCAAGCTGGGCGCCTGTTTACGATGTGGAAGCAAGGAGCACCGTATCCCCAATTGTCCTCTTATATCGGAGCAAGCTACCCCGGCAAAACCTCAAGTCTTCAAGAAACGGCAAGGCAAGCTCCAAGCTCTGCATGCAGATGAAGCGGGAACAGCCGAGGACGGTGGACTCGTCGAATGTACTCTTATTATACTCGACAAGTCAGCATTTGTTCTTTTTGATACTGGTGCCACGCATTCATTTATTTCTCATAGATTTGCTAAGTCTTTAGCTGTGGAACCTATTTTGATGGATTCTCCGTTAGAGATCACAACCCCTATTGGTACTAGATCAGCAATCCATCATTTCTATCCTTCTAGTAAGGTTATGATTGGCGAACAGAACTTTCCAGCTGATTTGATTTGCATGGACATGAAGGATTATGATGTAATCCTAGGAGCGGATTGGTTGGCTAGATATGAGGCCAATGTTCATTGTAGTTCTGGCTCGGTGTCTTTTACAAGGCACCCAAGGCTTTCTTTTGTGGGAGTTAAGCACCACAACTCTGTATCACTTATCTCGGCTCTTCAAGCTGATAAGCTGATGAGACGAGGATGCGAGGCTTTTCTGGCCTTTGTCTGTGCAACCCCTGAGCAGCAAATTGAGATCAAGGACATTTCTGTTGTCCGAGATTTTCTTGATGTCTTTCCAGAGGAACTACCAGGACTTCCGCCTGAGCGGGAAGTTATCTTCTCTATTGATCTCTTTTCGGGCACATCTCCTATTTCTAAGGCTCCTTACCGTATGTCTCCTGCAGAACTGAGGGAGTTAAAGCAGCAGTTGATGGAATTACTTGAGAAGGGCTTCATTCGTCCTAGTACTTCTCCGTGGGGAGCCCCTGTATTATTCGTCAGGAAGAAAGATGGTTCGATGAGGTTGTGTATCGATTATCGGCAATTGAACCAGTAGACTGTCAAGAACAAATATCTATTGCCGAGGATTGATGAGTTATTTGACCAGATAGCGGGAGCTCAGTATTTCTCTAAGATCGATCTTCGATCTGGATATCATCAGTTGCGGATTACGGAAGAGGATATCTATAAAACAGCTTTCCGCAACAGGTATGGTCATTTCGAATTTGTCGTTATGCCTTTTGGTCTAACGAATGCTCCGGCAGCTTTCATGCAGTTGATGAACGATGTATTTCGGCCCTATCTTGATCAATGGGTCGTGGTATTTATTGATGACATCCTGATTTATTCCAAGAGTGAAGAGGAGCATGCTGAACATCTGAGGATGGCATTACAATTATTGAGAGATCATCAACTTTTTGTCAAGTTCAATAAGTGTGAATTCTGGCTGCAAGAGGTGTCCTTTCTTGGACATATCATCACCAAAGAAGGTATTTCTGTTGATCCTTCAAAGGTTGAGGCAGTGAAGAATTGGGAGCAGCCTACCAGTGTGACGGAGGTTAGAAGTTTCCTAGGCCTGGCTGGCTATTACCGAAGATTTATCCAGGATTTCTCTAAGATTTCGGTACCAATGACAAGGTTAACCCGCAAGGAGAACAAGTTTGATTGGTCAGATGATTGCCAGCGAAGCTTTCAGACTTTGAAGGAATGTTTGACTACTGCACCTGTATTGGCCTTACCTTCTGGTGAAGGAGGATTTGTTGTTTATACTGATGCTTCAGGTATTGGCTTAGGCTGTGTACTCATGCAGCATGGGAAGGTGATTGCCTATTCTTCTAGGAAGTTGAGGAAGCATGAGGAGAATTATCCTGTTCATGATCTGGAATTAGCAGCAGTGGTGTTCGCATTGAAGATTTGGAGGCATTACTTGTATGGAGAAACCTTCATAGTGTTTTCAGATCATAAGAGTCTGAAATACTTATTTTCTCAGAAGGAACTCAACATGAGGCAGAGAAGATGGTTGGAGTACTTGAAAGACTTCGACTTCTCGATTGAGTATCATCCAGGAAAAGATAATGTTGTGGCAGATGCATTAAGCCGGAAGCTTGTAGCTAGATTGTCAAGTCTCATGTTACAAGAATGGAGGTTACTGGAACAATTGTCTAGCCTGGATCTTAATATTGACAATGATCGGGTTATGATTGCACAAATTCAACTTAAGCCCGAATTGTTGATGGAAATCAAGTCCTTGCAAGATAATGATCCCGAGCTGGTAGAGATCAAGGGAAGCTTGAGTAGCAGACCTGACTTCATGTTGGCTGATGATGGAAGATTATTATTTAAGGGCAGAACTTGTGTACCTGATGAGGCTGGAATAAAGAACAAGATTCTTGAGGAAGCTCATATATCCAGATACACCATTCATCCTGGAGGCACTAAAATGTACAGAGATTTGAAAAGATCATTTTGGTGGATGAATATGAAAAGGGAAATTGCTGACTTCGTGAGTAGATGCTTGGTTTGTCAGCAAGTTAAGGCTGAACATTTCAGACCGGCAGGAAAGTTGAAACCACTCGACATACCCCAATGGAAGTGGGAAAGCATTGGCATGGATTTCATTATGGGTCTACCTAGGACTTGTGGTGGATTTGATGCGATATGGGTGATTGTCGATCGATTGACAAAGTCAGCTCATTTCTTACCAATTAAGTCTAAATGGACGGTTGATGTATTGGCTGCTTTGTATTTGAAGGAAGTGGTAAGACTCCATGGCATACCAGTCAGCATTGTGTCTGATCGAGACCCCAGATTCTACGGACAGACGGAAAGAACCAACCAGATAGTGGAAGATATGCTTCGGGCATGCATGATTGATTTCGGAGGTAGTTGGAGTGATCACCTGGCATTGATTGAATTCGCCTATAATAACAGTTACCAATCCAGCATACAAATGGCTCCTTTTGAAGCATTGTACGGTAGAAGCTGTCGTTCCCCGTTATGTTGGGATGAGGTAGGTGAGAAACAGTGGCTTGGACCGGATCTTGTTTCAGAATCATCACAGAACATCCGTATTATCCGAGACCGGTTACAGGTAGCCCAATCTAGACAGAAGAGTTATGCCGACAATAGAAGAAGAGCATTGGAATTTCAGGTTGGTGAGCATGTGTTCTTAAAGGTCTCTCCGACGAGAGGGATCCGAAGATTTGGCATTCAGGGCAAGCTAAGTCCGAGATACATTGGTCTATTCGAGATTCTAGATAGAGTGGGAGAAGTTACTTACAGACTGGCTTTACTGCCTCAGTTGTCTGACGTGCACAATATTTTTCATGTGTCTATACTACGGAAATATGTGTACGACCCCACTCATATTATTCAGCAAGTGGATTTTGAACTGAAGGAAGATTTGACCTATGAAGAAAGACCTATCAAGATTCTGGACCGGAAGCAACAGCAACTCCAGAATCATACTATACCGATGGTCAAGATTCAGTGGAGTCGGCGTGGGACCGAAGAAGCTACATGGGAGTCTGAAGATACTATGCGGAAGTGGTATCCTGACTTATTCTAGGTTAGCTACATCATTCCCTACTCTCAGTTATAGTGCAGTGAATTTGGAGGACCAAATTCTTTAAGTAGGGGAGGGTGTAATATCCCGAATTATTTTATTGAGCCATATATATTTATTAAGCTTTTATTTACTAAAAATTGAATTTTAAATGGTTTAATAATTGAATTTCAGATTTTTAATATTTAATTCCTTAGAAAATAGAATAGTGAAAATCCGACTACCTTATAAAAATCCATAAAAATGGTAAACAGGTTAAGGTCGATGTAGTTAGCAACTTTGTCTTCTGTGTTCAACCCATTAAAAATCCGTGGTTAGATCTAATTAGTGATTAAGCCCAAAAGTGCACACTTTTTAACCTTTACCTAACCTTACCTTAAATCACGAAATTAGAGCTTAATACTCAACCAAATTAGCTCAAATCAGCGGCAAATGGACGGCCATGATCTGAGGATCAATAGCCCTCTACCAATTCCTCGAAACCCTAACCCTAGAATGCGCAGCCGGCCGAGTTTGTTGAAGTCAATCTTTTCGGCGCCGTTTCAAACACGCCGCTTGCCCCGTCAAATTCTCCCAGCTCCGAACTCTCCAGAAGATGTGTGAGCTATAGATAGAAAGCTCTTCAACCCTAGTTTCGTTTGGTAGCAGCGGCGGCCGCAGAGGAGTTCGATCTAGGAAGTTATCTGGCGATTAGTGAAGGTGTGTTGGCAGCCCGTCGTCCTCCTTCTTCCTTCCTTGTTCCTTCGATTGAGGTAGGAATTCTCAACCAAAATTTACACATGAATATATCATCTTGTTCCTCTCAACGAGATCTTTCCAGTAGTAGTAAAAGCCCCAATTTTTATCAGGTATCTAGAGAGATATCGAGGCTTTTGTGAAGGGTTATCAAGTTCGTTCTTCATATCTAGCATCTTATTTCAATCTTCGATTAAGGTAGGTTTAACATGTCAAACTCTAATTAACTTATATGATTATAATCATCATCATGTTAGCTTTCATTTGGCGTAGAAAACCCTAAATTTCATGATGCATGTTTAGAGAATTTCTGTTCGGAGTAACAGCATGTTTAGACCTAGTTTTTGATGTGTTCTTCCTAGTTAAGTTCTGATTTCGAGTTACAAATCCTGATCCACATGTACCATATCATATATGGTTGGAACCAGCATCGAAGTAACTTTCTTTTGATATAAGAAGTCCCAAATTTTGTTTTATATATTGAGAGAATTTTACGATTTAGTAACAGCATGTCAAAATTAGGGTTTCTTGTGTTCTTGTTTTGATAAATCTCAATTTCAGCAACTGATTATGAAATTGATCATGCAGTTAGATAATATTCTTCATTAGCTTTCCAACGGTACCAAAAGTCCCTTATTTGGAGTCCATTTCCATGAGTTATTAGCATTTTAGTGCAACCCTAACAAACCCCCACTTCCCGGCGTTCATCGGACACGAAAGGGATGACCGGAGACGACCCAGAGATGGACGGTCTTACGATAGACCGCACAACTCAAGCCCAAACTTTGACCTTTTTGACCATGGTACAACCATAGATAAACGGTTTCTCAGGAACCACACATCCCAGGATGAACGGTTCCAAACTAACCACATATCTAGATATAAGGTCCCAGAGCAACCACATAACTTGGACGGTCCCTGATCAACCACATAACCAGGGGGATGGGCGGCTGGCCCAGAACAACCCAACACCCTTGGGCAGGCCAGACAGAACCGCCCAACCCTTAGGCAGCCCAGTGAGAGCCGCCCAACTCCCTGGCTTGCTCTTTGACCCCCGTTTAGCCCATGTAAGCCCAGCAGGATATAAGGTCCATCTAGAACCGTTTATTCCCTCAGAGAATGACTTAATACATGTTCTAATTCATTCATTTTCATATCATATATGGTAATTAGTAAAATAGAAACCCACATGATAAATGATTAATTATGCAACTAAATTTCTGTTAATTGCTTGTTGTTCATTCATACGCGACTTACGCGATCTTGTTCTTTCTCCTTATCAACTTAAATCATTCCTTTGGCAATTTGACTTAATGAAAAACTTAATCCTTGATAATTTGACTTGGAATTAGGATTAATATGATTGTTAGCTTGCTGTTTAGCTGCTCTACTACAGTAACAGTGTGACCAACTTTCTGACTTTTAACAAGTCGTTAGCCGATTAGCGTGCTAGTCTTGGTTTTACCCCCAGAAACTCCATCCGGCGGCTTTACCATCATCACGGGATTTCTTTATATCCCTGTTATGAACCTAATGAACTACCAAAAACATCGTTTTATGTGTTTAAACCGTTGGTTTAAGTCTTGGATCGAATTTGACGACGAGAGGCATGCGCGATTCGTAGTTGACAGCATATCCTCTTCGGCGGCCCGATTATGACCGCATATCATTAATACGGCCCAGTATGGACCGTATATCTTGTTCATGGGTCTTAATGTCTTCTGGACATGAGCGGCCCATAATGCACCGTTCATACCTTAGAGCGGCCCACTGTCAGTCGTTCTTTCTTGACCTCGTAGGCTGAGTTTCAGCCTAGTTTCTGTATGCACGGCCCTGTGTTAGCCGTAGATACCCTTGCGTGGCTTCTGTACGACCGCACATCTCTTGGAGATGAGTTTCATCGTGTTTATGTGCTCTTGAATCCAAGGACGGGTTAGTCCTTTAAATCTCAAACTTATGGACAGTAATTCCTCTGATTAAATTGGCCATTAAATTGACTGAATGTCTAGATAATCGTGAGATCTTGGATCCAATAAATCAATGCCAACGCATCGTAGGGGCCCAGTCTGGTCCTGGGGAGAGCGCCCGAAAGTTAGTGAGCTCATGGGATGTTAATGACATGGTGGGGCATTGCACCGAGTACTTGACTTGTGTAACGTCTATGACATAAAAATCTCTTGTTACTGGTTACTTGATCGTGCTTGGAATGATGTTTAAAATACTTGCTTGTTGGCCAATTCTCTAGTACTATCTCATGTTATATCTCCTGTAGTAAATTCTTGTATTTGTTATTCTTGTTAATCATTATCAATTATATATTTCTTGACCTTGCAAGATCTTTTCATTACGTTGTTTCTTTATATCGTCAATTATTTCTTTTATTAGCATGACATATCAGATTGTAATTAAATTGTTAATCATGTAAACTTACCTGTTATTTCCTACTGAGCGTCAGCTCATAGTTGTTGTTTCCCCCCTTTTCTAGGCAGTTCAGGTGACGAGCTTACCATCGGGGATGGGCAGGAGTGATGTCTTGAGTGCACCAGTTCTAGAGTGGCGTTGGCAGCGTTATCCTACTCCTAGTTGTGTTTAGAGTGTGTTGTGCTTCAGTTATGCTATATTGGTTAAGTGTTTGATGTCTCAATTGTATTAAGTTGGTTTGAGGTTATTGTATTAGTTGTGGTTTGTTTCATGATCAATAGAGTTATTTCCATTTCATAGCACTTGTGTAATATTTATATTGTCTCTCTCTCTTTCTAGCTAGTTTCTGACTGTACGACCCGATATTCCGCGTCGGGGCGTGACAGTTTAGTTGGTATCAGAGCCCTAGGTTTCACATTCCTAGGTTTTCCTAAGTTCTAGGAAGTGTGCCTTTTTGCATTGCATCCCAATAACCCGGTATATCAAAAGGTGTTGTCCGAACATTACGCTACGCCTATCGGGAAGGTCGTACACTTGCGCGAGTGATCTTCGAATCGATTATCTCCGCCAGGTACCGAGTTTTGGTCATGTCTAGGTGCATTAGACCCCTAACCTTGTTAAAGTCTAAGAACCTGACCTGGTGAGATTGGGTAGAAACTTGGGGTAAGTTCGTATCTTAATCGTGTTATTATCTATCTTATTGAACCTAAGTAATCTATTCCTCGTGTAGGCGTTTGCAATGGCAGCTGATCGTGCGGAATGGAGGAATTTGCAGCGCACTGTTCAAGGCCTTACTCAGGCTTTACAGCAAGTGGCTCAAGCAGGAGCGGCACACCATGGCACTGGTGATCTATACCGGAACTTCCTAGGGATGAATCCGCCAAGATTTGCGGGTTCGACCGACCCCGACCAAGCCGAGCACTGGCTAGATGAGATGGGAAGGATCTTCGAAGTTATGCAATGCACCAACCAAGAGCGTGTCCTTTTGTCTACATTCCAACTGGAACGTGATGCACGTACTTGGTGGGATTCTATCAAGGCGACTCTCGGTGATCAGCAGGTTACGTGGGAAGAGTTCGAGGAATTTTTCAACGGCAAGTATTTTTCTGACCAGGTACAAGAGAAGAAAGCGACGGAGTTCGCGGCCCTGAAACAACGAGGTCTGTCCGTGGCAGAGTATGAGGCTCAATTTTCACGGCTTTCTCGTTATGCTACACACCTTATTTCCACCGAGAAGATGAAGGCGAAGCATTTTCTCAACGGTCTGAGGCTACATTATATTAACCAATAGGCACCGATGAAAATCTCCACCTATTCTGAGATGGTAAGAAAAGCTCAAGTTTTAGAAGATACTCTAGAAATGACGGAGAAAATCCGTGGAAAAGGTGCAAAGAAGAAACAACTTACGGGTTCCGGGAATGTCAAACCTGGGTATGCCAAGAAGAGGCCCATTAGTGGACCTGGTTCGCGGAGCGGGTCCGGATCATGGAAGGGCAAGATGCCAAAGCACGAAGATAAGAAGCCTGGCCCTATTGTCCCATTCAAGGGCGTGCGCAAGTATTGTGATCGTCCGGGTCACAAGATGGAGGAGTGCTGGCGCAAGCTGGGCGCCTGTTTACGATGTGGAAGCAAGGAGCACCGTATCCCCAATTGTCCTCTTATATCGGAGCAAGCTACACCGGCAAAACCTCAAGTCTTCAAGAAACGGCAAGGCAAGCTCCAAGCTCTGCATGCAGATGAAGCGGGAACAGCCGAGGACGGTGGACTCGTCGAAGGTACTCTTATTATACTCGACAAGTTAGCATTTGTTCTTTTTCATACTGGTGCCACGCATTCATTTATTTCTCATAGATTTGCTAAGTCTTTAGCTGTGGAACCTGTTTTGATGGATTCTCCGTTAGAGATCACAACCCCTATTGGTACTAGATCAGCAATCCATCATTTCTATCCTTCTAGTAAGGTTATGATTGGCGAACAGAACTTTCCAGCTGATTTGATTTGCATGGACATGAAGGATTATGATGTAATCCTAGGAGCAGATTGGTTGGCTAGATATGAGGCCAATGTTCATTGTAGTTCTGGCTCGGTGTCTTTTACAAGGCACCCAAGGCTTTCTTTTGTGGGAGTTAAGCACCACAACTCTGTATCACTTATCTCGGCTCTTCAAGCTGATAAGCTGATGAGACGAGGATGCGAGGCTTTTCTGGCCTTTGTCTGTGCAACCCCTGAGCAGCAAATTGAGATCAAGGATATTTCTATTGTCCGAGATTTTCCTGATGTCTTTCCAGAGGAACTACCAGGACTTCCGCCTGAGCGGGAAGTTATCTTCTCTATTGATCTCTTTTCGGGCACATCTCCTATTTCTAAGGCTCCTTACCGTATGTCTCCTGCGAAACTGAGGGAGTTAAAGCAGCAGTTGATGGAATTACTTGAGAAGGGCTTCATTCGTCCTAGTACTTCTCCGTGGGGAGCCCCTGTATTATTCGTCAGGAAGAAAGATGGTTCAATGAGGTTGTGTATCGATTATCGGCAATTGAACCAGCAGACTGTCAAGAACAAATATCCATTGCCGAGGATTGATGAGTTATTTGACCAGATAGCGGGAGCTCAGTATTTCTCTAAGATCGATCTTCGATCTGGATATCATCAGTTGCGGATTAAGGAAGAGGATATCTATAAAACAGCTTTCGGCAGCAGGTATGGTCATTTCGAATTTATCTTTATGCCTTTTGGTCTAACGAATGCTCTGGCAGCTTTCATGCAGTTGATGAACGATGTATTTCGGCCCTATCTTGATCAATGGGTCGTGGTATTTAGTGATGACATCCTGATTTATTCTAAGAGTGAAGAGGAGCATGCTGAACATCTGAGGATGGCATTGTAATTATTGAGAGATCATTAACTTTATGCCAAGTTCAGTAAGTGTGAATTCTGGCTGCAAGAGGTGTCCTTTCTCGGACATATCATCACCAAAGAAGGTATTTCTGTTGATCCTTCAAAGGTTGAGGCAGTGAAGAATTAGGAGCAGCCTACCAGTGTGATGGAGGTTAGAAGTTTCCTAGGCCTGGCAGGCTATTACCGAAGATTTATCCAGGATTTCTCTAAGATTGCGATACCAATGACAAGGTTAGCCCGCAAGGAGAACAAGTTTGATTGGTCAGATGATTGCCAGCGAAGCTTTCAGACTTTGAAGGAATGTTTGACTACTGCACCTGTATTGGCCTTACCTTCTGGTGAAGGAGGATTTGTTGTTTATACTGATGCTTCAGGTATTGACTTAGGATGTGTACTCATGCAGCATGGGAAGGTGATTGCCTATTCTTCTAGGCAGTTGAGGAAGCATGAGGAGAATTATCCTGTTCATAATCTGGAATTAGCAGCAGTGGTGTTCGCATTGAAGATTTGGAGGCATTACTTGTATGGAGAAACCTTCACAGTGTTTTCAGATCATAAGAGTCTGAAATACTTATTTTCTCAGAAGGAACTCAACATGAGGCAGAGAAGATGGTTGGAGTACTTGAAAGACTTCGACTTCTCGATTGAGTATCATCCAGGAAAAGGCAATGTTGTGGCAGATGCATTAAGCCGGAAGCCTGTAGCTAGATTGTCAAGTCTCATGTTACAAGAATGGAGGTTACAATATTCGTGCTCCCAGTAGCACTCTTGCCATCCCAGTTTCATCCCTCGTGCACCACGTGCATTACTCCACCGTCCCTTGTGAGATCTGAAGAGGTTCGCGTCGTTACGGAAAAGGAGTGTTGTGATGTTTGTTTAATTTCTTTTGTTGTATATATTTGTTGTCTGTTTATATATCTCTTGTTAAATTCAACACTGCATTGCATATCATCTCCCCTTTATTTTAATTTTAATTTTTTTCATTTTTCTAAAGATCACTCTTTCTCGGTGAAGGAAGGACTCTCCGTCGAGAATTCCTGTCGACGGACTAGGATCTCCTCCATCGGGACCTCCGTAAGTCCCCGACATCGAATGATTCCCTCTTCGTTCACTGGGCTAGTTGTACCACTGAAGTTCCCTGGAGATAGTCAACCCATTCGTGGTGAGTCGAGTGTCCTTAGATGACACGGCAGAAATCAATATCGCAACTAAGCTCTCTCCTGTGGTGTGAACATTAGACTAGAAAAAAGAAAAAAAGGAAAACAAAAAGAAAACAAAAAAGGCATTAAACATCAACTTGTTTGTTAAACTTTGCTATTGGTTTGAATGTGTATGTTATTGCGTTCCGACAAAATCTCGTGTTCCGAAAAAGATCAAGAAATGTCCGGGAACGGTCAGAATCTGACCCCGAGTCACCAGGGGACACATGTCCATGCTGAGGACGCAGGTTCCTCCCGTGAGCCCTCATATGAGGTACGAACCACCATTGGGGAAACATCCCTGCTGCAAGATATTTCCTCCCTACTAGGTGTCCTCGCGAACACACAGCTCAATCCCGAGCACGTCCGAGCCTTTCAGGCCATCCTAAAATGGAAATCTGCTGCTTCTACTCCCCAAAACCCAACACCAGTTGCTCTCCCTACTCAAGAGCCTGCACAGGCAATCCCTTCCTCCTTCCCTCTCTCGCAGACAAGTCTGCAACCTCCCTCTTTCCAATTACCTCTCCAGTCTCAAGTTCCACCAATTCCTCATACAACATTTCAGTCAGTTCCATTTACTAACATGCCACAACGTCCCTCTCATTCGAAATTCTATTCTCAGGCTTCCGCGAGGCCTCAGTGGCCACCACAACCTGCTCCTTACGATGAGGTCACTCAATCTCTCCTTCATAGGCTAAACAAGATGGATGAACAATTCCGAGATTTCAAAAAGATTGTGGATGTCAAATCCGCGCCTGAGATCTCTTTACTAATCCTTCCGGTATTCCGTCTCCCTCCTTCTGAAATGCCAACGTACCGACGGTACACCGGCACAGGCAACCCATTCATTCATCTAAAGGACTTTAGGTATGAGTCCTCGTTTTGGCAGAACGATCAAAGATCCCTGGCATATCTCTTCAAGAGATCATTGGATGGCCCCGCCTTAGAATGGTTCTATTCCCTAGAGTCGAGTGAGGCTGAGAACTTCGACGTAATGCAACGGAAATTCCTACAGAAATATCGAGATAGGGTCGGTCCCTCCCTTTCTATTACCGACCTTGTGGCCGAGAAAATGAAGCCGGACGAAGATTTCGTCCAATTTGCCGATAGAGGGAGATCCTTGTCAGAGAAAGTGAGAGACCCCATTTCGGAATCGGAACAAGTGAAGATGATCGTGTCTAATGCCACTCCGTAATTCAGACACGTCCTGGCAATGAACAAGCTCACCACTATGGAGGAACTGTATGAGAGGGCTCGATATATCCAAACACAGCTGAAAGATTCCCCCCTCATGCATATGTTCAAGCCATCAAATCCAAGAGTGTTTAGGAAGCCAAGCGCTGGTGCCCAAGGTGGGGTGACAGAAGGGGTCGTAACGAATGAGCAGGTGAGTGCGGTTGGCAATCCCAACCAACAAGCCAACCCTAGGCCTCCACAAGTCCTACAACTCCCCTTCCATCAGCACCAACAAGGTCAGCAACCCTACCATCCTCCGCCACAAAATAACCTCCTCCAGAACAATATGTCTCAACCCCTCCATCTCCAACAACAACAACATCGACCTGCTCAATATCACCAGGTTCCACCACCCGGAGACTATGGCCCCCAACAACAGAGGAGGCCAATTGGCCCTAGGAGAGCTTACTACCCACCTTTTCCGGAGTCATTGTCGGACATATTTAATGCTCTCATGGCTGCTAATGCACTCAGCTTGCCTAAGGAAAGAGCCATATGGCCCCCGAACGTTGACACTTCCAGATATTGTGTCTTCCATAGACAGTCGGGTCATACAGTGGAAAACTGTTTCCATTTCAGATATTATATCTATGATATGAATGATGAACATCAAATAGATTGGGATGAAATGAGGCGATACGTTGCCATGATGAAGGTCAGGAGACCTCCTCCTAGACAACAACAGCAGCAGCATCAGCAATAATAACAAGCACAACAACAACAACAACAGCCTCAGCAGGCACCACAGCAACAGCCAAATATGGGCATCCTCCAAAATCCATTACCGGCGCACCAACAACCCAACCACCAAGTCAACCCCATCTCTTCCTTCCCCGAAGTTGGAAGAGGGCAAGGTTGGCATACGGAAGGCAGCTCTGTCCTTGTCGCCAATCATGTTCCTAACCAATCCCCTTGCCTTATCCGTCCCGCACCTGTCTATCCTCGACCCGTAGCACAACCTGTAACAACGCCTCACCCATTTCCACCGCCATCACGTCCTCTCATCCGCATCCCTGTTGTTAACCTCCCACTGAGTCCCCAGCAAACATCATCTACCTCCACCATAACCCCGTTACCCTCGAAGCCTCTCATCATCTCTCACACCTCCACTTCATCATCCATTTTCGCTCCGCCTCCACCAAACAAACCCCTCATTATCCAACGCCCTTCCGAGGCACCATCCACCTCCACCATAACCCCTTTACCCTCGAAACCCCTCATTACCAACCGCCCATCCGAGGCCCCATCAACCTCTACTATGCCTCTACCTTCCAAACCCCTCATCATCAACCGTCCATCTAAGACCTCATCCACTCCCACCATACCTCCACCTAACAAACCACTCATCAGAGCCCCTACACCTATTATTGCCCCTGCTTCGTCAATTGTTCCTCCACCACTACCCCTCGAACGCCTGCTAAACCCTATACCTAACTCCATAGAGGTGCCGCCAAAATCACAAGCCATGGTACTCCGTAGTGGAAGGATGTTCCATCGGATTTTTCCCCAAAACAGTCAGGTCCCCGAGCAATCTCAGCCAGAGAAAGACACCGAAGAACAGCCAGAGGAGTCCATCCCCGGGACGTAATATGATCTGTTAAAACATTTGGACAAGACGCCTGCCCGGATCTCCATCCTAGAGTTGATTAAGAGGTCTACGTCCCATCAAGAGGCAATAATGAAATATCTCTAAAAAGTCATGGTGAACGAGGATCTCCCAATGGAGAAGATCTCGTCAGTATTGACACCGACGGATACACAACCGGCTATTATATTTCACCACCATGAGCTCGCCCCCAAGGAGGCTCAAAAATATGCTTTGTGTATTGCAGTAAAGATCAATGGGGTGTCTATAGACCCATGTTTGGTGGACACTGGTGCGTCTATAAACGTGATATCTATGAGCACCCTCCAATTATGTGAGGTTGACACGGAACAGATAAGGCCTTCATCAATCACGATTACGGCCTATGACAATAGCAAAAGGCCACCAATGGGGTGGTTATCTTGAATTTAGAATTGGGCCCTGCATCAGTCTCTACGGAATTCCATATCCTTGATATGGATCCCACATTCAAGGCCATACTAGGCTGCCCTTACATTAAAGTTATGAATGCTGTGCCTTCCACCAAACATCAGTGCTTAAAGTTTCCATACAAGGCTTGGATTATCAAGGTAAATAGCATGCCCATCTTTTCTATAGTTGATGCTATTAATACCTCTTTGCCCTCTGTTTGACCGACTCACCGGCCAATTCTTTCACTGCTAGATACGTGTGACTCTCGCCGCGCCCCTTTAACACAAAAGCTGTTTCTAGCATCAAAGTCATGTCACCCTTTCCATTCTAAGGGATGGGAGATCATGAGAAATATTAGCTACCAACAGGGCAAAGGCTTGGGTGCACAGTTACAAGGGAGACTGAGACTGCCAAACAAGACAAGGTTAACCCTTAGAGCCGGCCTAGGCTTTGAAGGGCCACTTGAAGCATATGAGGAACCTCTTACATGGACCTTGTACTCTCATTTCAGGAAGGGGCCCGTTATACAGTTGGGGGATTACCCGTAAGAATCACATGAGAAATTACAGATTGCCTATTTAGCTGAAAGTTGCTCGAGGGCTGCAAAGAAGGGGAAGCACGATGACCTGGACTGTGAGTGGAACAAGTGGTTCGATATACATGATATTTCCATTGCACTACAGCAGATGTTCTCACCTCCGGACTTAGATGGGCCACTTTTGATCTCCGAGGTACCAAAAGGTGTCGTCGACATTGTCAAAACTCCAAGTTTTCCTCGCCAAGAGGATGTTGCCACTGACGGATCACTTTTCGTCATTCTATCTAATCATTCTCCTCAGTCGTTGCTGCTGACTCTTTCTTGGGCCAGACATTTGTCTGATGACATTTCCAGGTCCCCTTCTTTACTCAAATTCTTGCGTGGGTTTCTCAGCCCGCGTCAAATTTTCAACAATGATCTGCTCGATGAGCCTTACAACCCCTTAGCTATAGTTCCCTTCCCTCATTCCATAATTTCTTTCAATTGTTTTGTAATTGAAAATGAAAAAAAAATGTCAATTTTCAAACTCCTCAACAATGCATTTCCTTTGAGGAGACCTCCTACATCTCCCACGAGTGCGCCCCAACCCACGGGCCACTCATTCAAGGTCCCTTGCTTTTCCTGTACATTCTTCAGTTTCCCCTTCGTTTGTAGGACAGATAGGTCAATCTAGCAATAATGGGTCAAATGTAGTACCTAGAAGAAAATCCAAGGGTAGGCAAATTCCTCGCTGATTTCTTCTAGATTTAGCCAATAGGTGCCAGGCATGCCTAGCTATTCCTCAACTGCTAGAAAATCTCATCCATCTGCCGGAGTTATAATGTGAGGAGGATTGCACAATTGATGAGGGATATGGAGTTTATGAGCTCACAGATGAAGAATATCCTATTAAAGAAGGGGACGAAGAATATGAGGACGCGGCTGACACATATGCTAGTTGAATGAAGAGGTTTGACGAACCATCAGCCGCTATAGAAGAACCCACCAAAGAAATCAACCTGGGAACCAAGGAAGACCCTAGGATCATCCTCATAAGTGATAATTTGCCGCCATCTGAAGAAGAGGAATTGATCAAGGTTCTCAAGGAGTATAGGGACACGTTCGCATGGAGCTACGAGGATATGACGGGATTGGATTCCACCCTGGTCGAACACCGTCTAACGCTAAAACCAGGGTCTGTCCCAGTAAAGCAAAAGTTAAGACGTTTCCACCCCCATATGGCTTTGAAAATGAAGGAAGAGGTTGACAAGCTCCAAAAAGCTAGGTTTATTAGAGTCGTCCTATATCCTCAATGGGTGGTAAACATCGTCCTGGTCATGAAAAAGGATGGAAAGGTGAGAATCTTTATCGATTTCTGGGACCTTAACCGCGCATGTCCAAAAGATGATTTCCCCTTACCTCACATCGATGTGTTGGTTGACAACACAGCAGGCTATGAAACTCTCTCATTTATGGATGGATTTTTAGGATATCATCAGATCCGTTTGGCGAAAGAGGATCAAGAGAAAATATCATTCACCACACCTTGGGGAACTTATTGCTATTTGGTCATGCCATTTGGTTTGAAGAATGCTTGAGCTACTTATCAAAGGGCTATGATGGCAATATTTCATGACATGATGTATGTGTATTTAGAGGTGTATGTGGATGATTTGATGGTGAAATCTAGGACTAGGGCAGAACACTCGAGAGTTCTAGCTAAGGTGCTGTAAAGATCAAGGGAGTTCAATTTGAAAATGAATCCAAAGAAGTGTGTATTCGGTGTTTCGTCGGGTAAATTGCATGGTTTCATTGTGAGTAAGAGGGGTATTGAAATCGATCCCAACAAAGCTAAAGCAATTAGGGATATGCCACCTCCAAGAAATCTAAGAGAAGTTCAAGGGTTAATCGGAAGGTTGCAATTCATTCGTCGGTTTGTGTCCCAGCACTCGCAAAGGTGCAAACCTTTCTACGAGTTGACTAAGTCAGGCGTAGAATTCATTTGGAATTCTAAATGCCAAAAAGTTTTTGAAGGATTGAAAGAATATCTGGCCAATCCACCGGTCCTAATTCCACCCACGCCAGGTAAACCTTTAATCCTTTACATTTCAGTCCTGGACGACTCCGTAGGAGCTGTCCTAGCACAAGCCGATGAAGCGGGCAAGGAAAGGGCGACCTATTACTTGTCCAAACTCCTCAACCCCTGTGAGTAGAAGTACACGGCTATGGAGAAAACATGTGCCGCCCTTGTCTGGGTAGTGCAGAAGTTGAAACACTACTTTCTAGCTCATGAAGTCCATCTGTTTGCCTGAATGAACCCCATCAAATTCCTTTTAGAAAAATCCGTCCTTACAGATAGATTAGCACGCTGACAAAGTTTTCTTTCTCAGTTTGACATCACCTACATTCAGCAAAAAGTGATTAAGGGTTATGCCATAGCTGAGCATCTAGCTCACCATCATCTCCCCAAATTCGATCCTGTCCAATCAGAGTTTCCAGATGAGGAACTAAAGTCCATCAACCAATCATATGATTACATGTGGATGTTACATTTTGATGGAGCTCTGAATTTCCAAGGGAAAGGAATCGGCATTGCCCTCCTGTCGCCTGAAGGCCTTACATTCCCACTCGCATACCAGCTCAAATTCGCAGTTACCAACAATATAGCCGAATATGAAGCTCTTCTAGCTGGCGTGGAACTCACCCATTCTTTTCGTATCACCGAATTACGAGTCGTAGGTGATAGTCAGCTCATTCTTCGTCAGGTGCTCACCAAATATCGCACTCGCGATCCTAAGCTCAACCCATACCAAGAACTCACTACTGCCCTTGTCAAACTGTTCACCAAACTGATCTTTGTCCATGTCCCTCGTCATCAGAATATTCTGGCCGATGCCCTCGTCTCGTTGGCATCATCTTTAAGGTTCCATCTAGGAAGATGGTTTGATTCCATTTCCATCTACAAGTGTCATGCCCCTGCAATCGATGATGCTTCCTACGTAGATATCAAGGACAGGATAACAAGGAAGGTCCTACAGGAAGAAATACTTTAGAAGAGAGAAATCATGTTGGCAGAATTAGAAGAAGAATTGGCTGATGAAGAAAAGCCATGGTTTTACGAAATTGCCAAGTATTGCAAAGATCAGTCCTACCCTGGAGAAGTCACATCGAAAGATAGAAAAGCCATAAGGAGAGTGGCACAGAGGTACGTGATGGTCGGAGGAGTGCCGTACAAGAGAAGCCTTACTGGTGTTCTTCTAAGATGTCTCGACGAAGAGGAGGTTTGGAAATGTGTCGAGGAAGCACACTCTGGTGTGTGCGGTGGCCATGTGAATAGCCAAATGCTTGCTAAGAAAATCCTTCAGTAAGGCTTTTACTGGCCCACTATGGAAGAGGATTGTGCCGTCTATGTCCGTAGGTGTGTCAAGTGTGAACTTCACGCCGACAAAATTCATTCCCCATCTTCTTCACTTCATCCAGTGTCCTCCCCATGGCCTTTCTCCATGTGGACTTTCGATATCATTGGTCCTCTTGGTAATCCCGACTCCCTCACTAGGCAAAAATCATTCATTCTTACTGCAACGGAGTACTTCACCAAATGGGCCGAAGCCGAAGCTTACACGAAGGTTAAAGCATCAACAGTATGCAAACTCATCATTAAGAACATCATCGCCAGGTTCGGCATTCCAAGCACTATCATCACCGACAATGGGACATAATTCATTTCTCAAGACCTTCAGGACCTCTGCAAAAGGTATAAAATTATATTGCATCATTCATCACCATATTATCCACAAGGTAATGGCCAAGCAAAGGCCACTAATAAAATGTTGATCAAAATCATAAAAAAAACTTGTGAATCTAACAAGTTCTCGGATTGTCCGGAAAGGCTGATTGAAGCTCTATGGGCCTATCGCACTTCAATTCGTACTCCCACTGGGCAAACTCCGTTCGTCCTTGCTTATGGGATGGAGGCGATAGTTCTGTATGAAATCTTGGTTCCTTCTCTCAGGGTACAGTTGGACAAGGAGCTCCCCTTCGACAAACGTCGTGATTCACTCCTTGCCCAATTGGAACTCTTAGATGAGAAACGGCTAGCCGCTGCCGAACATGCACGTATATATCAGAACAGACTCACACGTTTTTATCAAAAGAAGGTCATTGAGAAAAAATTCAAAGTCGATGAAATGGTAGTTAAAAGAATTTTTGTAAAACCTGGTGGACCGCGTTCTAAACTCCAACCCAATTGGGAAGGACCGTACGTGGTTCAGGTTGTGCATCCTGGCAACGCCTACAGGCTAGTCAATGTTGAGGGGATCGAGTTATCCCACCCTTAGAATGGGCTTTATCTTAAGAAGTACTACCCTTAGATAGGTGTACATAGTGTCAAAAAATGATGAAACAAAAAACAACGAAAAAATAGAAAACAATGAAAGCAACAAAAATATATATATATACAACAACAAAAGAAAAAAAATAGAAAAATAAAAAGAAAAAAAATAGAAAATTCAAAATGCCAATGCCTGGAGACCACCATGTAGTTAAGTCATTGCATTCAACCTCCATGTTAGGACAGGCCCTATTAAGACTTGGTAGGTTTCGGGTCTTGGTCTACTAGAATCGTGGAGGTCCATGTCCGGCCACATTGGCGTATGCCCACTCAAAGGAAGCCAACATATACACACTTACTTGTTTTATCCAAAATCGGTAGCATCACCTACGGTGGGGTCTCGCCCAGAAGGTCTTCAGAGGCTGTAATCTTTATTCTTTTCCTCTTCGACCAAATGAGACAGTCGGGGCCCTTAAAACGCTGAGCGTAAGAAACAGAAACTCAAACCCCTTAAGGCGAGAGTAGGATCCATTTTCTCGAGCATCGGTCAGAGCACGAGAAGAGGGCAGTGTCCCCGCAGGCATGCAAAAGGGATTCTACAATGTCAAATGACTATATTTCCCTCAAAAAAAGGACAAATCAAAATCAAAAGAAAATTCTGGTCTTAACTGTGCCTGATTTTGATAATTGAAACCCCTCAAAGCAAAAGTCCAAATCCATAAAAAAGGGCCATGAGATGTAAATGCTCGAGATTTGGTCTGAAGTTGCCTGAAAGGGGAGAATTGAGTGGGTCCTTATTGTCTCACCGGGTTAACGGTTTTGCCGGTCCTCTCAGGAGGTTTACCCCTTACACTCTTCTTTCTCCCACGAAGATGAAAGCTCGATGGAGTATTCGAAGGGTGAGACCCGCCAAGGTTTGCAACCCTATTTTAATGTACTCACATAGTTGTCTACTTTGAAGAAGCAAAAGCCACTACTGCGAAGGAGTCTCTGTGTTTCTGGCCGGTCAAGACCCTTGTCTACCATCTTGATATTTTCTTATCTAACCTCGGGCTTAGGTCAATGCAAGCGCGTCACTTATGGGTGCGACGACATCTGATTCTGGGTCAGCGTCGCACGGTTGACCGTTAGGGCTAGGTGTTCCATCACATACCATCTAGAGTTGTGAGGAAATAGACCCGGGTCGGGCAAATCATTTACCTCGAACACTTTTTGGGTGAATTCCTGTGGTCGGAAGCGATTGGGAGCCTAAGCATGGCATCACGGTATTGTCATCAGGATAAGTCTTAACCGACGGGATTATCATTCGAGGAGTCTAGAGACCCGAATCAACCCAGATGTGTGCTTAGGATACCTGAGAGGTTAGTAAGAAACCCCTATTTTCATGTAGGTTAGGTGCCATATGGGTACCAGGCATTAGCAACAAAAAATAATGATAAAAATAAAAATAATAAAAAAGTGGAAAATGTAGATAAAATGATAAAAAAATAAAACAACAAAAAAATGTAAGAAAAATAAAAACATAAAAAAATTACCGCATGATCGCATTTGTGTGCAGCATTCCACTTTTAAATTTCACTTGCATTCGTGTGCTTGTGTGCTGCATTCATCATCATATTTTTACCTTACCTTTATTAATAAAGGCTTGGCCCCTTGACCCGTTATCAAGGACAGCTCAAAACAAACCTTGCTTACTGAGCAAGGGGGCAAGTCAGAGCAGATATTCTAACCTATTTGTTTAAGTGATGTGTGTAGGAATTCGAGAAAGTAAGAAGAGGTAAGAACCCAAGAATGAAACATTCTATTCCTTTCCAAAATAAAAAAATTACATAAAGTTCCACCCTCTCTCTCCGCATTACTCGTCTCGCCCCTCTCTGGGCAAGGCGCTCTAGAGGGTGTCATCAAACTATGAGAAGCGGTATTCGTACCGCTCTGGTGTCCTCTCTCCATCTCTACACCCTGGCGTCGACCTACGGGGGCAGCAAAGAAGCTACTAACACGAAAGCCGCACTCTCGTGCTCTTCGGTAGCGTTCCTCACCATCCTTCAGCCACTGCTCGGCGAGACCGAGACTGGTCCGCAATTCAAATAATTGGACCTCTAGGGCCCTCCTCTCTTCTTTCTCGGCCAATCTCTCAGCTCTCTCTCTTTCCCTGTCCCTTTCCTCTCGACCCGTTCTCTCTCTCGATCTTCTCTCTCTAGTTGGAGGGTGATCCTCAGCTCTGTGACATCACGAGAGCAGTCGTCGTCTGGACGACGCTACAATTCAGCTTCCAGCTCCGTTATTCTGGCTTCCCTTTGCGCGGCATGTGCGAGTGCCTCCCGCGTTTCTTCCGTATGCCATGTATATCGTCTCAGATATGTGGCAATACTTGAATAAGGGAAATTCAATAGTGAAACCCTCACCTATGTAGGAAGCACTCCTTCTGCCTCCGCGGCACGCTGCGTGGCATGAGCAAGTTGCTCGTGAAGTAGATCCAATTCTGAGGTAGGAATCCATAGACTGGAAGAAACGCCGTCTGCCCCCATTGCCGATGAAACTGCATCGAGCTGGGCACGCTATGACATACATGAGGTGACATTAAGTGGTTAGCGCCATGAATCTCAAACCATGCCAGGAGCATGTACGTACACACTTATTGATGAACTCAGAGCCGCACGTGTGTCGCTTAATTCTTGCTCCGTGTCCACCAACCGAGCTCGTAAGTTTGTTATTATAGTGTCACGGGCATCCTACAGTTATGACTCATGAGTTCACAAAAAAATATAAAACAAAAAAATAATAATAAAAAATAAAAAATAACAAAAAATGTAGAGATAAAAAAATGGTGTTTTATTTTACCTCCACAAGCCCCACTGGCTGGAGCCGTTCCACGTACATTGCCCTGTAGAGGCGTAGGTAATCCTCGATGTCTTGCGCCTGTGATTCCACGAGCGTGCCACCCCGCTGCCAGTCCTCGTACTGTTCGGGGAAGCGTACTCGCCAATCAACGCAGGTCGCCGGCCCATGTGTCTTCTTTCCGACGCGGGGTGATGTAGTCATGTCACCCATTCCTGGGCAAGCCCTAAGGTCCTCATGGCTAACCGTAGTCTGAGGGGTTCAATTTCATTCAAGCAATGGAGCCAGAGGTCCCGTCCAAATCGGGCACGGCTTCCTATTACCCACGGCTGGTCGACGTTGACCATGTTTGAGTAAGGCCTCCAGTTCACCTATGTTAGGTTGCACATATCTTCTTAGTTGGCCAACAATACAAAAAAAATGATGACAAAAAAATAAATAAATAAAAAAAGTATAAAAAGAGAGAAAAAGAATCCTATCATCGTTGTAGGGAACTCTTGTAGCTCCCGTCTTAACACCATCAGTTGGTAGGATAGAGGTGATGCGCTCATGATGGGTTGTCACCGTCTAGCCAGCGAGACCGTCACTGGTCGCCAGTGCCGAGCTCTCCCCATTGGAAGGTAATAGTAGCTCCATAGCTACACCATCATGCGTTATTGGCATCAACAAACACAATATATATATATATATATATATATATATATATATATATATAAAATAAAACATAAAAAAGAAGAAAAAGAGAAAAGAAAATCTATTACCTGGATGAAGGGCGTAAACCCACTTACTGTCACCTCCCGATCTGTCCTTTGGGACAGACCTATAAATAGATGTGCCAACACGGCAGCTCCCCAAGCGTACTGTCCTACTCTCTCCAAGTCTACTAGCAGCTCTAGGAAACGACAGTGGATGTTGTCCCCCTTAGAGCCTAGTAGCAATTTTCCCAATAGAAAGAGGAGAAACCTCCTCAAGTCCATATTGGTCCTCTCCCAGTTGCTGGCATCCACGCAGTGTACAGCACGGGCACCCCTTTCAGCCCTCTCCATGAATTCCTCCAGGGACTCGTCATCCTGTGGACGAGTGTCAGTAAGCCCTAACGCCTCCATGATGGACGTCCTGGCTACTGACCTATTCTTCCGACCATCTAGGTCCAACCCCAGTAGCTTCTGGGCACCTTCTCGGTAGTCTGCATAGGTGACACCAGTCACTGCCTCGCCATCCACTTTGAGGCCAGTGATTCGGACCATATCTTCCAGCTTGGGCACCATGTGCCCCCACGGCATCAGGAATGCCCGACTCACTGGGTCCCATCTTTCACGTAGTGCTTGGATAAGGGCGATGTCGAGCTTGATTGGCTCGATTCGTAGAAAGGCTTCGAACCCCATCACGTCTAGTCGGGCCTTCTGGAAGTCCGGGAGATCCCGATATGCAGCCACCACCAGCTCCCAGGAGATGTGTGACCTCATCATACTCTACAAAAATGAAAGAAGTTGGAAAGAGGTACAAAGCTAAGAAAAGGAGAGGAAGGATGAAGGAAGAAAGGAAAGGATTCACTTACGAGCTGCGATTGGGTCCTCTCACTGAATTGCCCTTCGACCTCTGAAAGTCTCCGAAAACTACTGTCGGATCTGCTCCTCTTCGAGGAGCGGGAAGACTCACCTTCTGCCCTGAGGGTAGATTCACCCTCCATCCTAAAACTTGGGCAACTCTCACTACCCCCCCTTCTTACAAATTTTCACTCTTCAACTCAGCTCTCATGACTCTGGTGTTCCCAAGTCGACTGAAAGGGAGGTATTTATAGGATTGGAAGACGTCTGAGGCGGCAATCACCATTATCTCTGTTGATGACCCTCGTGATAGGGCATCATTCTTTTCAGTCTCATATGAGCAGCGAAATGACATGTCCACCTACTCCCCGCTCACTGAGGGGCGGTCTTATTATTGGCAGGCACATGATTGAGTGTAACAAGAAAAGAAAAGGAAAGGGATGCATTTGTCGGGAGGTTTGAATTGTCGCACGAGGATTGAACTAAGAGTCATCATTGTTGTGCATCCGTCGGGAGGTTTGAAATTGTCGCGAGGGACAGGAGCTGAAAGTCGCCATTGCCGACTCCGACGCAACATTCCCGTAGAAAAGGAAGGGGTGTGTTTGTCGGGAAGTTTGAAATCTCGCGTTAGGATGAAGCTGAAAGTCACCATTGCCGGCTCTGATGCAGGATTCCCGTGGAAAAGAAAGTGATGTCTGCCGGGAGATTTGAAATCTCGCATAGGAATGGAGCTAAAATTCACCATTGCTGACTCCGACGCGAGACTCCCGTTGAAAAGAATGGCCCATGGCAAGACAAGATTCTCCCATTTCGGGGAAAAATCTTGTCGAACACACCACATGGGAATAACGTGGAAGAAAAGAGACGTAAATGAGAAGGAACGTGCAAAGGGCAGACAAATCACTCGAACATGAACCATTTCATTCGTAAGTCTATATAAGGTGCCATGTACACCATGCAGCAAGGCGGTGGGTGTACAAGCAACTCACATCACCCTCCTGGTCATCTCTTCTCTCTCCTAAGGCGAAAGTCCCTGGGAGGCCTCCTAGAGCCCTGCGACACAGCAATCACCTTGTCGCGTCACGCGTGCCCACCCTCTCTCGCAATGCTCCTCGCCGTCCTCCAGCCTCTCTCGCGACCCCGATGGTCGCAAAGCTCTCGAACCCGAGGCCGTTGGTGGAGCTGCCCTCTACTTTTCCGGTGGAGACTGCACTAGCTCCAGGAGCACCTCCACCGTGAGCTCCGATTCTCCTCCAATCTGCAGTGACTCCGAGGGAGTGACATGCCCGATCGCTGCTTCTCCTAGAGCTCCAGTGCCCTCCTCTCGTACCAACCTCGATGTCGCTCTATCCTCGTCTCTCTTCTCACTTTCTCACACTTTACCTCTCTCCTCGACACCCAGAGAGAAACCTTCAACTCCGAGACATCGCAAGGCAACTCCCTATGCTGAAGTTGCTCCGATCCTCCAGCTCCTATCTGGGACGGTCAGCTGCCGCCCGGTGTCTGCCACTTCAGCCGCCTATACAAAAGAAAAGGGGGGGATTCGAAAAGCATGCAATGCCATTAAGGCTTGGCATTTATTTCAAATGAGATACATCAGGGTTTGGCCACCTCAGGCCTCAATTTTCCAAGTTCAATTACATAAGTCTTCCATAGCTTTCGGTCCTCACTCACAGACACCATCGCCTTCCGTGGAATGCTTGTCTTCCACGATGCCTTGATCGCATTCACATCTGTTGCATCACCCTATGTGCCTAGCTCCCTTTCTTTAATCAAAGGAAGGTAGGATAGTGTAGAAAAAGAATGCCGAGGAAGACCGATTTGCAGGCAACACCGGTGCGAGCTGTAAAGAACAAATTTGGTTGCACCGATAAGCTGGAGTTCCGCGTCAGGGGAGGATCTCGTGAGAAGCTCACGCGGAAGTAGACATGCTGGCACGCAAGTGAACATATCTCGCGCCAAGGCGTTGAAATGAGCACGCCAGTCTCCACGTGTCTTCAGCCGGGGCATGTGATTGACCACCTTGCTGCTAAAACCCAACACATCAGCCATGTAATGAAGATGGCTTTGCTCGAAGATCCTGGAGGCGGTCTGCACCCCCTCGTGCTGATCAAATTTGAAATGAAGATCGATCCAGCAATTGAGGAGAAGCATGCACCCATAAGGGGGCTGACCCATGCTGGAAGCCATGAGACCGCTATAAAGGTAGGCTAAAACGGCAGGCCCCACTCTTTTGCCCTCCCAGAGTCCATAAATCGCGCCCAACTGATCTTCCTCCACAATGTCATCGGTGCAGGGGAGAAGAAGAGCTCCAACCAAACAGATCACGAACCCTTTCATGAGTCATTCTAAGTGTTCATCACTTGTCAATCTTTCTAAAGCGCTCGTGGTCTAGTTTGTGAGCTTTTGTAAGTTGATTACCCTCTGGGTCTGAACGCCTTTAATGGCTCCGCATGGCATGAAACTTCCTAGAATTTCCTTAGAGGATACCTTCTTCTCCATGGGCAAGATTTTTATTTTGCCATCCTTCTTGAATCTTTTTAAGCCAAGCAGGAGTTCTGCCTCCTCCAGAAGGATCGTCGATTCAAAAGTGGGGAAGACGAAGGTGTGAGTTTGAGGGTGCCAAACCTCTACCAGTGCACCCATGGCGGCCCAGTCCATGCAAATCGTGTTATAATATTTGGCGTGGATGAACAGGCCTTGAAGGTGCCACTTTGAAACAATAGCCCTCATGTCGATCGTTATGTTGGATGTGAGCTTCGACAGCCAGAGCAGTCTGGAGAATTTTCGCAGACCCGGAAAGAGAGGGTACGGCTGGAATGAAAGAAAACAAAAGAATGAAGGGATAAGAAAGAACTCATATCGGAAAAGTAGATGAACGAGCCAACTCACCATCCGTGAGCGCATCCTGTCACTCAGATGACCTTCAATCTCGGTCAATTTCTTGAATTCACGGTCGAACTTGCCTCTCTTGGTAGAGCGGGAAGGTTCACCCTCCATCTCCGAAGGCCAACATCTCTCACCTCCCACCTCGAAAGAATTCAATTCACCAAAACCACCTTTGATGGCATTTGGCTAAGGAGTAGGGGAATACTTATAGGAGAAAAGGAGGTAAAAAGGTAAATGTAAATGGTGAGTTACCATTATGAATTTTGACCGGAGGAATCTTGTTTGATTTACATTGTGTTTTCGCCGACTTCTTGGTGTGCGGATCTCTTTGTACAGTGGAATGCAATTCCATTTCTTATGCAATAATTGTGTGCTAACGGTTGATTGCAGGTATCAAAAAAAAGGAAAAAGAAAGAAAAAAAATAAAAAAATAAAAAAATGGGATATCAGTGTCCCACCCCCAGTCACCTCGGTGACTGACCCCATTGCGTCATGCATCTTACTATATAATATCTACGCTACTAGAGCATGTCAAGGACCTTATGCCTTGGACGAATCTGGAGTTTGAGTTCCCCTTCAACAAAAATAGTAATAACTCCAGAGGAGTTCAGGACGTATAGATAGGCCGTTAGGTTGTGGTAGTTTGGGGACGATGGTTCCCTTCGGTGAGTCGATGCGTGGATAAACAGATTCCGGCTCAGTGCCAACTCATCGAATCGGTATCTTGACCCATCCTTAACAACTTAACAATACTATCCTTGACTATTTTCTACTTTCAGTTTATTTTAATTTTTCTTTTAAACACAACATGCATTCATGTAGGACTTTGATGTCATTATGAATAATCATTCACTTAATTTGATTGAAAGAGCCGCTGTGCTTAAATTCTTGAATAATATGAGATATTCCATTCTGAGTCGAGTACTCAGTTCCCTCGAGATTATCTTGGGTTGGTTCTCCCGAAGAGGCCTTTATTTGGATTTATCAATTATCCATTTTTTTTTGTTCCATTGGACCCACCTTGGCTGCAGCACTTCCACATTGGCTGGTAACCGCTCCCCAAGGTGAAACCTGCAGGTCTACGACCCAGATACTTCCGTGTAGAAAGTTGGTCCCCTTTTTATTTGTGCCCGAGTGCGCACATTGTCTCCTTCCCTATGTCCATCCAAACAATCGTTGGTTTCGGAGGACCCACTTCAGGGTTGTCTCGTCGAAACTCTAGAAAGACTCCAATCATGTAATGTTGAAAGCGTGTCTCATCACACCTTGGTATCTACTTTTCAGTCCATTCTCACTCCACTCCATTACACTTTCGTCCTATTCTGCATCGTGTCATTGCCCTGCAAAGCAGACATCAAGGCGGGGTAACTGTAGACACGTCATTTCTGACGTTATGGTGAGAAAATCTCATATTATACCGTGATGCCCCAAAGCGGCTTACACTTTCCTCTTATTTGAGTGATTTTCGTAATTTTGGTTAAATTGTATTTATTTTGTGAGAGGGAGAAACATTAATATATATATATATATATAGAGAGAGAGAGAGAGAGAGAGAAAAGGAAATATAAATCCAAAAAAATGTGTATGGTTGTGTTTACGTAAAAAAAATGATATAATTGATTTTTTTAATAATAACTTCATTTTCATAAAAATATAAATAAAATATGTATATAAGTGATTACTATATATAAAATATATATATATATATATATTAAAAGGTAAAAAATATAATAACCATACAAAAACAAACAAATAAAAAATATAAAAAGAAACAAAAAATAAAACAAACAAAACAAATGATAATAATAAAATAAAAATAATAAAATTATATTATCTCCTTCGTCTCTTTCCCTCTTTCTATTCACTGGCCTCCCCCTCACGTAATTCACGTCTATTATTATCTCTCTATTCCCTTCCCTTCTTCTCACGTAACTCACCCCCCTCTTCCCTGTTCTCTCCCCAGCTCCCATGACAGTCTCATCTAATCCCATTTCACTCTCTATCTCATTCGGGGAATCTCTGGTTCATTCTCTGGTCTCCCAGCCGTAACCTCTGACACTCTCCACCACTCTCCCATTGCGCTCTCCCGACCCCCTCTCCATTTTGCAAAACCTCTCCCCACGAGCCTCAAGCTCTCCCTTGGCAGACCACTCTCATCTCCCCCAGACTAACCACAGCCGTGACCCCCAGATCTCTCCATCTCACATTCCTCACTCTCTCTCACGCTCCCATCTCTCCATGCACGTACCACCGCGGCAGACCCCCGTCTGCCCGTCTCTCTAACTCACGACCCCAGCTCCCCCTCCTCTCCATTCTAACCCGCGACCACCACCACCCCTTTATCGACGGTCACAGCAACCCCTCGCGCCTGCACCCTCCATCGCGGCCACCTCTCTCCCATACACGCCACTCTTCTCACCTTCCCTCTTTCTCCCCCATTCGCCTCTCTCTCCCTTCACTGCACCCCACCCCAACTCCTCCACTCCACCGCGGCTGTTGTCGTCGTTTACCTCCTCTCCGTCTCTCTCTCTTTTCTCTCACGTTACCTCTCTCTCGCCTCTGTCTCTTCTTTCTCTACGTCCCGATACTTCTCTCTCGCTTCTCTCTCTTCTCACCTAACCTCTTGGACGCAAGCCCCCACACGTAGCCACCGTCACCACCTCACCCTCACGCCCGCCACCGATCTCTCTCCTCTGGCCACATTGTACCCAAGCTCCCGCCGCTCCACTCCTCTTCCTCACGCCAGGCCACCCTCGCCGCTGACGACAACCCCATGGCAGCCCCCCCCTCCGCCTGCTAACCACCCCCCGCAAGTCCCTGCCACGCCGTTGCCGCCCGTGAGCACCCCCTTCATTGCCGGCCACCTCCTTCCCTCACCTGCACCCCAACGCGTGCCATCTCCCTATCCCTCCGCTCACCACGCTAGCATCCTCCCCACCACCCCCTACGGCGGCCACCTTCACCTCACGCCATCCGAGCGTCCCCGATGCCGCAGCCACCTCCCATGTCGCCGGAACCACCCACGGGCCCGCCAGCACCACCGCCCCACGCCCGTCGCCATTCACCGCCAGCACCACCCACTGCCGGGGTCACCACTGCTCGCGGATGTCGCCCCCGACCGCCGCTGCAGCATCGCCGTCCACTGCCGGCCACCGTCGCCATCTCGTCTGCCGCGAGCCCTCCTCCCTCTCTCGCGTTTTCACGTTCTCTCTTTCCTCCTCCACCGTCTCTCTCCGGCTCTCCCGTCTCTCTCCTTCTCTCTTCTCTCTCTCTCTCTATCCCTCTCACTCGATCTCTCTCTCTCTTTCTTTTATTCATTTTTTTCCTCTCTCTTATCTCTCTCTCCCCTTCGATCTATCTTCTCTCTCTCGTATTATCTCACTCTCTTCTTTAATTTATTATTATTATTATTATTCTCTCTCCCTCTCTCGATCTCTTCTCTCTCTTCTTATTTTTTTTTCTCACCTTCTCTCTCGTCCCTCTCCCGAACTCTCTCTCTCGTTCTCTCACTCTCTTTCTCTCTCTCATTCCATCTCTCATTCTCTCTTTCTCTCTCTCCCTCTCGATCCCTCTCTCTTTCTTTTTCTTTTTTTATTTCCCTCTCCCCCTTCTCTCATCTGTTCTCTCCTTTCTCCCTCTAGATCTCTCTCTCTCAACTTTTTTATTTATTTATTTTTTATCCCTCTCTCTCTTTCTCCCTCTCTTTACTCTCTCTGATCTCCCCCTCTCGTTCTCTCTTTCTCATCTCTTTATTTTATTTTATTTTATTTTCTTCATCCCTCTCCCTCTTACTCTCTTTCTCCCTCCCTCTCTCGATCTCTCTCTCCCACCATTTTTTTCTTTCTTTTGTATAATATATATCTATTATTTTTTTTATCTTGTTCTTCTCCTTTCTGTCTTTTTCTTTCCTCATTTTTATATTTTCTTACCTCTAAATCTAAAATATAAAAAATTCTAAAAAAAGAGAGAGAACAAGTTCTCTCTCTCTCTTTCTCTCGATCTCTCTCTTCCTCTCTCTAATATCCTTTCTATCTTTTCATATATCATTATTTTTTCTTTATTTATTTGTTTACTTATTTATTTGTTTACTTATATATATATATATATATCTTTTCCTACCTTATACATATATATATATGTGTGTGCTTGTGTTCCCCATTTAAACCATTTCTGAAGTCCGTTTTGAAGGCCCTCGGTCGTGTTGTGCTCGTGTTAATGATGTTTCTTCCGAAGCCCATCATCGGCACCTACCAATAAGCATTTCTCTCCTTTTGCATTATGTTCGGTTTGTTAGTTCTTCTGCATGCATCACTCATCATTCTGTTTGTAAGACAATCATCTCATTGGGAATATTTTGTTGTGCATTCCATCATATCATTCCCCCACCCTTTAGTTCTAAAAGGGATTTTAAACACCACCAACAAGGTACGTGTTCGTTTATGTTATTTTCAGTATTATTTTCTAAAGAATTGGTACTACACCATCGTCGTTCTCATTTAGTTATTTTTCTTCGTTTGTTCTTTGTGTAGGGGTAACCAGCTAGAAGGCCATCTTCTTCGACCTGTCGAAAGAAGAGGAAGAAGGAGTCCACGTTATCCCCTAGTTGAGGCGAAACGATCTCTCAATTTGGGGCCCTTAGCCCCTGGCGATCACAATATTCTAACGCACGCTTCATTTTGACTTTCTTTCTTTTAATAACACCCGCGGAGAGTTACTTCCCGCAGCGGTTATTTTTTTGTATTTCTGGCCTCACATGTGGGCAGGATTATTCCCCACGGCGGTTCCTAATATTTAACTTCGAACTCCTAACTGGTAGCAGTGGGTCTCCTCCCGCTACCATTTTTTTTCTGTCATTTACTTTCTGTCATTTACTTTCTGTACATCTAACTTCTAACCCCTAACTGGTAGCGGTGGGTCACCTCCCGCTACCGTTTTAATTTCGGCACTTTATTTTCTGTACATATAACCCCTAACTCCTAACTGGTAGCAGTGGGTCACCTCCCGCTACGGTTTAATTTCTGCACTTTACTTTCTGTATATCTAACCCCTAACTCCTGACTGGTAGCGGTGGGTCACCTCCCGCTACCGTTTTATTTCTGCCATTTAATTTCTGTACATTAACCTCTAATCCTAACTGGTCGCGGTGGGTCACCTCCCGCTACCGTTTCATTTCTGTCATTTAATTTCCGTATTCTAACTTCTAACTCTAACTGGTGCGGTGGGTCACCTCCTGCGACCATTTTCATTTCAGTAATTTAATTTCTGCACTCTAACATTCTAACCCCTAACTGTTTAATTTCAGCATTCCCCTATCACCGCCTTAAAACCCCGCAGAGAGTGACATCTCGCGGCGGTTTATTTGATCCCCTTTTCATTTCTTGTTATATATACTTATATTATAGTAAAAATCTCGTGGAGAGTAATATCTCGTGGTGGTCTTTTGTATATATTTATATTTATTATTATCTATATATCTTACAAAAATCCCACAAAGACCAATGTCTCGTGGTGATTTCTGTACATATTTATATTTATTACTATTTATATTTTTATAAAAAAACCGCAAAGACCAATGTCTCACGGTGGTTCGCTTTTATTCATATTGATGTTATAATTGTGTTGAATAATATCATGTTGTAGTGTTATACCCTTGTCTTCTCTGTTCTATTAGAGTGCTTCTTTAGGTTGTACCCCCCTTTTACCCGACAATCAAGCGCACATTCTTTTAAAAAAGAGAGAAACCCCTCTCTCTCCACCACGTGACACGTTCACACTTCGCTCTCCCGTATGGGGACGAAAGCGTTATTCGGCCGGAGGCCATTTACCCAGCATGCCAAATGGCATGGGGAATCAAACTATCTATTTGCCCGGCGTCTCTGTGTCTAATTTATCGAACCTTGGGCGATATCAGCAAAAGTCGGGTCCCAAGAAGCATGCGCATCATCGGGCCTCTTCATTTCTTCAATAACTGGATATGCTCATTATTTCCAGAGTTTGCTCCTCGCACATTACAAGCGCCCACCCTATTTTCGCGGATGTTGGAGTTTGTCGGTGCCAAACCTGGCACCACTTCCGCTCAGCTATAAGGGATTCGAGGCAGAATTACCTCTACTCCTGTGATTTCTCCCGGGAGTATCTTCTTTTGGAATTTGGCCACGCATTCCAGTCCTCTGGTAAACAGAACGCGAGAATGCAAGGATGATCTTGTGGAGACTTACGTTCATCCAATCAGTCGGAAGAATGTGACCCATCCAGTGCTGGAGCCCGAGCTGCGGGACTGGGCTTTATCTATTCGCCCCAGCGTGCTGATATTCAGGAAGGGCAACACGATGTATTTGGATCCCTATTACCCATTTCGTTTTGGTAGTAATTTTGGGTATGATCAGCACATACCCATAGATATGGCCCAATTTCACTTGCCAATCCGGGTGCTACAGGGTGGGCTTACAATGGAGCATGCTCGCAATTGGTGGGACTTTTTCCACCGGAGGGACGCCTCAATTTTTCGAGTATTAATGCCCGAGCGCTACCTCGTGTAACCCCAGCATATGTGAAATGGTGGAATGCTTGCACCGGGTTTTACAGGACCGGCAAGGTGGATTGCTGGGATACGGTCGAGCGAAAATTCTTGCAGAAGCAGAAGATAGCCGTTTTTGACATTGATGCAGACCACCTTCTCCGGCTAAAATTCAATTCTCGCAGAGAAGTGGATGCATATATGATTGCCCGCAAGTCGGCAAAGAAGCTTAGATCCAAATCCAACATCAACTTGCCAGAGATTTCAGTCGACAATTTTACGAAAACTCTTCGGCACCTGAGTCAAGTGGGGTCAGGCCACTTGGAATTGATGAACTTTCCCTTCCTCGTCGAGGAGAACGTAGCTCCCTCCTGGGTCTGGCGATGCGAAGTCGACCCTACTCAGCCATTTCGAACATTCATAAGGAAAGAAGATAGAGAGCCTGGGAACTACAGGCAAACCACTTGGCTCTTTGTTCTACTTCAGCTCCACAGGTTCACCGCTGAAGACCAGGCCGAAGCTATCCTTGAAAAAAAATTGAATGTGTCATTTCATTACGCAAATGGATGGGGAATGGACCATCTGAATTTGTATCTCTGCATATCGGCCCGCAATCATCTTGACTTGGCCAACCTGGCAGACCGGTGTTTGAAGATTGGGGATGTATGCTGGTTAGTTAAGGAGGTTGCTTCAAGAGATAAAGAGGCATCTCTTACCTACTGGCCCCTTTCTCGCGTGTATCAGGGGTCGACAGGTACGTTACTCCCTCTGGTTTTGTTGTTGAGAGTGATGACTTTCTGGCATTCACCATTTTCCTTCTTCTTTTGTGCAGATAGACCCACTAGGCAGAAAATTAATAACTACCGTAGGCTGCTATCACTGGTGCGCAAGCCAGATTATTTTGTTCAACCGGCACCGACACCGACAACTATTCTACTACCATCAAGAAGCAAGCGTGCCCAAGCTCGCCCGTCGGTGAAGGGGGTGATTTCTCATGCCAGGGCGAGCCTGAAGAGGGTGGCAAAGAAGAGGCGCACCGAAGCGAAAGATCCGTCCTCGGTTGTTCCCCCCGTGATTCCTTCCTTCAAAAAGTTCAATGCTTCTAGGGCTTCTGCACGCTCTCCTGCGGGTAAAGTTCTAGGCTCTTCATAACCTTGTTGCATGTAATGGAGGACGGCTATTGAACCATCCGCTTTCTTGGACTTTTCCAGGTGATGTCCCGAAGCATTCTCTGGTTGATGTCTCTGGGGTGGAGGCAGCCGAGCAAGCCAGGGAAAGCACCATTCCGCCATCTCCGACAAAAGAAGGTAAAAGCCTCTTGTTTTTTTTAAAGTGTTTCACATGTATCAGCTTGTTTATGTAACCGACTTTCTTGGTATAACACCTGCGATTGAACCGGCAGCTATGCCAACGGCTTCTCCTACACTACATGCGGCTCGACGCATTTATTTGCGATCAATGCGGTCCCCAGGGTCCACACCGGTCAAGGAAATGGCAGCGACAAAGCCCCAGAAAATCATTCATCTCAAAGCCCCCAAAGAACACGTTTCTATAGAGTCTTCATCTAGTGAAGAGGCGGATGATGGTGACTCTTCGGAGACTGAGTCCGCAGAGATGGGAGAAATTGGAGAGCAAGGTGCTGAGGAGGTCGGGTTGCAAGAGCAGGCCATTGATACCTCTGGATTCCCGAGGCAGCAAGTGGATATGTCCGGATTTGAAGAGCCACGGATTGACATATCGGAACTAGAGGAACAAAGGGTCGATGTACCTGGCTCTGAGGAGCAAGCAACAGGCATGGTAGACATAGCCAACCTTCAAAAATAAGCAGCCGATGCAATCGGGCGCCAGGATCAAGCCGTGGATATGGCGGCTGATGTGGTCGGGAAGGAAGGCCATGGGGCTATTGAAATGACCCCGAGCTCTCTAGACATCGAGAGTACTTTGCGAGACGCCGAGTTATTTGATGATATACCGATCTCTGGCTTGCCATCAACCCTTCCTGCGCTTCTTCTAGTGTAAGCTTATTTGAACTGGATGTAAGCGCTTACTTTACTTGGTTATACTTTATCATCAATTATTAATTCTGCCACATCTGGACATGTCTTTCTTGCACTTGGGGAGACTCCTCTCCCTCCGATGCCCGTTCCCGTTGTTAGGCCTCGGGTTTTTGCCAGCCCCATGCCTCTTCCCAGCATGATACCAGTTGTAAGAGCAGAAATGATGGCTCCAATGTTCCTTCTACGACCCGTGTTATTTAGACTGCCCTTCTTAGTGCATCCTTTGCCTCGACACCTAGACACACCGATGGATGCACAGATCTTTGAGGATCTTTTGGGGCGGGTCTTGCCACCTCCAGCAGCACAAGAGGTACCCCCAAAAGGAAGTCAATCGGGAGAAGCGTCTACCTCGGCCTTTGCGGCGACTTCTGCGCTCGAGGCTCCTATATTGGCTTTAGTGGAGCATGAAATGCCACTGGGCCCAAGTTTAGCAGCTATAGTTGCACGAGATGCTTCCCCGACACTTGAGATGCCAAGTAGTTCCGCCTCAAGCCTCCTGGCTTCTTCTGCCATAGTGACCACTGATATTTGGGCTAAAGTAGATAGCCGTGTGTAGATCTCTTTCCCATCAATACCCTCAATTGGTCTTACCTCTTCAGTTTTCCCGGTAAGACAGAATCTAGCCGTGCTCCAATCCATGGTGTCTTCGGACCTAAAGCTTACAAACGAACATCTGAAGACGGTGGTTGAGAAGATGACTGAGGCGCTGCAGATAATGGGTTGTCCCATGGAGGGATGGTCACGGCGTGTTATATTATTATTGAAATACGTGAACCGCCGCGAGTTCCTTGGAAGTCAAATCTCTAGCCAGTTTACTGCTATCCGCATGCAAATGGGAGAGTGTCAGCGGGCGCTAAGGCCTCAAGAAGAAGAGTTGAAGCAGCAACAAAAGGTCATGGAGGATTGCCGTAGCCATGCTTCCCTTGTAGCGGCCAGGATTGAAAAGCTCGAGGCCAAACTTGCCTTGGCTCGAGCTAAGCTTGAAACTCTGGAGGCGGCCGAAGCTGAAGCTGCCAAGCAAGTCTCAATTACCGCAGGGAGAGTGGCGTCCTTAAGATCACAACTGGGTCACCTTCAAGAGCAGGAGGATCAGCTAACCCAGATGATGCAGTTTCCTTTCCTTGGGCTTTCATCTCTTGAGGATATCCTTCAAGGGTTAGATTGAGCGTAGAGCTCCTTTTGATGTACCCCCTTCTTATATATATATATATATATATATATATATATATATATATATATATATATAAATGTTGTAATGTTTGTATATCAGGGGTAATCTCCTAAAATATATGTATGAGAACCTTGTTATAAATAGAAATCTAGCTTCCTTTTTTTTCTGTGCAGCTTCAATTGCTTTCTTTCTTTTCGTTCGTCATGGCCTTTGGATCGGAACGGCAGAAGGTAGGTTCACGTGGCAGCCTACCGACAGGGGTTTCCCTTTTGATAGGCATGTAAAGAAACTTGGGTGACCATGTGGGAGAATGCTCACTCCTTCAGGAAAGGGACGAGGGGATCATTCCACCACATCAATCACGCGAGTCATCGTGGGTCGGCACCCTTGTGGGACAAGGGAGATATTTATTGGCTCAAGCAGATGGCTTGAACCGAGGGCCTGCAGGAACACTAATAGGGTAGAAGAGAGGGTAATTTGTGTTAATGGTTTAGACGGAAGGTCTAAACCGAAGATTTTGCAGCAGCCCTGGGGTCTGGGAAGAAGGTTGTTCTCTGGCGCAGACGAGAAGCATGTGCCAAAGTTCAATAGTGGCCTAACAGACCAAGAGAATGATTGTCTGTTCATTGGCTGAGGCAAAGGGTCTCAAGCCAAAGGTTTTATCGGCCATCGGCAAGGAAAAGAATTTTGACGCCGTTGTTGTCATGCATTTTTTATTTTAAGTCTCATTATTGACCCAAGCGCCCTTTTGGATTTTCGCCGGAGCCAGCCCCTTCTAGTTTTTTCCCAGGTGCCCTTTCGGGTTTTCATGTGGCAGGGTGTCCAATTTTGCTCGTAGCGCCCTCTCGGGTTCTCACTACGACCGGGTTTTAAGCCTTTTTTACCCTTGATTACTAGGATGTGTAAGCAAGTCCGGCGGGACACCTCTATTTCAAGCCCCATTTTTTTGTATATATATATATTCGTCGGTCATTGTCGAGTGTCTGACGATTGGTTTAATCATTGACAGGGGGTTAGTGTCAAAGCAAGGAGGTTTGATTTGTTTAATGATCCTAGACGGAAGGTCCGGATCGCGGGGTATCCTTATCAAAGCCGACGGGGCGTTGGGGGTTGATGTAGTCTGTTTGGTACATTCACCAATCTCGCCGATGGTGATGAGAATCGATGTTAGTTTGCTCATCGACATTGGTTAAATGTCGAAGCAAAGAGAGGTTTAATCATTGACGAGGATGAAAGGTCCAGGCCAACGATATGTTCACCGATCTCGCCGATGGTGACGAGAGCCAATGTTAGTTTGTTCATCGGCATTGGTTAAATGTCAAAGCAAAAAGGGGTTTAATCATTGACGAGGATGAAAGATCGTATGTTCACCGATCTCGCCGATGGTGATGAGAGCCGATGTTAGTTTGTTCATCGGCATTGGTTAAATGCCGAAGCAAAAGGAGATTTAATCATTGACAAGGATGAAAGATCCAAGCCAACGGTACGTTCACCAATCTCGCCGATGGTGACGAGAGCCGATGTTAGTTTGTTCATCGGCATTGGTTAAATGTCGAAGCAAAAAGGGGTTTAATCATTGACGAGGATGAAAGATCTAAGCCAATCGATATGTTCACCGATCTTGTCGATGGTGACGAGAGCCGATGTTAGTTTGTTCATCGGCATTGGTTAAATGCCGAAGTAGAAAGAGGTTTAATCATTGACGAGGATGAAAGATCCAAGCCAACGGTATGTTCACCAATCTCGCCGATGGTGACAAGAGTCGATGTTAGTTTGTTCATCGGCATTGCTTAAATGCCGAAGCAAAAGGGATTGGTTTGAGCTGTATAAGCGTAAGGCCTACACTGGAGGGTTTAAGCGCCGACCCTGACGATGATGTCAGAGGTATGACGGATAACTTTGTTTATCGACATGGGTAACTATCGGGGCAATGAGAATTCTTTACAGTAGCATAACCGTAAGGCTTATGCTGGAAGATTGATGGGATTGTTCGGATTTTCCGGTAGGACGTGAAGTATTTGTCTTACAGGGATTCCCGTGGGACTTGAACGCCGGTTAGAACAAGAGACATTTTCCATTCATTTTTTTATTACCAAATTACTGACTCAAATGCCCTTTCGTATTTTCACCGGAGCTAGCCCCCTCTTGCTTTTATCCATGCGCCCTTTTGGATTTTCAAGTGGCGGGGTACCCTATTTTGCCTACAGCGCCCTCTCGGGTTTTCGTCACAGCCGGGTCATGGCCATTTTTACCCTCGCCTGGCAGGATGCCTGGGCAAGTCTGGCAGGGCACCTCTATTTTAAGCCCCATTTTTTTAACAACATGCACAGGTCGAAATGTAACGTTCGAGCCCAAGGAAGAAATTAATTATTGGAATATTCAATCTGATAACGGGAGGCACTGAGCCGTTTTCCTGATGAGGCGTTTATTCATTGACGTGGGGGTACCGTCAATGCAAAGGATAAAGGGTTTAAGCATTGATTCATATGGAAGGTATATGTTCGTTGACACAGGGTTAGCATCAACGTAAGGAGAGAAAGGTTTAAGCATCAATTCAGACGGAAGGTCCAAATCGAAGAAGATGTGTGTAGCGGCTTAGGCACGAAGCTGTTCGCTAGAAAGTACACGTTCGTTGACGTGGGGCTAACGTCAATGCAAGGAGAAAAAGGTTTAAGTATCGATTCAGACTGATGGTCCAAATCGATAAAGGTGTGTATAGCGGCTGAGGCACGAAGCCATTCACCGGGGAGTAGATGCAATTAGTATGAAGCAAGGTCAAGGCCTTGATATGACCAGGTGGCTTGTTTAATTATTCACCGTTCCGCCTAACGGGGGTTGCAGTGCGTGATATAGTTTCGGATGTCTTTCGTTGAGCAGTGGGAATTGTACCTCTCCTCGGTGGTTGACTACGACATAAGCACCTCCTTCATATACTCGTTGGATCACATACGGACCCAACCAATTTTCGGCGAATTTGTCTTTTGGGTTGGAGGCCATGACCTTTTTTTTACCATGACCAGGTCCCCTTTCTTGAATTCTCACCCTTTGACGAGGTTGTCGAAAGCATGGGCCATGCGAGCTTGATACATCTGTATATTCTACTATGCTCGAAGACGCACCCCTTCTAGGTCGGACAACTCCTCCAGCCTTCTTTCAATATTGGTAAGTTCGTCATTAACCAAGCTGTATTGGATGGCAACCTTTAGTGACGGTACTTCGAGCTCGTTGGGGACCACAGGCTTTGAACCGTATACGAGAGAAAAAGGCGGACAGCCTGTGGGAGTCTTGTAGATGGTCCGGTATGCCCATAAAGCCTCATACATCTTCTCTTCCCAGTCTTTCTTATGGGAGTTGACTGCCTTGGACAGAAGGGTGCATAAGGTCTTATTAAAAGCTTCTGCCAACCCATTTGCCTGTGGGTTGTAAGGGGGGAGGTCCTCCAATCAATTTTGTACTTATCAGACAACTGGTAGATCTTCTGATTCTTGAAGTGGCTACTATTGTCAGATATAATTCGGTTGGAAACACCAAATCGGAATATGATGTTTTCCTTAATAAATCTGGCAACCAACTCTCCAGTCACTTCCCTGAGGGCTACGGCTTCCGCCCATCTAGAGAAATAATCTGTCACGGCCAGGATATATCTACACCCAGTAGAGGATGCCGGGAGGGGGCCAACTACATCGGTTCCCCATTGTGCGGAGGGCCAACTGAGAATTGTTGGGTGTAGAGGCACTGGGGGCCTTCTAGGCACGGCGGCGTGCTCTTGACATTTTTGACACGACTTTGAAAACTTGCAACAGTCGTCAAACATAGTGGGCCAATAGTATCCCAGCTTTTTGATCTCAATTTTCATTTTTGGCCCGACTTGGTGTACGCCGCCCATTCCAGCATGCACTTCTCGCATTACTTGCCAAGCTTCCTCGGTAGACAAGTAGCGGAGCAAGATTTTTCTGCGGGCATCAGCCATAATTCAGAATAGAGTTTCGCTTCTAAGCTCGTAAGAGTCTTTGATTCTGAGCAGCTTCATCTTCCGTTCTCTTTCTTTGGGGAATTGCTGGTGCCTGAACCATTGCAGGAGAGGCTCTCTCCAGTCGGGCTTATGAGTTTCTTCGACTGTAACGACCTCATATTCGTCCAACTGTGTGTCCAGCATGCTGGAGACTTGTCGTCGGTTAATCACTATAATGTTAATGGTCTCATCTAGTGGGACTACTAAAGAGCTAGCTAACTTCGCCAGGGCATCAGCCTGGGCATTTTGCCCTCGACTCACATGATTGAGCTCAATGAGGTAGAAATTCGCCATGAGGTGCAGTGCTTTTTGATAATAAGGGATGAGTTCTGACTTTCGAACGTTGAACTCCCCCTGTATTTGCTTGACGACCAGCATGGAATCACCAAATACTTGTAGCATCCGGATCTCCATATTGAGAGAAACCAGGAGGCCGACTATCAGTACTTCATATTTGACTTCATTGTTAGTACATGACTTGTTTATTGAACAGGAGGTATGCAGAACCTCCCCTTCTAGTGACTTCAGGACGATGCCTGCCCCTGCCCTGACCTTGACCTGGACAACTGAGGATATTTCGATTCTTGATGCCCCGTCAAAGTAGAGTTGCCATGTAATTGGTTGGGCTTGACATGCCTCTAGGGTCTCATCATCGGAAAGCTCCATTGCCAGGGGAGAATCTTCCGGGACCGGGTGCGCAGCGAAGAAGTCTGCAATAGCTTGTCCCTTAATAGCCTTCTGTAGGATATAAGAGATATCAAACTCCATGAGAATCACCGCCCACTTGCCTAAGCAGCCTTTGAGCACCGGTTGGGATAATATGTACTTCAGCGGATCTGCCTTGGATATTAGCTTTATTTCATGCGACAACATATAGTGCCGAAGCTTCTTAACTGTGAAGACCAAGGCTAAGCAGATTTTCTCGATAAAAGTGTATCTTTCCTCGATTCTTACCAGCCTTTGGCTGAGATAATATAGGGCTTGTTCTTTTCCTTCTTCATTATTCTGGGCCAGCATTGTCCCTAGAGAACAACCTATAGCTGCTATGTATAGAATCAGCGGCCGCCCTTTCACCGGTGCCCCAAGCACATGAGGAGTCTTCATATAATCTTTTAGCCTATCAAAGGCCGCTTGGCATTCATCGTCCCAGTAGAAGGGTACATATTTCATCATCAATTTGTGGAAGGGATGACATCGACCCGACAAATTGAATATAAATTGGCGGATATAAGCCAGCCGGCCCTACAGTGATCTCAGCTCGGTGAGGCTCCTTGGCAGAGGAAGATCTTGTATTGCTTTTATTTTGTCCTGGTCTATTTCAATTCCTCTATATCTGAAAATGAACCTGAGAAACTTTCTGCTAGACACCCCGATGGCGCACTTCATTGGATTCATTTTCAGCTCATACTGTCGAAGCCTTTGAAATATCACCCATAGGTCTTCTAGATGGTCTTCCCTCTTCCTGGTCTTGACCACAAGATCATCAATGTAGCATTCCACTTTCTTGTAGAGCATATTATCAAAGTTTTTGTCATGGCTCTTTGATACGTAGCGTCGACATTTTTAAGGCCGAACATAATTCTTTTGTAGTGGAAAATGTCTTTGGGTGTTCGGAAGGCTGTGTGGACCCTATCCTGCTCAGCGATCCATATCTGGTTGTAGCCAGATGACCCATCCATAACTGTCAAAGCTTCATGTCTTGTGGTAGCATCAATCATGACTTCCGTTATAGGCACCAGAAAGTCATCCTTCGCGCATGCCTTGTTCAGGTCTAAAAAATCTACACAAATTCTGATCCGCCCATTTTTCTTTTTCACGGGCACTATGTTGGCCAGCCATGTGGTGTACTAGTTTTCTTCTACAAAGCTGATATCAATGAGCTTGTCGACTTCTTTGTTTATTTGATTAATCAGCTCCGGACGCATGCGTCAGGGAGGTTGTTTCACTGGCTCTACTTTCGGGTCTATCGCCAGCAGGTGCTACGCCACATCGGGACTTAACCCAGACATCTCTTTATAGGTCCAGACAAAGCAATCCCGTAATTCTTTTACAAATTCTAAATATTGCCCTCGCTCCTCTTGGGAGAGTAGAGCGCTGAGAAAAGTGGGCCTCGGGTCATCCTCGCTCCCCAGATTCACTTTTATCAGCTCATCAACAGTGGCTTGGCCTCCGTCTTCAATTTCGGGCGGTGCTGACTGTAGGTCGACAAATTCTTCATCATCACTTTCTTCGGTCTCCAGGACCTCTATATTTTCTTAGGGCAAGGCCCAATTCGATGCTGGGATCTCAGCTTGATCTGACAGTAGAGCTCCATTTTGGACTACGAAACTTGGAGGAGGGAATGGCTGGCTCCCACTGGCTTCACTTCTCGGGACATGAGAGGCCCAGTTTGGGCTTTGTAGGGTGTTGTAGGTAGCCTTGCCATCTTCAACTTTGCCCTGGGGCGATAGGTTTCTTGTTGAAATATTGTTACCATCTTTGCCCTCAATTTCTATTACTTGGGCCATCAAGTTCAGTATTTGAACTTCAGATTGTTGGGAATATATTGGCGCTTGCCCTTCTATTGACCATTCTGGCTGTAGCGGTGCCCGGCATTTTTTGAGTATGCGTTCGAGATGCTCCTTCTCAGCTTCGGAGTCTTGGCTCTCTTCTCTTGTGGCTTTATCAAACATGACTCCGGTTTGGAAGAGTGTTTCTTCAGACGTGACTTCTTCCCAACATCTGCATACATCAACTTCATCCTGCCTTTTTAGGCTCAGATTATTGTCAAATAAGAATTCGCCCTTGTTGGCACCTAAAATATGATCGTCGGTGACCAAGCCATAAGGACGAATGACCCGGCCCACCGAAGCGCGGGAGCCGATAAAGATCAACACATCGAGGATTTCTCAAGCTGCCAGAGCCTCGAGTCATTCCGTATGGACGTGGGGACTTCACCTCAGGAGAGCCGAGATGAATCCACAACCAACCGGCAGTGCGACCAAGCCTGCCCAATGAACCGGCATCGACTTTGTCGTGCTGCATCCACTACACCCGTTGTCCGATCAAGGACGATGGTCTATCCGGTGGTCCCCCACCACATGAAAAGGCTCTCCTGAAGACAAAGGAGTTCCCCCCTGGCTTTCCAAAACGGAAGACCAAAAGCTCTGTCGGCGGAAGATCCCGATCGCCCGGCATGGGCACGGCTTCCCGCCAAGATGGGCCTGTTAGTGGCCGAATGATCGCCCAGCGCAGGCGGAACTATCTCTGGTGTTATCCAACCCCCTAGAGAGCTCTGGGTACGAGCCAGGTCGGACCAACAGCATGGGTCGTAGAGCCGAAGGCCGTGTCGGCGGAAAGCCCGTACGATCAAATCAAAGCTATCTAGAGTCTCAGGAACGGCTGTACGTTGACCTGGGAGCTTCGACAAGACATCCCGCCAAGGTTTCGAGGGGCATTGGCGAGATAATGTTCACGGTGACTCCCGAAATCATCCCCGGACTCATCGACTGGCTTGAAGCGCACGAGGAGCATTAGCCCGGCGCGCCTTAAACCAGCGCGCCCCTCATTCGATGCCCCTGATCCCGGCGTGCTAAATCCCCTTCGACGCCTGGCTATTCTGGCGCGCAAGTCACCCTATCGGATGGCTCCAACCCCGGTGCGATAGGCTGATGAAGTCTCTTCCCGGCGCGCCAATCCCACGCCGGTTTAACATTCAAACTCATGCCCCTATATATAGATGGTTGTTCAAGAAAAAGAAGAGAAAAAGAGAGGACACAGAGGAGAACGGAAGAGAGAGGCAAAATCAAGAAGAAAGATCAGAAGATATAGAGAGGAAGAAAAGAAAAAGGAGAGAGAGGGCTTCTCGAGAGGGTTTTCTCCTGAAGTAGAGAGTCTTGGGGTTCCTTCGGAGGAGCTTCGGCCGGTCGTCTTCTTCCTCTACGATACCCTATTTCAGGAACAGGTGGGCGCGGGTGCTGATTCTTTTCCGGTTTTCCGCAGATCTCTCTTCTGAGACTTCCACCCATCGAATGTAAGCGAGGGGGGGAGGAGCGACGATGATATGAGTCGATCCTCCTCCCCCCTCTACGTGATTTCTTTTCTTTGTTCTTCCCCTGTTGTTGCGCTCCGAGCGTCCTCTGCCTATGATATTGTAGAATGGCCACCGAGCAATGGTGCCAGTGTTGTGCTCTCACCATGTAAATGCTAAACCATTCCTGTTTCTGGGATGGTAATATATGTGCGAGTGTGAATGCTCAAATGAATAGATCGAATGAATGATCTTCAGCCCCCCTTTTTCTATCTATGCCAATGCGTGTGTCTGAGCTCTTCTCCGCACAGCTCTAATTCCGGTTTCTCCGAGGTCTACATTGTGCCCCGAATCATCGTGGGCTACAGAGACACCCCCTCCCCGGGGGCTTTTCTTTCGATCATTCTCACGTTTGATTCAAGGGTTTTCGCATCCCTTTCTCTTCTCGGATGGAGCCGTGCTTCTGCGCGTGCCTCTTTCCGCCATGCATAGGGTCCATCCCCTGAACATTGCATTCCAACTGTTCGAGCATATACCCCTGCAACGAGCCCGTCTCGTTTATGCATTTACTGCATCTGTGCATCACGATCATCCAAACTGTTCCGAGGTTTTTTCATCGTCCCGACCACCCGGGGAGGGGGACATTCCCTCTTGCTTTTTTTGAAATTGCTAGGCGATCGGGGGCTTTACCTTCTGATGGTAGACGTCCTCCCGGGGCCACAGCAGACAATAATGGGGTCCTAGCTCAATCAGCTCAGCCCCGACAATCTAGGACCCGATCGAGACTCAGGGACGGGTGCTCCTCGTAGGCTAGCCCTCGGAGCTCCACTCTCCTGATGGTCAGTTCCTCTGCGGGATGAGTCACAAATTGTGGGTTGTCCACCCCTCGCAGGCTAGTCCTCGGGGTGATGCTCCCATCATCAATGGCTTCATCTCTCTGTCTTTTCCCTTATGGAACCTTGGTGCCCCTAGCAGGCTAGTTCTCGGGGTATCCTATCCAATGGAGTTTGCTGGCTGCCTTTGTGTAGACCGGCGGTTTAGGGGCTTGTTCCATAGGTGAGCATGACCCCGCTTCTCCCCTGTAACTCTTCAGGTTCATGGGAGATGCTGTCCAATTTTGGACATATTAATAATGAATAAACCATAACGAAATACTCATTATGGACCCAACTATCCCGGTGCTCGAGTAGTAACCTCACACTGGCTTATCACGTCATTCTTGGAGAGTTCTGGACTTCAATTCAATAAGCAATTGACCCCAAATAGCTTCAGAATCCTCACCAAAAACTTAACAAACTCAATAGTTGCGAAATTTATAAAAAAGGGTGGGTTGAACGGCGCGACCTTAGCCGGCGCGCCCTAATCCGGCGCGGTATCCCCCCGCGCCGGATTAATGTTAGACTCATATTCAATTTTTTCCCTTTGCGCCTTTCCGGCGCACCCTAAACCGGCGCGCCCTCAAGCCTTCACGCCGTGTTAATATCCATGATGGCCGCGCCGGATTAAAAGCTTACACCTATGTTTTATCGCGCCGTATAAGCTACCTTCCACGCTCGCGCCGGTTTTGAAACCTCCTACTGCCCCAATCGCTTACTTGCCCCTGGGTGATTCTCGTCCCTCGGTGTTAGCGTCAATAAATTGAATAAAGGAAGGGCCGAACGGGCCTAAACTATACTTTTATTATATCTTCATCACCATGCCCGTTAGCATTGTGCTTTCGCTATCACACTTGTGTTGCCTTCTCTCTTCTCGATGGGGAGTAATAAATGTGGTCGATTACCATTTGCTTCCATGAATTCCATTATCATGCTTAATATAGTCATGAACGTCATGTGTGCATGCATGCATAGATCCTCGGGTACATTAAATGGCATCGACGGAAAGCCGGATTACGTCTGGTCGGAAGTCTTCGCTATGCGCGACGGTGGTCCTCGGACCTATGTCCTCCGCCACGTATCAAGGATCCATAATCCCATGAATTATGCATCTTCTGCATGATAAATATATGCATCCTGCACGCCTTCGTCATGATCATCATGTAGCTCTTTTTAATTCGGCTTCGACAGCCCGCTATCTCGACAATTAATCAAAGGTGTTCCCTCCTCGTGGGGGATGTAATTAACGCCATAACCTTTATGGTATGGCGGACTGCTGGTCCCGACCGAACCTCACATTCGCCCGACATGGGTCAGAATGAGCGCATCACAAATTCGTCACTCATGTGACTGGCACGCATGCATCGTCAATCGATCATTTGACTACCAGTTAGTCAGTTGGTCGATCGACCCGCGAAAGAAAGAAAAAGGTCGCGAACAAGTATGGCACGCCCGGTGGGACCAGTGTCACCTTTCATCTCTTTGCCGGGATATTCGGGCTTCGAAGCCCTCTCAAGAGCTACTGATTATTGCCTTGTTTGTCTGTGCAGGCGGATCAATGACGATCAACGGGATAACTGGCGTTGACTTCGATCTGTCGATAGTCGTTGGACACGCGCAAGGGTACCTGGCGGTACCCATGGAATTCGGCAGCTTCCCTGCCGCTGTGGGCTTCCCCAACTTTTTGGGGTTAGCCTTTGTAGATATGCTGGAGGTCGAAGCCCCAGAACCTGTCAAGGAAGCTGTAGAGAAAATGGAGCCTCTGAAGGTTCCCTGCTGCAAAGACTTGTCCGAAAGTCCGGCCCCGGCCGCTAACTGTCTGGTGCCCCACGTCATACGTGGGACCCACCCCATTGTCATCAACAAACACCCTGGAGGATGCCAGCGTCGCCAGGCCCGCAAGAATGCTGCTGTAATCATCGGAACTCTGTCTCAGTCCGGGAAATCTATGCTAGTTAGAGGTATGCGCGTCTTCCTCAACGGACGCACTGCACGGGTGACCCCGGACCGAGTCATCCCCAACATCCCTATCCACAATGCCTATCAGGCCCTCGCCGGAAGGAGGGCAGAAATAGAAGAAGCCGGCCACTATGGCCAGGAAAGCCCGGCACCCAGGCCGAGGAAGTTTAAACAGGTGTGGGTTCCCAAGCGGACCCGACCTGCCCACCAGCTAACTCCCATCCGTCGTCGTCTTGTGAACGACGAGGCGAAAGTGAGAAGAGAAAGGGGCCTGCCCCCGAAGGAGGAAAAAGAGGTGGCCGCGGATCCTCCGCGCCACAGAAGTTTTCGGGCCGCGGCCCGTCAAGCCAACGTCCCTGCTGCGGGACGAAGATTCCAACAGCCTGCTGACAGAGCTCGGCTGGCCTATATCCATCCCGCTGGAGGTCGACAATCACCCCCCGTCCTACATCAAGAACGGGGTCGAGAAGAGATGACCTGCTTGGTCAGAAATTATTTCTGAGGCTTAGGCAACCCCTCACTCGGACAGCAGCGACTGATGCAGACAGTCGCCACTGAGGAAGACTACTGCCCATCAATGGCAGATGAAGGAAACATGGGAGATAGAATGATGGTGTCGTCAGTCGACGACAATGGATATAATGACAGCTTCGAGGTCGAAGCCGATGAAGCCTTCCCCGAGCGGGAAGAAAGAAGAAGAGTTTCTGTGTTCGAAAGGCTGACCTTTCCGCAGCAAGCCAGAAGGAGGGTCTATCAACAAAAGAGAAGGATGCAGGTTTTCACCTGCAACATGGCTGGTATATCTAACCGATAATGGGAGCTTCCTGAAGACCTCCAAGAATTGGCTCAATTGGCCGCACGGCCGGGGCCAACTACCCGTAGAACAGAAGCAGCAAGAGAGCTTCTGATGATGGTTAAAGGGAAACAGCCCTAGGTCTATCCCCACTGGGATGACAAGGCCCCCGTCTTGACCGCTAATGTGGTGACGGCGGAAGAAGAAGACGACGTCCTCCTCGACATCCTGCCTGAGGGTACGTCCGGGGAGACAACAGAGGGTATCCCCACCACTACAGACCCATCAGTTCTGATGCTACAACAAAAATATCAACGGGAGATAGACTCTCTGAAGAAGCAGCTGATGGAAAAGACTGAACATTCATCAGCTTCTAAACCACCCGAAGTCCAGGGTGAGTCATCTCGGGGAGCGGCTCGTCGTGATGACCCTCCACCGCTCTATACATTATCCTAGCCGTCAGAGCCAAGCATGGCGACGGCACAACAGCGGCCACCACAGCCTCAGTCGCTGCTACCTCCGGTGCTCCCTCAGGTGCACCCGACACCCCCGCTGCTGCGTCCTCCACAGGCGACCACCCTGGTCACCCCATACTTGCAGCCGGTGCACTTCTATCCAGAACCGGTTGACCCCACGGTCGTGAACCGGATGATGGTGGAGAGGATGATCGAGTTGAAGCTCGCAGAGAAAAGTGAAGGCGACTACGTCGCATTTGATGCCTATCGGGTGCCCTACCCGCAACACCATACGGCTAAACGACTTCCCCCGGGGGTCAACAAGCCGCCTAAGTTTGACAAATTCAATGGGAAAGCATCCCCTAAAGAGCATATCGCATATTATATGACCGTTATAGGTGATCTGGCCACCGACGAGTCATATTTGCTGAAGTTCTTCGGGTCCTCGCTGACAGGGCTCGCATTTGAATGGTACTCTAGCCTCTCAGTCGGGTCAATCAGTGATTGGTCGGATATGCAGAGAAAGTTCAGAGAAAGATTCCATGTCACAGAGAGGGAGGTCACAGTGGCTGAACTCTACTCAACAAAACAAAGGGCAGACGAGACAGCCCTTGATTACATCAAGAGGTGGAGGAACCTCGGAATGAGATGCAAGCGGCCCCCGCATCAGGAGGACGCGGTACAAATATGCAAACAAAACCTCAGGAGGGAGGTTCTGGAGAAGATGATTGGAATGGAAATACGGTCGTTCGACCGGCTGAATAACGTGGTGGCCGAAGTGGAGGCTTTCCTAGCCAAGCCTATCCCGGCGTCAGCTGCCAGCACAGCTCAGAAAGGCAAGGTTGCGGAACGGCGCCCCACACCTAAAGAAGCGAATGCGCTTGATATCAAGGCGTTCGAACAGCAGAAGGAGAAAGGCAAGAAGGCGGCTCCCCCGTAACCTGCGAAAGCTCTAGATGATAAAGAAGGTCCTTTGCTCAGGGACAAAATGAAGAAAGCCTATTCCTTTCCAAAAGACAAGACCCGAGTCCTGTTCGACTGGGTAACAGAATACAGCATGGTCACTCTGCCTGAGCCAAGGAGGCCGGAGGACCTGAAAAGAAAGGATAGTCCAAGATTCTGCCCCTACCACCAGATGTTGGGACATCCAATCGAAGACTGTTATGTTTTCAAAGACATCATCGAAGGAATGGTAAAGAAGAATGAAATAGAGCTGGGAGAGTACAAAGTAGACCCTCCTCAGCCACATGAAGCCCCTCTCAGGAGAGCAGCAGTCAACATGATCTCCCTCTACCAGGCCTTACCTGAGGAGATCTCTGAAGCAAGCACACGGAGCACCTACGAAATCCATTTCCTGGAGCCCGTGAAAGAACAGCAGGGGTGGCAGCAGATCCCTGTAAAGCACAAGAAGAAGAGGGCACCCCGCCCGAAAGAGGGGGCACATATCCGTGGCGTTACACCCTGGCCTGCTCCGCCAGTGGTAGCACCCGTATGGGTCACTCCACCTACAGCCATCAGAATACATACACCTAACAGGAGGAGACAGACTTCGCTACCAGTAATCAAGGAAACCAATCCTGGGGTCCTTCGACTACAGCACCTGATTGAAGGGCTAGATGAATATGTGCAGCCCGAATTGAAACCTCTACTGGTACGGGACCACGTCCCATGGCAAGAGCTGGAACAACTCTCACTCAAACAGGTGGAGGAAGCTGAAGCAGCACCCCCTGAAGAGGGCAGCCTGTTCTGGGGGCAGGCACCCGCAGAGACCAAAAAGAAGAGAAAGCAGAAGAAGAAGAAGAAGAAAAGAAAGGCCGCTGGGGCCAATAAAGCACAGGTTGTCTCCTGCAATACCCTATCAGCACTCTTCAACCTACCCGGAGAAGAGGAAGAAGAAGAAATTTACTTCACACCCCATGTTGGGGGAAGCAAAGCCGAGGCCGCAACTGCTGCACATGCCACTCGGTCGGGCCGAAAATGGGGGCGCCAGCCACCACCCAACCACAACATCATGTTCAGAGGGGAGAAACCCTACAAGACACCTCCGCCGGAAGTCAAGGGAGTCCAACTCCCTCCTCCGTCAGGCCTATACAACAAGAGTGGGGGCAAGGCAATCCCTTCATTCCTTGAATTTATGAAGATGTCAAAGGGGAAACAGCCCTGTCAAGAGGCTAACCCTACACCCGGGGCCATTCACCCACAGCCAGCGCAATCTACTGAGGATGCAAATGCAGATGGAGCTTGCCCTACAGCAACTAATAAAGAAGACCCGACAGCCGGTGCCAGCCAAGAGGATGTCGAGTCCGAGGAAGATGAAGCAGGTCCGTCTGGACCCACAAATCAAAACCTCCCCAAGCCCAGATGGGCTGAAGAGATGAAGCTCTCCAATGTCCGGGCTGGGAGCCGAATAATGAAGTTGCTCAAGAAGCTCCCCGCTCGATTTACGATCTGGGAAATTCTCTCTTTGAGTGAAGAAACTCGACAGGCGATCATCACTGCTCTGCAGACGCCTGCTCATTTTGAAGCCTGCATAGCTGAGGCTATACCAGAAGCCAGTATGACCTTCTCTCCAGAAGACATGCTACTACCTACTGCCAGCCACAATAGGCCGTTATACATGAAAGGGCACCTGAATGGGAGAGAACTAAACCAGATCCTGGCCGATCCTGGCGCGGCAGTTAATATTCTGCCTTACAGAATATATGAGAGGCACCACTTTAAGGTGCATCTCGAGAAAGTCGGGGATATGCGTATCGCTGGCTTCAACCAAAAATGTGAGGTATCTATGGGAGTGACAGAGTTCACGCTGACCCTGGCAGATTTCACTACAACGGTGCAGTTTCATGTCATTGACTCTCGCACCTCCTACAAAGCACTGCTCGGCCGCCCATGGCTGCATGAAAATATGGTGGTGCCCTCCACGCTCCACCAATGCATCAAATACAGCCTCCAGGGGAAGGAGGAGAGGATATTTGCTGATCTCCACCCATTCGAGGTATTTGAATGTCACTTGGCAGACGCCAACTTATATGCGGGGCCTCCCCGGAAGGTTTCTGAAGCTAAGACCCCCATAGGGGCCTCGAAGAACAGATCGGGTGACGGTTGGCATCCACCACCGCCACGCGGATATGTCAAGTCGAAGGTGGTCTCCCACATCACCGCTTCTGGAGATGTCGGTAGGGTAACACCCCCAGCATTATACCCCAAAGCTAAGGAAGTGCAGGTCAATCGACAGCACGCCTGCATCGGAGTCCCGGCCGGCCTCACCAAGCCAGTCCTCGGCCTCAACGACCCCACTGTCGAACCTTTCAAAGCTTGGGAGGTGACACCGGAGGATGGGCCCAGCAGCTTGTTATATACAGCTGAGGAGCATCCGACTCGGGAGGACACAGACTATAGCCTCCCCGAAGATCTAAGCAACCCGCGGGTTCCTGTCCAAGGCCTGGCATTTACAACTGATCAGATGGCCAAGATGTTTCAGAAGCAACACATTCCTCCCGATCAGTCTCAAAAGCGCAAAGAAGCTTTCCAGAAGATGTGGTATCCTGCAAATCTGGATAAGGAAATGAGACGTGTCTCTCAGCATCCAGGGTTGGGCTTCACCCTGGAGGAATATTATTACAGTGGGCGGTACGATGTGGATACTATCTGCGCCTTCTATCCTACTGAAGATAGCCCTCTGGGGGTAACCTTTGATGAGTATCCGGTGGAAGCCGAATATCTTGAACTGGCTCGGTCCGGGAATCAAGAAGTAGAAACCTCGGCCCCTTGCCGATGCTGGGAGCAAGTTCATCCTGAAGAAGCGGCCCTTCAAGCCGAATTTGATACGGCTAGCAGCAGCGAAGCCAAAGACATTCAAGAAGCAGGAGTTTCTCCCTCCACAGGGGTCCTACTAATGGCGACTTCAACACCCTTTCCGCCAATCGGGGAAGCCTCGGTCAACTCCAATCAAGGGGAGCCAGCTACCAGGAAAGAAAAAGCCACTTCTGCGGAAGACACAACTGTCCCAGAAGGCGAGACTTCCTCAGCTTCTGCTATAGAACCAGTATGCTGTCCGAGTCCGGCAGTAAACAGCTACTAGCCCGTCGTGGCTGCAACCTCATCTACAAACACTGAAGCTGCTCTCTCACCCTCGAGAGCTGCAACGGCGATGGATTGGCTAATAGAACGATCCACCCAGCCGCTAGCACAAGAAATAGAGAAGCCTCAAGAAGCTCTGGCGGTGTCTGACGAGCAAGTCGAAGTGCTTGACCCTCAAGATGGCATTCCAGACTTCGTTGACCTCCAACCGGCACCTCCGGAGATAGAAGACGGAGGCCAAGCCACAGTCGATGAACTGATAGAAGTCAACCCGGGAAATGAGGAGGACCCTAGGCCTACCTTCCTCAGTGCCCAACTATCCCCAGAAGAACGGGAGCTGTACATCCAGCTGCTGCTAGAATACCGGGATTGCTTCGCCTGGACTTACAAAGAGATGCCAGGTCTAAGCACCGCTGTCTCGCAACATGAGTTGGCAATCAGCCCTGAGGCCGAGCCGGTGAAGCAACCACCGCGGCACATGAGGCCAGAACTCATCACCCAAATTTGTGCTGAAGTCGACAAGCTCATCGACGTGGGATTTGTTGAAGAAAACCAGTACACCACGTGGCTGGCAAATATCGTCCCCGTGAAAAAGAAGAATGGACAGATCCGGATATGTGTCAACTTCCGAGATTTAAATAAAGCCTGCCCCAAGGATGACTTTCCGGTGCCAATAACCGAAGTCATGAATGATGCTACAACCGGCCATGAGGCCCTATCATTCATGGATGGATCGTCCGGCTACAATCAGATTTGGATTGCGGAGCATGACCGAGTCCATACTACTTTCCGAACCCCTAAAGGCATTTATCATTACAAGAGAATGCCGTTCGGACTGAAGAATGCTGGCGCAACCTATCAGCGCGCAATGACCAAAATCTTTGATGAGTTGCTCTACCACAAGGTCGAGTGCTACATAGACGACCTGGTGGTCAAAACCAGAAGAAAGGAAGATCATCTGCAAGACCTCCGGATTATTTTTCAGAGGCTGAGGCAGCATGAGCTAAAGATGAACCCCATGAAATGTGCGTTCGGAGTGTCGAGCGGAAAATTCTTGGGTTTCATCGTCCGATATCGGGGAATCGAGATAGACCCCACAAAGATCAAGGCGATTCAGGAGTTACCTCCGCCATGGAACATCTCCGAGCTGAGATCACTACAAGGCCGCTTAGCTTATATCCGGCGGTTCATTTCCAATTTGTCAGGGCGATGCCAGCCTTTTCACAAGTTGATGATGAAAGAGGTTCCCTTTTAATTGGGATGAAGATTGCCAGACAGCCTTTGACAAGCTAAAAGACTATCTGAAAACTCCTCCAGCGCTGGGCGCACCGTTGAAAGGATGACCATTGATACTGTATATAGCAGCTACACATAATTCTCTGGGGGTAATGCTGGCCCAGAATAATGAAGAAGGGAAAGAGCAAGCCCTCTATTACCTCAGTCGGAGACTGGTCAGAACTGAAGAGAAATATACTTATATTGAGAAGATCTGTCTGGCACGAATCTTCGCAGTTAAGAAGCTCCGACACTATATGTTGTCGCATGAAATCAGCTTGGTATCCAAAGAGGATCCCCTGAAGTACATCATGTCTCAACCGGCACTCAAAGGCCGCCTGGGCAAATGGGCGGTAATCCTTATGGAGTTTGATATCTCCTACGTGCCGCGCAAGGCTGTCAAGGGCCAAGCTATTGCAGACTTCTTCGCTGAGCACCCAGTGCCCGGGGATCGCCCGTTGGAGCCGGAGCTTCCTGAAGATGAAACCCTAGAAGCCGTGCAAATACAGCCCTCTCTATGGCAACTATACTTTGATGGCGCTTCCAGAATTGACACCTCTGTCACCGGATCATCCAGGGTCAGAGTAGGAGCAGGCATAGTCCTGAAATCCCCAGAAGGAGAAGTGGTACATACATCCTGCTCCATAAACAAACAATGCACCAACAATGAAGCGGAATATGAAGCCCTGATAATCGGGTTGTAAATTGCTCTGTCCATGGGAATTCAGATGCTGGAAGCATTCGGAGACTCCATGCTAGTTATAAAACAGCTGGAAGGAGAGTTCGATGTGCGAAAGCAAGAGCTCCTCCTCTATCACCAGTTGGCAACTCGCCTGATGTCAAGATTTTACTTCATCAGCATCAAGCACATCAATCGAGGCCGGAATGCTCAGGCAGACGCCCTCGCTAAGCTGGCCAGTTCATTGGCGGTCCCGCCAGACATAAGCCTGAATATAACAGTGATCAACCGCCGACAGGTCCCCAGCGTAACAGAGGTCCTGGCCGACGAACAAGAGATGGAAGTAGCAGTCATCGAAGTGGTTCAGCAGCCCGATTGGCGAGAGCATCTCCTACGTTGGTTTCAACACCAGCAACTTCCAAAAGAAAAGGAACAGAGAATGAAGCTCCTGAGGATCAAGGATTCTTACGAGATGCGAAGCGGGACCTTGTTCCGAATTATGGCAGATGCCCGAAGGAAAGTCCTACTCCGTTGCTTGTCTTCAGCAGAAGCGGGACAGGTGATGCAGGAGGTCCATGCAGGATCAGCTGGAGCACACCAGGCTGGCCCGAAGATGAAAATTGAGATAAAGAAATTGGGTTACTATTGGCCCACTATATTTGATGATTACTGCAGGTTTGCCAAAGCTTGTCAGAAGTGTCAAGAACACGCTAATATGGCAAGAAGACCTCCAGTGCCATTGCTTCCCACCCTACCAAGCTAGCCGTTTGCTCAGTGGGGCACGGACGTAGTAGGGCCGCTACCAGCATCTTCATCAGGGTACAGATACATCTTAGCAGCTACAGACTACTTCTCCAGATGGGCAGAGGCAATAGCACTAAGAGATGTGACGGGAGAACTAGTTGCAAGGTTCTTCCGGCAGAATGTAATATTTCGGTTCGGGATCCCCAGCCGAATCATCTCTGATAATGGCAGTCATTTTAGGAACCAGAAGGTTTATCGGCTGGCCAACAAATACAAAATCGACTGGAGGACATCGTCCCCCTACAACCCTCAAGCCAATGGACTCGCAGAAGCCTTTAACAAGACCTTATGCACACTGCTGGCAAAGACTGTCAAGTCTAATAAAAACGATTGGGAAGAAAGGATGTACGAAGCACTTTGGGCCTATCGTACTATCTACAAGACCCCAACCGGCTGTTCACCTTTCTCCCTCGTCTATGGGTCGGAAGCTGTAGTGCCCATTGAACTTGAAGTTCCTTCGTTACGAGTTGCCATCCAGCACGGACTAGTCAGTGGTGAACAGGCCAATGCAGAAAGAAGATTGGAGGAGCTCACTGAGCTCGAAGGAAAACGCCTCCGGGCACAGCAAAACATCCAACTCTACCAAGCTCGCATGGCCCGTGCTTTTGACAAGCTAGTCAAGGGTCGGGAATTCAAGAAAGGAGACCTGGTAATGGTCAAGAGAAGGGAAGTGATGGCCTCCAACCCCAAAGGGAAGCTGGTCAAAAACTGGGTCGGACCATATATCGTCCGCCGAGTATATGAAGGGGGTGCCTACGTCCTGGCGGACCATAAAGGAGTCATCCAGTTTTCTCCCCTCAACGGAAAACATATTAAGTTGTACCATGCGACGCAGCCAACATTCCCCGAGTGATCGGTCGAAGCCACCTTTCTCTTGGTTTAGTGGCACTCCGCCCTAACCAAGCTACCTTTTTCTTGGTTTAGTGGCACTCCGCCCTAACCAAGCTACCCTTTTCCTTGATTTAGTGGCACTCAAGTTACCTTCCCTTGGTCCAGTGGCACTCCGTCCTAACCAAGCTACCTTTCCTTGGTTTAGTGGCACTCCGCCGTAACCAAGCTACCTTTCCTTGGTTTAGTGGCACTCCGCCCTAACCAAGCTACCTTTTCCTTGGTTTAGTGGCATTTCGCCCTAATCAAGCCACCTTTTCCTTGGTTTAGTGGCACTCCGCCCTAACCAAGTTACCCTTTTCTCTTGGTTTAGTGGCACTCCGCCCTAACCTAGCTACCTTTTCCTTGGTTTAGTGGCATTCCGCTCTAACCAAGCTACTTTTTCCTTATTTTAGTGGCACTCCGCCCTAACCGAGCTACCCTCCTCCCTGGTTTAGTAGCACTCCGCCCTAATCGAGCTACCCTCCTCCTTGGTTTAGTGGCACTCCGCCCTAACCGAGCTACCCTCCTCCTTGGTTTAGTGGCACTCCGCCCTAACCGAGCTACCCTCCTCCTTGGTTTAGTAGCACTCCGCCCTAACCGAGCTACCCTCCTCCTTGATTTAGTGGCACTCCGCCCTAACCGAGCTACCCTCCTCCTTGGTTTAGTGGCACTCCGCCCTAACCGAGCTACCCTCCTCCTTGGTTTAGTGGCACTCCGCCCTAACCGAACTACTTTTCCCCTTGGTTTAGTGGCACTCTGCCCTAACCGAGCTACCTTTTCCTTGGTTTAGTGGCACTCCGCCCTAACTGAGCTACCCTCCTCCTTGATTTAGTGGCACTCCCCCCTAACCGAGCTACTCTTCTCCTTGGTTTAGTGGCACTCCGCCCTAACTGAGCTACCTTCCCTTGGTTTAGTGGCATTCCGCCCTAACCGAGCTACTCTTCTCCTTGGTTTAGTGGCACTCCGCCCTAACCGAGCTACCCTCTCCTTGGTTTAGTGGCACTTCGCCCTAACCAAGCTACCTTCCATGGTTTAGTGGCACTCCGCCCTAAACAAGCTACCCTTTTCCTTGGTCTAGTGGCACTCCGCCCTGACCGAGCTACCTTCCATTGGTCCAGTAGCATTCCGCCCTGATCGAGCTACCCTTTCCTTGGTCTAGTGGCATTCCGCCCTAACCGAGCTATCCTTTCCTTGGTCCAGTGGTATTCCACCCTAACCGAGCTATCCTTTCCTTGGTCCAGTGGCATTCCGCCCTGATCGAGCTACCCTTTCCTTGGTCCAGTGACATTCCGCCCTGATCGAGCTGCCCTTTCCTTGGCCCAGTGGCATTTTGCCATGATCAAGCTTCCAAAAGGATACGCCGCACGCCATTACGAGCCTTAAGTTCGGACTGGCACGAAAGCCCTTCCTTGCGTTAGCATTATCTCCGCGCTAACAAATAAACCCGTGTCGGCTGAAGATTTTGTGTTCTAGCTGGCATTCTCACATTGTTGCCACTACGGGCGATCTACTGTCGACCAGGGGTCGAACATCACACTTCGACCTGCCACCCTATACATATCAAAAAAAAAGAAAGAAAAGAAAATGGGGTTAAAAATAGAGATACCCCGCCAGACTTGCTCCTATATTAGGACAAGTATAAAAATGGCTATAACCCAGCTGTGGCGAAAACCCGAAGGGGCGCTGCAAACAAAATCGGGTACCCCGCCGCGTGAAAACCCGAAAGGGCGCGCGGGCAAAAGCAAGAGGGGGCTGGCTCCGGCGAAAACCCGAAAGGGCGCTTGAGTCAGTAAAGTGGTAATTTTCAAATTCCTCTCCTATTCTCCACCCAATGAAACTCCGAAAGGGACAATCATCAAAGTCCCACCGGAAATCCTTTAACAAACCCACATTCGACCTTCGTCATCATCGGCGAGGTCGGGTGATCTCTACCCTCAACTTGGACCTTACGTCCCTGTTGATAATCCCATCTTCGCTTCGGCATGTGACCCATGCTGATGAATAAACCCATGCTCGACCCTCGTCATCATCGGCGAGATCGGGCGATCTCTACCCTCACTTGGACCTTACGTCCATGTTGATAATCCCATCTTTACTTAGGCATGTGACCCATGCTGATGAATAAACCCATGGTCGACCGTCGTCATCATCAGCGAGATCGGTCGATCCCTACCCCTAAAACTTGGACCTTCCGTCCTTGCTAATAAACCCACCTTTGTTTCGGCAATAACCTATGCTGATTAATAAACATGTGTTTGACCCTCGTCATCATCGGCGAGATCGGTCGATCTTTACCCCTAACTCGGATCTTACATCCTTGTTAATATACCATATCCTTTGCTTCGACATCTAGCCGGTGTCGACGAACCGAAGCAGGATCCGATCCTTGTCATCATCGACAAGGCCAGTCAATATTTTCGAGGTCTAGTTCTTCTGCATCCCGAACTCAAAAAAAAAGAGAAAAAAGAAAATGGGGTTAAAAATAGAGATACCCCGCCAGACTTGCTCCCATATCAGGACAAGTGCAAAAATGGCTATAACCCAGCTGTGGCGAAAACCCGAAAGGGCGTCGCAGGTAAAATTGGGTACCCCGTCACGTGAAAACCCGAAAGGGCGCGCGGGCAAAAGCAAGAGGGGGCTGGCTTCGGCGAAAACCCGAAAGGGCGCTTAGGCCAGTAATGTGAATAAAAAAATGAATGATGAATAGTGATGAACCATCCTCGGAGATGGAAAGCTCACAAATTCTGGTATGATAACTGGATTGGAAATCAATGCTTGGCTGAATTTGTTCATGCTAATACCATTCCAAACTCTAACATCACAGTAAATGGTTTCCTGCTGCATGCCTCAAGAGAGGAAATGGAATTAATGGACAGTTGCTTGCCAGCACCAATCAAAGCAGCTATCACTAACACTACTCTCACCCAAGATGCTGATATCCAGGTGTGGAGTTTGTCCTCCTCAGGAAGATGTTCAGTGGCATCTACCTATCAGGTTCAGTCCGAAAGGGCCTCCAATCAGACAGCCATACATTGGGATAGGCTATGGTCACAATGGCTCCCAACGAAAATATCTGTGCACCTGTGGAAAATACTTCAAAACTGCCTCTCTGTTGACTCTAATGTTCAGCGTCTGGGTGTGCAAATGTGCTCTATGTGTTCCTACTGTCAGATTCACCATGGGGAAAACATGACTCATCTATTCTTACACAGTGAGCTAGCTTCTCACATATGGTCGTATTTCAAATCAGTGGGACTGCAATTGGAAGGAAACTCTGTTACATCATTTATTTCGAATGCTGCCAGCCAAATTAAACTGAAATCTGCTCTTGGCCACCTGATTCTAGCAGTCATGGGATATGGTTTCTGGGATATTTGGAGAGCTCGGAATGCTGTGAGATATGAAGGCAGAACCATTTCAAAAAATAGTGTTATCCACCAAATCATCAATCAAGTGAAACAGGTTTGTGTTAGTGCCAATTTAAAGGAATCAGACATCAGCAAACGGAAGATTCTGGAAAAGTTTGGTATTCCTACCCACCTCTCAAATGGTGCTCAGCTGAAAATCATCAAATGGATATGCCCCCCTTGGCCGTTTCTTAAATTAAACTCTGATGGTGCTTGTAAACCCAATGGAACATCTGGAGGAGGAGGTGTTATCAGAGATCACAGTGGCAATGTTATTCTTGCCTACTCACACTATTATGGCCAGACCAACAGTCTTGTAGCAGAAGCAAGGGCCTTAATTGATGGCATCAAATACCTCCATACAATATCAAACCATCCAACACACATTGAATGTGACTCACAAATTCTTGTTCGAGTTATTAAACAGGAATATCAATGCCCTTGGTCTATCCTTTCATATGTCAGAGAGATAAAGAGATCTATTACACAGTATGACAAGATTGATCATATTTACAGAGAAGGTAATAAAGTAGCGGATTCTTTGGCCTCCATAGCTTGCTCATCAAAATGTAATGCTTTTTTCTTTTACAATGAGTTACCCTCAATTATAAAGGGAGAGGCTCGATTGGATAAGTTGGGTTTACCCAGCATCAGATTGATGTAATCTCTATTCTATCTTTTTTAGCAATAAAATTCACCTCCTAGTGGTCTGATGGTGGTTCCTCCCATCTGTCCCTAGGCAAGGCTTTTTGGAAAAAAAAATAGTGATGAACCATCCTCCATCCGGAAGGCCATTTACAAGGCCGAGGCGGAACCTTCATCCGATATCCCACTTCTACACCCTACCCGATTTTTGTCACCATCGGCAAGACCGTCTACCCTTTTCGACCCTTGTCACTATCGGCAAGATCGGTCGCTACCCTACCCGGTTTTTGTCACCATCGGCAAGACCGTCTACCCTTTTCGACCCTTGTCACCATCGGCAAGATCGGTCGCTACCCTACCCGGTTTTTATCACCATCGGCAAGACCATCTACCCTTTTCGACCCTTGTCACCATCGGCAAGATCGGTCGCTACCCTACCCAGGTTTTTGTCACCATCGGCAAGACCGTCTACCCTTTTCAACCCTTGTCACTATCGGCAAGATCGGTCGCTACCCTACCCGATTTTTGTCACCATCGGTAAGACCGTCTACCCTTTTCGACCCTTGTCACCATCGGCAAGATCGGTCGCTACCCTACCCGATTTTTGTCACCATCGGCAAGACCGTCTACCCTTTTCGACTCTTGTCACCATCGGCAAGATCGGTCACTACCCTACCCGATTTTTATCACCATCGGCAAGACCGTCTACCCTTTTCGACCCTTGTCACCATCGGCATGATCGATCGCTACCCTACCCGATTTTGGTCACCATCGGCAAGACCGTCTACCCTTTTCGACCCTTGTCACTATCGGCAAGATCAGTCGCTACCGTACCCGGTTTTTGTCACCATCGGCAAGACCGTCTACCCTTTTCGACCCTTGTCACCATCGGCAAGATCGATCGCTACCCTACCCGGTTTTTGTCACCATCGGCAAGACCGTCTACCCTTTTCGACCCTTGTCACTATCGGCAAGATCGGTCGCTACCCTAGTCCGGTTCTTGTCATCATCGTCAAGACCGTCTATCCTTTTTCGACCTTCGTCATCATCGACAGGACCGGTTGCTACCCATTCTCGAGTCTTGCCATCCTCGGCAGGACCGCTTACCCGCCAGTTTTGATATACCCTCTTGAGTCCCCCGGACTCTCGGCTGGCATAGGCCGTTGTTAGTCTCGAGAAAAGTCACGGCGCGGTGGAGCGAACACCTCACCCCTTTGCTGAAGGCGTGAGCGCTCTCCTACCCTAGTGACTCATACACTCGGATTAGAAACAACGGGCAAATGGAAGAGAAAAGAATAATGACAAGATGGAGTCTTCATTCAAAAAGTACGATGGAGATTTTCCATTACTATGAAGTAAAAGGTACGTGTTACACGGGCCATCCCCCGGAGTACATGAAGTGCGTCAAAAAGGGAGCAAATAAAGAGAAAAAAAGACTACGGCAGAGGGCGTCGGAAGATGTCCTCCAGCGTAGGAATACCCAGGGAAGGATGGCGGGTCAGTTCTGGCAATCGGAACTCGGTGGCCTCCAGCTCAGATAGCTTCTCCTCGAGGGAAGCAGCTTGTCCCTCGGCCATCTCGGCATCCTCCGCCTTCTGGACTCCTAGGCAATCTATTTCTTCAAGTTCGGCCTCTACCCTTGAAAGTTCGGCCTGTAATGCCGCCATCCGGGCCGTCAAGAAGCTTCGGCGCTGTAAAGAGGCATTGGCTTCATCCCTCATCCTCACCGCAGTCTCTTGCAGAGAAATAAGAGCTACTCGACTTTCAGCCCGCTCCAATGATATGGCCGCCAGCTGGTCAGCTACTTCCCGGCCTAGAAATTCCCTCCTGTTTACATACTTCAGGAGCAGGATCACCCGTGGAGTCCAATCGTCCATGGGACAACCAAAGGCCAACAGCGAGCGGGATAGATGCTCTATCAAGCCTCTCAGCTGAACATAAGTTAAATCCCTGCTGGCCGTTACGGTCTGTTGGAGGGTCCCCAGAAACTGCCACACAAGGTCACTTGAAGATTGAAGACCAAGTGGCGACGTCTCGGGCAGTTCAAATTCCACTCTGCTATCCACGGCAGCCCAGATATCATCGGCCGTCCCGGAAGATGACGATGGCATGAGCTGCAGTCCACTGCTGTGAGGAACAACCGCACTGGCAGATGCAGTGGCTGGAGCCTCAACAACAACAATTTCTTTGCATGCCCCCTGGAATGGGGGTCCAACAGGAACGTCGAGAGCCGAAGATGTCTGTTCTTCAATAATCTCTCCGGCTTCTATCTCAGCAGGACCACCCTTTTCTAGAACTGACTGCTGTGCAGCCTCCATTGGCGGAGCATCTCCGGCTGCCACCGAACTATCAACTTCCACGAGTGCTCCGGGTCCGACTGGAACCATGGCTGCTGCATAGTCCTTTGGGTATCGCAATGCGATAGGCCGCAAGACGGACGGGAGAGTTGCATGGCCCGTTCCCAGACCCGGGAGTGGTATCTGCACCGTCATAGTTGGCAGCGCCACCTCAGCCTGCATCAGAAATATATATACATTAAAAACTAGGCTAGAGGGAAGATAAAGAAGAACAGTAAACACTGACCCTAGGTAGGTCCTTACCTCAGCGGGTACTAAGCTCAAATCTTTAAGAGCAGCTCCCCCGGCACCGGCCTCTTCACTCTCAAGCAATACTGACGGCTCAAGACCGCTCCACGGCAACCGGGCCGGGCTGAAAGTCAGATAATCACTTTCATAGGCCGAAGACGGCCCGACATCATCGGTCTCAAGATCAATTAGTGAAAGCTCCTCGTCACTGGAGCCGCCACCATAATCAACTTGCTCGGAGGAGGAGGATCCTTCTGCTCTTTCGGAACGCTCCACCATCGGAGCCGGAACCTCGCCAACGGGGGCCTCACCCGCAGCAGAAACTTCCCCCGTGCTCTCCACACCAGAAGCAGCGGCTGGCGGCATCTCGAGGACAGGCTCACCCTGCCCCTGGATAGTCACTTCCTCTGTACTCTCTAAGCCCGGAAGCAATGACGGTTGTATATCAACCGCAATTTATGGCAAGAAGGGGTCAAGCTAGCTAAAGACATGAAGATTCGCGGTGCTATCGTGACTAGACCATGGATTACCTTCCATCTCCTGCCTGGGTGTTGGAGAGGGCAGATCCCTTTCTACGGGAGCAGTAGGGACTTCCTCTGCCCCGTCCCTAGCCGCTACATCTATCGTCGCCTCCAGCCCGACGACCGCGGCAACTGTGTCAGCAACCGTCAGCATGGGCTAGCCAAGGCAGTCGAAACAAGCTAATGCACTTTGAAGAGAAAAAGAGCCTACCTTCAGCCTCTAGCCCTCGTGTGCGGGAAGCTTCAAACTCTTCAAAAGATACAACTGAAGGAATGACGGTGCCGATTCCTCCTCTGCAGCCTTCTTTCGGCGTGCCCGTGTCACCCGGGTCACCGCCGCTTTCGCCTTTCCGACGGCCTCTCTCAGCAGGGACCGAGTCCTCTTCCTCGAATCCCCAGGAGGAAGTGGCGTCGTGGTCGGGGCAGGCTCAGGAACTTCAAAATATGTTGGCTTTTGGGCCTTTATGATCAGTTCCCTGAAGTGTCGGGTCTCCTCCGAAGTCGGTCGGACTGCACATGCACGAAGGTGAGAATGACACACCACAATGAAGAGAAGAAGCTGGCCAAAAGGCCTGAAAGAAGAAATGAAACATACTTGCCGGTCCCGTATAGAAGGGGAAAAGAGGCCAATAAAATAGCGATGGCGTTTTGTCCCTCGAAGCCGCCTCGCGAATAAGCCAGCATAGATCTCCAATCTTTTCGCTCGGTTCGGCCAGTAGTGCCAGATCCTCATGACCACGAGAGGATAGGAGATAATACAGGCTCAGATGGTCCAACCCCCACCTGTCTGCATATTTGAATGAAATCTGAAGAGGATGGTCCAGGATGGCTTCACTCGGGCCGCCCACCGACAGACCATGCGACTGAAGAAGCGCGAATAGCCAGGGAGTGTTGTCATACATGGCATCCCGCTTGTCCTCCCTACGAATGAAAGTCTGGTAGGGGTACAATCTATCCACCTCAGGGCGCCAGTCGGCCACAGCCGCGATGGGCTCCTCTACCGGTAAAGGGAGTTGCTGGAGAATCACCCTCTCGCTGCTTACTCGGCATAAACCCCGAAGGGTCTTCAAATAATCATCCTTGTTGATCGAGGGCAGCTTCGGTTCAACTTTCGTCTTGCGGCCCTTCACAAGCTTGCGGGCCTCCATATAGGCCTTCACTTCTGTGTTGGTCCAAGACTTCAACTTCTTCAAATAAGAGGCTTCAATGTCAAGAACTGGCTCCGGCTGGGAAGCTAAAAACCTGTGCTCCGCCACGGCCCAGCACTCTCTCCGGGAGTTCCTGTAAAAACCCATCCTCGCGTTCCACCACTTGACGTATTCAGGCGTGACGCGAGGGAAGCGCGTAGGGGTGGGCACCTGAAAAGAAACATCTTCACGACGATGGAAAAAGTCCCACCATATTCGGGCATCGTCGTTTGAAACCTGCCCGGCCCTATGCCTGTTGGGCAATGCAAATTGTGAAGAAGAATGTGGAATCTGCTGGTCGTAGCCAAAGTTCCGACTGAAGCGGAACGGGTAATACGGCTCCAACCACAGAATACCGCTCTTGCGAAATACAAGGACACTAGGCCTGATGGCCAGTGCCCAATCAATCAACTCCGGCTCCAGAATAGGCTTGGTATATTTGGCCTTGGAAATCGGATGGATGTACTCCTCAATCTCAAAGAGCTTGCACTGCCTCGTCTGGTTCGTCAGCGGGCTCGAATGGGCAGCTAAGCTCCAGAAATGAAGAGCCCCAGGCGAATCCATGGGAATGCGGGCCAATTTACCCCGAATGGCGTAGAGTTGCTCCGCTAGTAAAGATGGCTCAGCACTCGCAAACTCTATCATACGCGAGACCAGAGGAACCGCTTGTAATGCCCGAGGAGCTGCCTCCAGAAACAGGGTGCAGACCCAAGCATTAAAGAAATGTAACGGACCAACCGTCCGAAGGCTTCTGGGGAGACGCGTCTTGTGCAAGTCTCCCAACATCTTGTAAATGAGGCACAAAGCCACTGGGCAAAGGGACAGCTTGATGCCCCAAGCCATAAGACAGGCCGGGTAAATGGCCTCCGCCCTAATCACGCTCTCGTCACCTTGAGGAAGAGCGAAAGAACAAAGCCAATAAACCAGATATGCAGCACAGTGAGTGACTGCATCAACACCAGTAGGGTTTGGGTTTTCCCCCTGCCCTCCTTTCGAAGAAGATGATGAAGCGGCCTGGCGTCGCACCCTCTTCTTCCGCTTCTGGGCCACGGGTGCTATTGGAGGAAAATCTTCATACTTATTATTCCCCTGGAAGAAATATTGAAGCCAGGCGCCCATCCGCACTCTTCGCTTCTCGCCCGGCTTTCGAGCTTCCCTCGTATCGTGCGACGAATGAAAAAGAGTGCGATATGCCTTCATCAGATACCGGTAGGCGTAGCCCGCCATATACCGACCGTCACCGTCGGTCTAGTCTTTCAACCAGTCAGGCCAGCAAACTTCTTCATACGGTTCCCCGTCAATGGCTAGGCCGCTGAGCTGCGATAGACTCCACAAGTCTAAAGAGGTCTCCCCCTCTGAAGTGTAGAAAGTGTTATATTCGGGGCAAAATACCTCGATCATTCCACAACACAAGCCCCGTGAGATTGGGTACCGGTACCTTGAAGTGTACACGCTGTGATATATGCCGGCCCTGGTCAGAAGAGGAGCGTAATGATGCAGCACGTAGTCTGTGAACTCCACTACTCCGGGCCTGAATGCATGAGCGTCTGTAGCTTTCAGCTCAGCGAACCACCCCACTGATATCTGGTGCGTGAAGCAAACCGCCAAGTAGTCCAGCAAGAACGATTCATCTCTATATCCCCATCTCAACGGGGCAAGGAATAAACCAAAGATCGGCTTCTCACGATCCACTCTACCCGCGGAGTCATTCCACCGAGCGGGTACGAACTCGGGAGCTCTAGTCAGCAATCCGTCTGCCGGAGCCAGGTCTTGCAGCCCCAGCACAACACTCCATTTCCTGACCTCCCCGGGGAGATAGATGGGTCTTCCCCGCATCACACATTCGGCCAGGCTGTCTCTCTCTACCAGCAAGGCCTGCTCGACCTTCCGAACGGCGAACACATCCCTCTTCCCCTGAAGGTTGAAGCGTTAAAGAAGGGACATCAGGTGCTTGTCCTTGGGATAATCCCTCCTGGTCACGCCCTCTCTATTATAATGAAAGGAGTCACCCCCGAGGATAAGGTGACGGCTGGTGTCCACAGTGTCTGTCTCGGAATCCGAAGACTCCGCAACTATGGCCACCTGGCCGTGCCCCCAGTCGAGGGAATTGACGTTCTCCCATGTCACTACGGCACGAGAAGAAGAGCTGGATGCCATGGTAGCTACAAAAAGGGGCATATCAAACAAAAGTAAAGTCAAAAAATAGCTGATCAAAGGTGAACTTCTGACAAAATTTTGGCAGAGTCTCCCCAGCACAGGGGATTGCCAAAGAAAAGCGGGAACGCGTCCACTGAGGAATGGTCCTTAAAAGGCAGCCATCGGCATTGCACCGAGACCAAGAGGAACACCCAGGGGAATAGCTCCGAGGGCAAGCCCTGCTAGAAGCCTCCCGGGGCCCAAAGAAAGGGTTTTGAAACCCAAATGGACAGCATCTTCACTCACCCGAAGGACTGCCGCCGCTCTCACCCTCACTCCACTCGACACCGCAGGGAGAGAAGAAAGGGAGGAGAGAGAAGGGAAATGCGCAAATGAAAAATAGTGAAGACAAAATGAGAGAAAGGGGTATATATAGAGGAGGCCACCCTCCGTTAAACCGGCGCGCTATTTAGCGCGCCAGATTAATTTCCCTTTTAAGCAAAGGCGCGCCGGGAATCACCACGCCGGATTAACCGATCCGATGAAAAGGCCGCGCCGGATTAAAACCACAAAGGGTAAGGGCGCGCCGTATTAATCCCATGCTGTATTAAGATGGGAATGGCGCCGGATTAGCATCCGTGCCGAACTAAGGGCCATCCAGAGCTCCTGTCAACCGAAGAAGAGATCCGTCCAGATGAAGTTCATCCGTGGGTCTTGCTGCACTCGTGCCTTACTCACAACACCCACGTCTGGGGGGCATTTGTTGGCACCTAAAATATGATCGTCGGTGACCAAGCCATAAGGACGAATGACCCGGCCCACCGAAGCGCGGGAGCCGATAAAGATCAACACATCGAGGATTTCTCAAGCTGCCAGAGCCTCGAGTCATTCCGTATGGACGTGGGGACTTCACCTCAGGAGAGCCGAGATGAATCCACAACCAACCGGCAGTGCGACCAAGCCTGCCCAATGAACCGGCATTGACTTTGTCATGCTGCATCCACTACACCCGTTGTCCGATCAAGGACGATGGTCTATCCGGTGGTCCCCCACCACATGAAAAGGCTCTCCTGAAGACAAAGGAGTTCCCCCCTGGCTTTCTAAAATGGAAGACCGAAAGCTCTGTCGGTGGAAGATCCCGATCGCCCGGCATGGGCACGGCTTCCTGCCAAGATGGGCCTGTTAGTGGCCGAATGATCGCCCAGCGCAGGCGGAACTATCTCTGGTGTTATCCAACCCCCTATAGAGCTCTGGGTACGAGCCAGGCCGGACCAACAACATGGATCGTAGAGCCGAAGGCCGTGTCGGCGGAAAGCCCGTACGATCAAATCAAAGCTATCTGGAGTGTCAGGAACGGCCGTACGTCGACCTGGGAGCTTCGACAAGACATCCCGCCAAGGTTTCGAGGGGCATTGGCGAGATAATGTTCACGATGACTCCCGAAATCATCCCCGGACTCATCGACTGGCTTGAAGCGCACGAGGAGCATTAGCCCGGCGCGCCTTAAACCGGCGCACCCCTCATTCGATGCCCCTGATCCCGGCGCGCTAAATCCCCTTCGACGCCTGGCTATTCCGGCGCGCAAGTCACCCTATCGGATGGCTCCAACCCCGGTGCGATAGGCTGATGAAGTCTCTTCCCGGCGCGCCAATCCCATGCCGGTTTAACATTCGAACTCATGCCCCTATATATAGATGGCTGTTCGAGAAAAAGAAGAGAAAAAGAGAGGACACAGAGGAGAACAGAAGAGAGAGGCAAAATCAAGAAGAAAGATCAGAAGATATAGAGAGGAATAAAAGAAAAAGGAGAGAGAGGGCTTCTCGAGAGGGTTTTCTCCTGAAGTAGAGAGTCTTGGGGTTCCTTCGGAGGAGCTTCGGCCGGTCGTCTTCTTCCTCTACGATACCCTGTTTCAGGAACAGGTGGGCGCGGGTGCTGATTCTTTTCCGATTTTCCGCAGATCTCTCTTCTGAGACTTCCACCCATCGAATGTAAGCGAGGGGGGGAGGAGCGACGATGATATGAGTCGATCCTCCTCCCCCCTCTACGTGATTTCTTTTTATTGTTCTTCCCCTGTTGTTGCGCTCTGAGCGTCCTCTGCCTATGATATTGTAGAACGGCCACCGAGCAATGGTGCCGGTGTTGTACTCTCACCATGTAAATGCTAAACCATTCCCGTTTCTGGGATGGTAATATATGTGCGCGTGTGAATGCTCAAATGAATAGATCGAATGAATGATCTTCAGCCCCCCTTTTTCTATCTATGCCAATGCGTGTGTCTGAGCTCTTCTCTGCACAGCTCTAATTCCGGTTTCTCCGAGGTCTACATCGTGCCCCGAATCATCGTGGGCTACAGAGACACCCCCTCCCCGGGGGCTTTTCTTTCGATCATTCTCACGTTTGATTCAAGGGTTTTCGCATCCCTTTCTCTTCTCGGATGGAGCCGTGCTTCTGCGCGTGCCTCTTTCCGCCATGCATAGGGTCCATCCCCTGAACGTTGCTTTCCAACTGTTCGAGCATATGCCCCTGCAACGAGCCCGTCTCGTTTATGCATTTACTGCATCTGTGCATCACGATCATCCAAACTGTTCCGAGGTTTTCTCATCGTCTCGACCACTCGGGGAGGGGGACATTCCCTCTTGCTTTTTTTGCAATTGCTAGGTGATCGGGGGCTTTACCTCCTGATGGTAGACGTCCTCTCGGGGCCACAGCAGACAATAATGGGGTCCTAGCTCAATCAGCTCAGCCCCGACAATCTAGGACCCGATCGAGACTCGGGGACGGGTGCTCCTCGTAGGCTAGCCATCGGAGCTCTACTCTCCTGATGGTCAGTTCCTCTGCGGGATGAGTCACAAATTGTGGGTTGTCCACCCCTCGTAGGCTAGTCCTCAGGGTGATGCTCCCATCATCAATGGCTTCATCTCTCTGTATTTTCCCTTATGGAACCTTGGTGCCCCTAGCAGGCTAGTCCTCGGGGTATCCTATGCAATGGGGTTTGCTGGCTGCCTTTGTGTAGACCGGCGGTTTAGGGACTTGTTCCATAGGTGAGCATGACCCCGCTTCTCCCCTGCAACTCTTCAGGTTCAGGGGAGATGCTGTCCAATTTTGGACAGATTAATAATGAATAAACCATAATGAAATACTCATTCTGGACCCAACTATCTCGGTGCTCGAGTAGTATCCTCGCACTGGCTTATCACGTCATTCTTGGAGAGTTCTGGACTTCAATTCAATAAGCAATTGGCCCCAAATAGCTTCAGAATCCTCACCAAAAACTTAACAAACTCAATAGTTGCGAAATTTATAAAAAAGGGTGGGTTGAACGGCGTGACCTTAGCCGACGCGCCCTAATCCGGCGCGGTACCCCCCCGCGCCGGATTAACGTTAGACTCATATTCAATTTTTTTCCCTTTGCGCCTTTCTGGCGCGCCCTAAACCGGCGCGCCCTCAAGCCTTCGCGTCGTGTTAATATCCATGATGGCCGCGCCGGATTAAAAGCTTACACCTATGTTTTATCATGCCGTATAAGCTACCTTGCACGCTCGCGCCGGTTTTGAAACCTCCTGCTGCCCCAATCGCTTACTTGCCCCTGGGTGATTCCCGTCCCTCGGGGTTAGCGTCAATAAATTGAATAAAGGAAGGGCCGAACGGGCCTAAACTATACTTTTATTATATCTTCATCACCATGCCCGTTAGCATTGTGCTTTCGCTATCACACTTGTGTTGCCTTCCCTCTTCTCGATGGGGAGTAATAAATGTGGTCGATTACCATTTACTTCCATGAATTCCATTATCATGCTTAATATAGTCATGAACGTCATGTGTGCATGCATGCATAGATCCTCGGGTACATTAAATGGCGTCGACGGAAAGCTGGATTACGTCTGGTCAGAAGTCTTCGCTATGCGCGACGGTGGTCTTCGGACCTATGTCCTCCGCCACGTACCGAGGATCCATAATCCCATGAATTATGCATCTTCTGCATGATAAATATATGCATCATGCACGCCTTCGTCATGATCATCAAGTAGCTCTTTTTAATTCGGCTTCGACAGCCCGCTATCTCGGCAATTAATCAAAGGTGTTCCCTCCTCGTGGGGGATGTAATTAACGCCATAACCTTTATGGTATGGCGGACTGCTGGTCCCGACCGAACCTCACATTCGCCCGACATGGGTCAGAATGAGCACATCATAAATTCGTCACTCATGTGACTGGCACGCCTGCGTCGTCAATCGATCATTTGACTACCAGTTAGTCAGTTGGTCGATCGACCCGCGAAAGAAAGAAAAAGGTCGCGAACAGCCCTCTGTCGTGCAGAACTCTGCTTCTTCATTACTAATCGGGTAGTCATCATAAACTACTCCTGACGGGCTTTCAGCTGTGAAGACGGCAGAAATAACATCCCCCTCCGTCTCATAATACTCCTGGAGGGTATAACCCAAACCTGGGCTTCGAGTGATCTTCAGGAGTTTTTTGTCGGTGTTGGGTGGGTACCACAACTTTTTGAATGCCTCCTTTTGGCCAAAAGGCTGGAAAGAAGGGATTTGCATCTTGATTGAGAGACGAGAGACCCGATCAACTGTAGAGGCCAGGCATGATATTGGCACCATCCGACTTATTGATTTTTTGGGAATAACACAATCTTCATCCTCTTTGTCAGTTTGTTCCCCAACATAAAATATCGTAGATGGCTCACAGAAATGGGGAATCTCCATGGTCTTCAACGGTTCGACAATTTGGCATTCAAGGTCCAGCACGGGTTTGAAAAGTCCGGGTGGCACCTTGATGTGCTCAAATAATTCTTCAACGTCAACTTCTCCTGACTTAGGATAAGTAGCTGGTGGCGCAGCTCTGGAGACATCTCCCACCTGCGAAATGTGGGAGACATCTTGAGAAGGGACATAGCCAGGTGGCGGTGGCGAGAACCAGTCATCTGACGAAACTTTCTCTTCTTTTTCTTTTGCAAGTGCCTCCCTTTTTGCTGCCCCCTGGGGTGTCTTCATATCGAGAGATGCATCAAGCAGATGGCACTCGAAGACCGCAAAAGAGTGTGAATCTGCGAACACCCTTTCTTCTTTCCCATCCCGACAATACTTAATACATTGGTGCAGGGTGGAGGGCACTATCAGGTGTTCATGCAGCCACGGCCGGCCGAGGAGAGCTTTGTAGGAGGTGCTAGAGTTAATCACATGGAACTGTACCTTTGTAGTGAGGTCTCCTAGTGTGAGATTGAACTCTACTACTCCGATTGGGACTTCAAATTTCTGGTTGAAGTCGACAATCCTCATGTCCCTTACCTTCATAACGTGGACATTGAAGTAATACTTCTGGTAACTACGGTAAGGCAAGATGTTGACTGCTGCCCCTGGATCCACCAAGATTGGGCTCAACAGCTGGCCATTAAGCTGGCCCCTCATGTACAGCGGCCTATTATGATTACAGTCCAGAATCAGCATATCATCTTCTGTGAAGGCGATGGCAGGCCCGAGCTGAGTTTCAGCAAAATAGCTCTTATACTGAGCAGGTGTCTGCGGGCTTCAATTATGGCTTGTCACGCTTCCTCGCTTAGAGATAGGATCTCCCATATAGTAAACCTAGTAGGAAGCTTTTTCAGTATCTTCATTATTCGACTGCCCACTCTGACATTGGACAATCACATCTCTTCGACCCATCGGGGCTTCGGAGGTTCTTGGGGTGCCGTTGGCAAGGGCTGCTCTCTCTTGGCTTCATTTTCCTGAGAGAGTTGTCGAGAGGGTCCCTTCTGTTGGGGGGCCTTTTATGTTGGCGAGGGGTTGCCACCCGTCCCATCTTTCACCGGGGATGTGGGAGGAGGTGGAAAGTTGAAGTCTTCAAGTAATGCCCCAGATTTTTTGAGATATTTTTCGGATCATTTTAGTGGGTCTCGGAGTGTATTTTGTGCTTTACACGTGTTTTTCCTTGATGTGCCTTCGAAACTTTATGCAGGGAGAACCGTGGCGTTCTCTGACTCCGGGACGTTACCACTGCGTTGTGCTCTTCCCGAGGATCGCGGAGGTAATTTTTCGTAATTTTTTGAATTTCTACAATTTTTGGATTTTTCTATATATATTAACCCTTTTCTCTCTCCCCCTCTCATTCTCTCTTTCTCACTCTCTCTCATCTCTTTCTCTCCCCCTCTCCCCAGGCGGCCGACGGTGGCAGAGGAGGGCAGGGCGGTGATGGCGGGAGGCGAGGATCGAGGGCCGGTGGCGCGTGGAAGCTCGACCGCGGGTTCGTGGAACGGCGAGGGTTTCACGGCGTTTTCTTCATGGATCGGCGTCCACGGCGCGTCGTTTCTTCGGTGGAGGTAGAGAGATAGACCCCCAGCTCGTGCATTCCCTTTCCCGCAAGTTTTGTAGGCTGTGGTGAGCCGAGTGGGCATGTTTTAGGGAGAGTTCGCCCGATCTATGGATTTGAGCCGCAATTCGGCGTTTTGATGGCTTAGAATCATATTAGGGGTCCCCAAGGGGCTTTCTCCTTGATTTCCCCTCTCCCACGGAGGTATGGGGGCGTGGTTGCCATTTTTTGTGCTTATTCGCCATTTTCGCCGCCGGAGTGCTGTGGCGGTCGTTCCAGTGACCGCCACAGGGTGTAACGCGCCCAAGGAGGAGCGTTACACTTTGTTGGCTTTTGGGCGTGGCGTTCGTGGGCCTGACGGTCCCACGATAGATCGCCACAGGGCTGTGACGCCCTGGTGTTAGACCGTTGCAGTGATTCCGATCATTGGCTTATGACCGTTGGGGGTCATAGATGCCTGACGCACCCAGAGTGGGGCGTCAGGGTAGCGTGACGCCCCTGGGCAGGAGCGTTAGAGCTAACGCATCCACCCTTCACCCTCGCGCGCCTAGGTAGGTGCGTTAGAGTGCGTGACGCACTGAGCAGCATGCGTCACGGCTTGTGTAGCTCCCTGGCCTAACGCATCAGAGTCGGTCCGTTAGGTGACGTAACGCCCCTGGGGGAGTGCGTTACGTTCAGTTTTGCTCGCCCTTCTGACGGCCCTGTGTTGGAGCGTCAGAGTCATCGTGACGGTCGAGACTTGGACCGTTACAGTCTGTGACGGCCCAAAGATAGACCGCCAGGCACTGTGTTATGCCAAAGTGGTTCTTCGTGCTTGCCGCGATCGTTTCGCGTTGTGTGGATCCCTGGTTGACCTGGTTGAGACCCAGTGGTCGACTTGCGGTCTTGTGAATGCCCCAGACACCCGTGGGATTCTGTGTCCCTATTTTGAGGGTGTCGGGAGGACCGTGCTACCTCATTTAGCGTGCCCATAGATTTGAGAGTCCGGGTGACTCATCATGTGCCGGGCTTTTGTGTTACGCTTGATCGAGTCACTGTGTATCGGTGTGTGTACGGCGGGGTTTCCCCCGCATGCCGTGAGTTTTCCTAGAAGATGATTCTCGAGTGGGCCTTGTGTTTGGCCTTGGATTGCGAGTCCAGTTATCGGCATGGCGGCTTGTGCGCTGCCCTGGGAATCGTGCTTCTGTGCTTTCCGCGTGGGCCATGTGTGTGGCCTTGGACTGCGAGTCCAGTTGTCCAGCTTGGGGCTGGAGGGTTCCCGCTTTTCCCTGAGAGTGGGATCCGGTTTGGCGGCCTATGAGCTGCCTTGGGAACCGTACTTTCACGTTTTGTGCGTGGCCGGGTGTGTGGCCCATGGACTATGAGTCTCGTTTCTTCTCCGACTGTGGTCACCGTGCGACGGTGCTGGTACGTGGGACGGTCCCCGTACTTCGTCGGGTTCGGACGTTACTTTTCATTGGCTTGAGAGTCTACTCCTTCAGTGACCCTCCACTAGTCGTAGCCTGCTTACACGTGAGTGGTCCCACCTGGGATTAGGTGGAGAGGCTTACCCTGAGGACGATTTTTAGACTAGTTTTCGTCGGGCCCCACGTCTTGGAGCCAGAGTCCGGCTGAGGGAAAAACCAGTCAGAGGGCGAGACCAAGGACACACGGTCTGTGTGTGCACATGTGGTTGGGGGCGGTTGGACCCACACTGACGGGCGTGACCCCAACTAGTCACTTGTTTGTGGTTACTTGTACGGTGTCTCAGTTCCCGCTGGGCCGGAGGGAGACACCTGAGGCGCGGACTAAGACGTCAGTGGACGCATCCGGCTTTACTTCTAGTGGGAGGTACTCCTGTCAAGTCGGGAGTGACAGACTGTCAGCTTCAGTGACTTTGACCTTCGGGTTTTTGGTCGTGTTGACCGTTGAGTTCCGGTTGTTTCACCGTGACATGTGTGTCAGTTTTCGTGCCGTAAGACTAGTGCCAGTGGCTTTACCGAGGTGGCGTCTTGTTGTGCGGTACCCGCAACCGGATGGTCAGGGTTGTACCTTGGACAACGTGTCCAGGTTGGCTGTGTCCCAGGAGACAGGCCTCTATGGCGGGGTTGCCGTAGATTTTACTTCGGTAAGTGATGCTAGTATGGTCCGGTTCCCGACTGTGAGATTGGGACTTCTCTTTCTGCTTGACCGGTACAGTAGGAGTAGTTGTAGTGTCGAGTTTTGACTGGCCACCGGGTTTACTGTTCCTGTTGTTATTGTTGCACTTGTGGTTACAGCTTTCCGTGCCGTCGTTGTTCTCAGTTGGGGTTCCGCGGGATCCCTACTGGGCCAGTGACAGGAGGCTCACCCCTACTTTTCAGGTGCGGCAGTTCTTCCTCGTGGTCCGAGGATGCGGTACAAGTGTTCTTAGCTCCCAGCTCGCCGGGCCGAGTGTTCACTCGGCATGTGGTACGTTTTATTGCTTTAGACTATACTTTCTGTTGGACTGAACTCTGTTGTAGTAGTAGTTATTTATTTATTTCTGTTAATTATTGATTTGTCCTGCTTTATTTCCTATTTCTTTGTGCATCCACACTCCTTTTAGCCCTTCCGATCCTTCCCGGCTCGTGGGCGACGGTTCGAGTCTCGGGTTATCGGGCCTTCCCGGTAATCGAATTCTCGGGTCGTTACATCTGGTATCAGAGCAGTGGCTGTGGACGTACATGGGAATTCGAAATGTTGCAGTGATCAGAGTCCATAAGGTCCCGTACAGTCGGCAGCTGGCTTAGGGTTTTGTGTTTGCTTTCCGCCTAGTTTCTCGTTTGAGAGCTTGAGTGCGCTGTGCGGCGCTGTGAAGGTGGTTGTTGTTCGCGGCTTTCGTGCCGACGTGGGGTCTAAGGATCGAGGTCGAGAGCCTTCTCCCTCATCGGTGGTGGCCCCGGTTGTCTAGCGTTGGGCAGAGGTTGCTGGCAGGCGTGAACTCGCGGTGCTGCGTTCGAGAAATCTGCAGCGTTGTCAGGTGGCTGGAGAGGATTGTTCGTGGTTAAGTGGCCATGAGCGTGCTCTGAGGGATCTGCTGTTAGTTTTGGCCACTCCAGCTTGAGGTTTGTCCAGCCCCTGAGGTGTTCAGGTTGTAGTTCAAGGTAGCAGAGTGGGTGTTCTGATCGAGAAGTGTGCTCGGGTGAGCGGAGAATCTTCTCGGTGAGCTACTGTCTCATCGAGCCTGGTGTTCTTATCGCGCTCTGTGGCGTCAGAAATGACGTGTCGGTCCTGATTGTTCTTACGGATTTCGAGGCAGGATTGGGCTATGGTGTCCCAGTAAGTCTTGCTCCTGCGCTCTTGCGTTCCCATGGGTGGTGTTCACCTTGGATTTGAGTTGAGATATGAAGGTTCTGCGGTGAGTTTCGAGACTCGAGGATGAGCATTGATGGTCGTCGGTTATGGCTCGTGTTGCGGCTCTTGGCATGCCGTGTTACAGTTCGAGGACATGTAGCGGGGTGCATCAAGAGATGCTGTGATTATGGTCCGACGTGACACTCGACGAGTGTGTCGGGGGCGCTGACTTGACGAGGTAATGGTTTTCTTGGTGCTGGATGGTGCTGTTTCCGCAGTCCGCGAGATTCGAGATCAAGTCGAGCGTGGAGTTCTTCCGTTTGTCGGAGGTGCGATCGGTTTCTCCTTTGGTTGGAGAGATTGCATTTGGCCAAGGTTCGTCATCTTGCATTGTGTTTTCGGATTGGTTGGCCTCTGTGTGCCATGAAGTCCGTGCGAGACGTGATCCGTGTTTTGGCAAGGCGGTTGCCTGTGAGAAGTTGTGCCCATTCCCTTGTCGTGTAAGGGTGTTGGCGCTTTTTCGAAAGGACGAGTGCTGGTTGGGCGGTGTTTCCGGGAATTTGTGGCTGTACGCGCGGATCAGAGTGCGCAGCAGTAGCCTGGTAGGCTTGTGACCCACTGGTTCAGGATTGTAGCGTTGGTTGCTACGGGCGGATTCCTGAGTTTGCGTTGAGCATTGGAGGATTGGTTCCTCTGTGTGAAACGTGTTGTTGACGTGCCGTTGCTCGAGGTATTATGGTTCTTGGCACTAGCAGGATGGAGTGTTGGGGAATGTGCTGGCTAGTGCGTCGCATGAGTACCCTGTTCCTGTGATGGAAACCGTGTCAGGCATCGGTAATGAGGTTGTTGAGGATGTCGCCTGACAGAAGTCGAGGGTTGTGATGAGACCAGACGGAAGAGTGACGCCTGTAGGCGGAGGCCATTTAGTGAGGTTGGTGTAGACACGCCATTCTTAACGTCTCCTGAGAAACTCTCATATTACTATACAACGCCCCGCAACGGCTTACGCATTTCGAATCACTCGAGTGCTTCCTTTTCTTGGGTCTTCTTCTGCCTTTTTCGGCATTCGGAATCGTCCCGTCACGGCATTCGGACAGCGTCAACATCAGTCAGACGCATCAGGAGGTTCCAGAATCAGGAAGGGTGTCTGACGGGCGGCCGCCGACTTCTGATTTGAGGACCCGGGTGGGTCTTAATGGGGGCGTCCAGACCCCTAGATGCCCCCATCTTTTTAATTCATTTTATTATTTTCTCAGGGCCCAAACCAAATAAAATATATATATATATTAATGGAGGCGTCCAGGGCCCTGGACGCCTCCATAAAAACAAAAATAAAAAATGTGTGTAAAATGCCAGTTGGCATAAAAAACAAAAAAATAAATAAAAATATATATATATTAATGGAGGCGTCCAGGCCCCTAGACGTCTCCATAAAAACAATTATAAAAAAAAAATCAAAATGCCAGCCCTGGCATAAAAGACAAAAGAAAAATAAAAATATATATATTTATGGAGGCGTCCAGGCCCCTGGACGCCTCCATCAACTCTCTCACGGGCGCCGGCCACCGAACGACGGTTTGTCGTGTGTGAAAAAATCCAAATTATAGAGACGTCCAGTCAACTGGACGCGCCCATTTCTGAATCACGAGGCGCCGCTCACAAAACCACGCTTTGTGCCAAACCGCGTGCGGCCGTCGTCGGTTTTCGGTGGACTTGTTTGAGGCGTCCGGAGCCCTGGACGCCTCCACAAAAGTATTCCAGAAATATATATATATAAATAGAATAAAATATTAATTCGGCCCTGATGGAGGTGTCCAAGGTCCTGGACGCCTCCACCCTCCGGAGCTCTATAAATAGAGGCCCACCCCCTCAGTTCTGGAGCTTCGAAGTGATCCGATAGGCTGCCGGAGCCCAGAGGCTACGGAGTCATTTTCTAACCCGTGGGTTCTTTTGTAGGTGGAGGTTCTGCCGGCTTCTCGGGTGCTCACGCTCACGAGAGGAAGGTCGTCTTCATCCACCGCGCTTCCACGTCATCCACCGCGCTTCCACGTCGTCCCCACGCTGCCGGAGCTCCGCCGGATTTCACCATCGGCACATTCAATAAGTCAATTCTTTCCTTTCCTTCGTAGTTCCTTTTGCATTCATCATCTTGCATCCCCTATCCCCCTTCATAAGGGCGCCTTTTCTTATACACTTCTTACATCCATCATCTCATTTTACTCCTACACGAGTCCGAGAGGGGTTTAAAAGATAACACCAACCAGGTGTGTGTCTTGCCATCATTTCGTTATTTTTATCGCAAGGATTTGAATACTACACCTCCATCTTTCTAATCCACTTGTCATTTGTTTGTCGTTGTTTTACAAGGGTAGCCGAGGAAAGCCCTCTCCGTCGGTCGGCCGGAGGGAGAGGAAGAAGCAACCCGCCATCTCTCGCCCTTGAGGTAGGCGCGATCACTTTCTTATTTTGGGGTCTTTCGGCCCCTGACGATCACATCTTGTTTTCGAGGCCGCGACGAGTCACTTCCCCAATGGCCGTTTAAATTCCTGTTCTTATATGCTATATTCTTATCTATTCGTGTTCTCGAGGCCGCGGCGAGTCACTTCCCCAATGGCCGTTTAAATTCACGTTCTTATACGTTATATTCTTATCTGTTTATGTTCTCGAGGCCGCGCTGAGTCACTTCCCCAATGGCCGTTTAAATTCCCGCTCTTTGTATTCTCTTTATATTCTGTCATCTTATTATTTGCTCATATTCTCGAGGCCGCGGCGAGTCACTTCCCCAATGGCCGTTTCAATTCTTGTTATTTAATTTCTGCACCATTCCCGTCCCCCCGAGGCCGCGGCGAGTCACTTTCCGCTATGGCCGTTTAACCCCCATATCTTGCTATATCACACTTGTCCCGCTCGCCCCGCCGGAGCAATCTCCCGTGGTGGCCCCTTCTCTCTCTTCTCTTATTTCTGTGTTGCAGCAAACAAACAAAATAAAAAAGAGGAGCCCGCGCGTGCTCCGCGTCTTCTCCGCTCTTCCCCGAACCGCGTGACGTCGCTCACAGATTGGCGATCACGGTGGGACCTCTACTGCTTCCCTTCGGCTACCCTTGCAAGTTCGGCACCACCCGTGCCTCTCCACCTTCGCGCCCGCGCGCGCCCCCGTTGTGCTCACGGCAGCACTATCAGTTGTGATTGGTTGTTTGTTTATTATATGTCTGTTATTTCTGTTATTTTCTTACTCTATATATCTGTCAGCATTCCATTGCATACATCCATTCCTCTTTTCTATCCTTTTTTCATTTTTTTGAGGATCACCCTTTCCCGGTGAAGGAAGGACTCTCCGTTTGGGAATTCCTCTCAACGGACTAGAATCTCCTACACTGGGACCTCCGTAAGTCCCCGACATCGAAGAATCTCCTCTTCGTTCACTGGGCTGGTTGTACCATTGAAGTTCCCCGGAGTTAGTCATTTCATTCGTGGTGAGACGAGAGACCCTAGCTGACACGGCGGTGAAACAAAAACAAACTAGGGTCCCCATTTTGTGTGAACTTCGGATCTCGCTAAAAAAATACAAAAAATCATCAAAATCAAAACACAAAAAAAGGGCGTAAAGGCATCCACTTGTTTGATAATCTCTGCTACCTACTTGCTAGTGTATGTTTTTACGTTCTGGAAAACTGTGAGCATGTCTCACGAGTCTTTTGAGGAGAACCACCCTAGCCGTGGTTTGTCAGCCGACCCGCGAGTCTATGCTATGGACTCGGGTCATTCTCATGACCCCTCGCATGAGGTGCAGGTTATTGCCGGGGACACGTCCCCACCACAGGATATCTCTTCTTTACTGGGCGTCCTCGCCAACACGGAGCTTACCTCTGAACAGCTCCGGGCCTTCCAGGCCATTCTAAAGGGGAAATCTGTTTCCCCCACGCCCCAGGAATCAACTCCGGTCATCGCACCTCTCCAAGAGTCCGTGCAGGCCATTCCATCTCCCTCATTGGCGCAAGCCATCCAGTCTCCCTCGCTTCAAGGTCAAGCGAGCCAACAACCACCCTCATTCCAATTCCCGTCACAATCTCAAACTCCCGTTGTTCCCCACACACCGCTTCAGCCAGCGCCAACTGTCGGTGGTCCGACAGCTCCCTCTCATTCGGGGTTTCCCCCTCAAGTCTCCGGGAGACAGTTTCTCCCCCAGTGGCAAGTGCCACCTTCACCTCCAGAGGAGCTCACCCAATCGCTCCTCAATAGGTTCAATCGCATGGACGAGCAGTTTCAAAATCTAAGAAGAATGGTGGACGTGAAAGCCACCCCGGAGGTTGCTTTGCCAATACTTCCCGTCATTCATCTTCCTCCCTCCGAAATGCCCACGTACCGCAGATACAATGGTACCGGAAACCCCTTCATTCACCTCAAGGACTTCATGTATGAGTCCTCCTATTGGCAAAATGATCAAAGGTCCCTGGCATACCTCTTTTGAAGATCATTGGATGGTCCTGCGCTTGAGTGGTTCTATTCTCTGGAGCCCCGCGAGGCCGAGAATTTTGAAATAGTCCAGAGAAGGTTCTTGCAGAAATATAGGGATAGGGTCGGTCCCTCACTCTCCATTACCGACCTAGTGGCCGAAAAGATGAAACCCGACAAGGATTTTGTCCGATATGCTGATAGATGGAGGTCTCTGGCGGAAAGAATAAGGGATACCCTCTCCGAGCCCGAACAAGTGAAGATGATTGTGTCTAATGCAACCCCACAGTTCAGACATGTCCTCGCCATGAATAAACTTACTACAATGGAGGAACTCTATGAAAGGGCCCGGTACATCCAAACCCAGCTAAAAGACTCCCCCATCATGAACATGTTTGAGTCGCCGAAACCCAAAGTGGTCATAAAGACAGGCGCTGGTGTCCCGGGCGGAGCCACAGAAGGGGTCGTGATAAATGAGCAAGTCAGTGCGGTCAACAATGCCAACTATGCAGTCAACCCAAGGCCTCCACAAATGCCCCGACTTCCACCCCAACCAGGTCCTGTCCCTCTTCGTCCTCCACCCCAAAATAATCCACCCCAGGACAATATGCCTCCATTACGCCAACCCCAGCAACAACAACCACAACCTCAGCAACAACAATCACCGCTTCAGTACAATCAAGTTCCACCCCCGGGGAACTATGGTCCCCAACAGCAACAAAGGAGGCCGCTCGGTCCCAAGAGAGCCTACTATCCACCATTGTCGGAAACCTTAGCAGACATTTTTAATGCCCTCATGGCATCAAACCAACTCGCCCTACCCAGAGAAAGGCCCGCGTGGCCACCCAATGTTGATACCTCCAAATACTGCATCTACCACAGGCAGCCGGGACACACAGTAGATTACTGCTTCCATTTCAAAGATTACATCCATGATATGAATGATGAACATCAAATAGATTGGGATGAGATGAGACGATACGTCACGGCTCTCAAGGCTAGGAGACCCCCTCATAGGCCACAACAGCAGTTACAACAGCAACAGCAACAGCAACCACAACAACAACAGCCCGACATGGGCATAATCCAGAATCCATTACCGGAGCACCAACAGCCCAATCATCAGGTTAACCCCATCTCCTCCTTCCCGGAAGTCGGGAGAGAGCAGGTGTGGCACCAGGAAAGTACCTCCATTCTTTCTACCTCCAACCCTATCGTCATGCAACCACCTCACCTTGCCCGGGTAGCACCTCTCTCTCATCAACCCGCATCAGTATCACCATCACCATTTCCACTACCATTACGCCCTCTCATTCGCACCCCGACCTCCTATCAACCGACACTCTCCACTACGCCTTCACACCCTCTCATCTTCTCTCACTCTCCCACTTTACCATCCACCTCTACCACATTTACCCCTACGCCTTCTAAACCCCTTATCATCTGTCAACCATACATAACCCCGTCTTTCTCCACCGTATCACCACTAATGCCTTCAAAACCACTCATTAACCATCACCCACCTCAAAACCATTACCCGTTTCAAACCTTACCCACTCCTACTTCGTCTCCACGGCCACCTTCTAGACCCCTTAACCTTCATAATCCGCGTAATATCCCCTCTACCTCCACCATGCCGCCACCTAACAAACCCCTCATCAGAATCCCTGCTCCCGTCATCACCCCTGCTTCATCAACCATTCCTCCACTACTACCCCTCAAACCCCTGTTAAAACTCACTGCTACCCCCACAGAGGTACAAAAGTCGCAGGCAATGGTGCTCCAGAGTGGAAGGATTTTCCATAGGGTTTTCCCCCACAACAGTCAGAATCCTGAGCAATCTCAGCCAGAGAAGGATGATGCAGAACAACCAGAAAGAGCTATCCCTGGAACACAGTATGATCTATTGAAACACTTGGACAAGACACCTGCCCGGATCTTCATCCTAGAGATACTTCAAAGATCCACATCCCACCAGGCGGCCTTGATGGAATATCTTCAAAAGGTCATGGTTAATGAAGACCTCCCCGTGGAGAAGATTTCGACCGTCCTGACCCCAACAGACACACAACCAGCCATCATGTTTCACAACTACGAGCTCGCTCCCAAGGAAGCTCGGAAATATGCATTGTGCATTTCAATAAAAATTAATGGGGTATCCATAAACCCGTGTCTTGTGGACACGGGTGCATCCATAAATGTGATCTCCATGAGCACTCTTCAGTTGTGTGGGGTCAATGAGGAACAAATAAGACCTTCCTCGATCACGGTCACGGCTTATGACAATAGCAAAAGGCCGCCGCAGGGGATGATTATTCTGAAGGCAGAACTAGGCCCCATGTCAATTCCCACGGAATTCCACGTCCTCGACATGGACCCCACATTCAAGGCTATACTGGGTCACCCTTACATCGAAGCCATGGACGCTGTACCTTCCACCAACCATCAGTGCCTGAAGTTTCCTTACAATGGGAGAATTATTAAAGTGGTCAGTACACCTGTCCTTCACACAGTGGATGCTATCAACACCTCTCTGCCTTCTGTTTGGCCGTCTCATCGGCCTATATTGTCACTGCTGGACGTACGTGATCCGTCTCATGTTCCACTAGCACCAAAGGAGCCGGTCAGGGCAACCACAACATCATGTCTCCCTTTTCACTCCAAAGGTTGGGAGATTATGAGGAACATCGACTATCAACAAGGAAAAGGTCTGGGTGCACAGTTACAGGGTATGCTCAAACCGTCAAAGGAAATTAGGCCGAACCACAGGTTTGGCCTAGGCTTCAAAGGACCATTCAAGGCAGATTGGAAGCCCCTCACGTGGACTCTATCAAACCACTTCAACAGAGGGCCCGTTGTTCAGATGGGAGATCACCCACGAGAAGCATATGGGGGATCACATGCTGTATATTTGACTGAAAAATATCCAAGGATCACCAAAAGAGGCAAGATCAAAGATCCGGAATGCGAGTGGGACAAATGGTTCGACATACGGGACATTTCCGTTGCACTGGAAAGGATGTTCTCGTCTCCGCGGCTTGAAGGACCACCATTGATCTCCGAAATATCAGAGAATATTACCACTCTTGCCAAGGTTCCAAACTATCCTCGTCCTCGCCAGAAGGACCCTGTCATCAACGGATCTTCATCCGTCCTAAACATTGCCGTCGACGGCTCATTAGCCGCCATTCTCTCCATCCACTCGTCTCAGCCTTTGCTGATATCTTCTTCCTGGGCCAGACAATTATCTGATGATCTTCCCAGGTCTCCTTCTTTGCTTACATACCTACGCGGGCTTTTCAACCCGCGCCAGGTCTTCAACCATGATCTGCTCTATGAGCCTCACAATCCTCTGGCCATAACCACTTTCCTCTCTCCTCCAATCTCTTTTCACTGCTTTGTCATTAAAAATGAAAACGAAAAAAAAACGTCAATTTTCAAACTCCCCAACAACACATCTTCGTTGAGGAAACCTCCTACATCTCCCACGGGTGCGTACCGCCTTGCGGACCACCCGTCCAAGGTCCGATGAGCGACCTTTTCTACCCCTCCTCTGAGGGGTCTTCTCCTATACATTCCACACCATCCTCTTCGTCTTCCTCTTCTTCTGTAAATATTGTCAGTCAATCTATGAATGATAGGCCAAGGGTAGTACCTAGGAAGAAATCCAAGGGTAGGCAGATCCCTCGTCGATTCCTTCTGGATTTGGCCGCCAGGTGTCAGGCCCTTCTTGCCATCCCCCAGTTGTTAGAAAATCCCATCCAACTACCCGAAATAGAATGCGAGGGCGACTGTGCATCTGATGAAGGGCATGGAGTCTACGAGATCACGGATGAAGAATGCCCCACTGAAGATGAGGGTGAAGAATATGAGGATGCGGCGGGCGCATACGCTAGTGGAATGAGGAGATTCGACGAGCCGTCAACCGCCGTAGAAGAATCCACCAAA
>JAHNEJ010002185.1:0-174482 GCA_022559845.1 Amorphophallus konjac
CCTAAAGCGCCTAAGCTCCTGATGTAGTTCACTCTGCTTTTCTGATGGAATAAAATTTGGCATTTGGATGTTTCGGACCCCCGTCCCCTTAATTATTATCTTTTTTTTTTATGGTTTTTCTTTTTCCTTGTATTTTTTTATTTTGTTTACATATTCTTGTCTTTTTTTTTTACTTTTATTATATATAAATATATTTTTTTTTTTGAAAATGTTTTATTATGGGGGCGTCCAGGGGCCTGGACGCCCCTAATTTTTATTTTATTTTTATTTGATTTTTTTGTTTTGGGGGCGTCCATGGTCCTGGACGCCCCTAATTTTTATTTAATTTTTATTTTATTTTTTTTGTTTTGGGGGCGTCCAGGGGCCTGGACGCCCCTAATTTTTGATTTATTTTTATTTTATTTTTTTGTTTTGGGGGCGTCCAGGGTCCTGGACGCCCCAACTTTTATTTTTTTTATTTTGTTTGATTTTTTTGTTTTGGGGGCGTCTAGGCGCCTGGACGCCCCTAATTTTTTTGAATTTTGAAATAAATAAAAAAATATGGGGGCGTCCAGGCGCCTGGACGCCCCAAAGAAGCTAATTCCTATTTATAAGGGCTGCCCCCCCCCCCTTTTGCTCATTTACTGTTCAATCTGACGACCCAGTCACCCTAGACGACCTATTCTTAGTCCCCACGGAGCGAGGAGGATTGAGCCAGGGTCCAGGGAAGCGAAAACGACTGGCTCGTCGTGCGAGGAGGTTGAGGGATGATGCCGAGGAGGCTGCAGCAGAGGAGATTGCTGCGGAGGAGGGGATGGAGGTGCCTCTCCTGGCCGCGGAGGCTGCTGCGGATACTGGTGACGCGGGAGAGGACGATCACGACCCGGTAAGTACCTCGGAATCCTCACTCTGTGGTTCAATAGGCTAAAACGGGTGTGCGAGAGGCTATGAGAGAAAGGCGTGTAGTGAGAGAAGGAGGCGTCCAGGGGCCTGGACGCCTCCACGTTTTCTTTTTATTTTTGTTTATTTATTTATTTACGTAAATAATAAAATAAATTTTTAAAAAATAAGGAGGAGTCCAAGGCCTAGGACGCCTCCATAATAATATATATATTATATATATATTTTTTTATTTTTGGTTCTTGGATTTTTTTTCGAAAAAAGAAATAAGGAAAATAGGAAGGAGGCGTCCAGGGGCCTGGACGCCTCCAAAAAAAAATATATATGTATTTTTTTTAAAAAAAATAAAATAAAATAGTATATACAGTGTTATTGTTGATTACTGTTCATGATGCTGATGTGTTCTTTGTTGGTTTTTGTGGTGTGCAGGGCGTGATGAAGGGCCGGATCAGCTGGTCCTTGGTGGTGGCAGCATACCGTGGGCTGCCGGATTTCCAGAGGGCGCGTGTGGACGCCATGGGCTTTGGAGCTTTCCTTAGGATCGAGCCCTTCCGGCTCGACCTTCCTCTTATCCAGGCACTGAGGGAGCGGTGGCACGCACCGAGCCGGGTGTTTCTGATGCCCTGGGGGCACATGGTGCCGTCACTGGAGGACGTGGCTCGGATCACCGGGCTACGAGTTGACGGAGAGGCAGTCAGCGGGGTCACCTACCCTGACTACCGAGAGAGTGCCCTGGACCTGCTGTGGTTAGAGACGAGCGTGACTGATAGAGACAGCAGGGTAGTCGGTCGAGTGGAGATCATGGAGGCGCTTGGATTCGTCGACCCGCGTCAGCGGGTTAGCGAGACTGGAGCAGAGTTCTTGGCTCGACTGGAGGGGGATGCTCGTGCTGCTTTCACCCAGGACCCGAGCGAGCGGGAGCTGGTGGATCTAGACCTTCGGAGGTTCCTTTTCTTCTTCCTGGGCCGCCTTCTGCTGGGGACGAAGGGGATGGCATCCACTGCCGTTTCCTCGGGATCTTGGCGGATCTGGACAGAGTGGGGCACTATGCGTGGGGAGCGGCTCTGCTTGCCCATCTGATTGCCGATCTCTCCCAGACTTCGGAGAAGGAGACGACAGTCAGCGGCTTCGCACCTTTCCTCCAGGTAAACATTTTATTTATGCATTCCCACAGTTAAATATGCAATTATTGTACTAATGATGTATGATGGATGCAGGTGTGGAGCTATTACTATTTCCCGACGGGGAGGGCTAGGCATGGGAACAGGAGGGCCGTGCCTCTGGCGCGGCAGTGGAGGCCGGTCGTGGTTGCAGCACCCCACGGCTACCAGCTGGCGTCACTTCGTCGGGAGCTGAGCGAGTATCCCGAGGCCATGGTATAATGCGTATGATTTTTTTGTGTTTATGCATGTGACTGAATGGTAACTAACATGATGTATGTATGGTGATGCAGGTGGTGTGGAGGCCCTACCTGGGCATGGGCGATGCTGGCCAGCCCTGGGTTGTAGCGGGTCTTCCTCGCTTCAGGCGGGACGTGTGGGTCCATTGCCTGAACGAGATTGAGCCGCTGCGGCTTAGACTGGTCATGAGGACGTTGGGGCTGGCCCAGGAGTGGGTAGACGTAGATGCGCCGGCCCGCATTGGGCGGAAGACCAAGGGGAAGGCGAAGATCGTGGACTGGCGTACGCGCTTCCCAGCACAGTACCAGGACTGGCAGCAGGGCGGGGTCCCAGTAGTGTCCCACGTACAGGACAGCACAGACTACATGAGACGGTACCGAGCTACGTACGGGGATCGCCTCTCCTTGGGTGGTATGGCAGGGGTAAGTGAAATGAAACTGCTCCACCTTTCTATATGTATATGCATGGGATACTAACTTATGGGTAATGCAGGATGCTCGTGATACCATGATCGCCGACCTGCGGGCCCAGTTGGCGGACGCCAGGCGACAGTTGGTGGCCATCCGACAGGAGTTGGAGATCCTGGTGAGTTTATGCAATGCATTTTTTTGTGACCTGGATTTTTTGATGCTTAGCCTTTGACTGACGTTTGCCCCGTGTTTCAGCGGGCTCACCAGACAGCGGCAGCCGCGATGGCTGGTGGAGCGGGTTCCAGTTCGCGGGGCCCTCCTCCGGAGGTTTCTGCCCTCCAGGAGCAGCTGGCGTATGCGGTGGCTCGGGCTGAGGAGGCCGAGCGTGACCGCGAGGCTCGAGTGAGTGCTTGCTTGGCCGCGACCCTTTTCTAGCTACTTTCCTTCTATCACTGTTCTCTTACGGTGCATGCGTGCCTTGACAGGTGGCCGAGATCCGAGAGGCCCTGGCGCGTGCTGTTCGTGCTGAGCAGGAGCGCGATGCCCGGGTGGCAGAGCGTGACGCCCGGATTGCGGAGCTAGAGGAGGAGCGGCGACGGGAGGCTGAGGAGCTTCCTCGCGACGTAGTGGATCTGCGGATCGCCCTCGAGCTGTCGAGGAGAGAGGCGATGAGGGAGAGAGAGGAGAGGGAGAGGGATAGGGAGAGCGTGGAGAGAGAGAGGGAGAGGGATAGGGAGAGAGAGAGGGAGGAGCGACAGCGGGATCAGACCGAGAGGAGGGCTCTAGAGGCCCAGCTGCTGGAGCTCCGATTGAGTCTTGGCACGGCGGAGGGGAGGCTTCGGGAGAGCGAGGAGCGGTACCAGAGGGCGAAGGAACGCGGGGCGCGACTTCGTCAGTCTGGTTCTTTTTCCATGGGCAGCTACCTGGTTTCTTCGGCCGAGGAGCGTCGTCGCGCCTTCGAGGCTGGAGTGCCACCGCAGGGCGAGGCGAGCACGGCTTCTCAGGGTTCGCAGAGGCCCCCTAGGGATCCCCGGCGGAGGAGGGAGGAGAGAGATGACCAGGAGGGTGATGGTGAGAGTTAGAGAGTTGCTTGTACGTCACCCTTCTCACTGTATGATGTACTTTCGGCTATTATATGAAATGGAAATGGCTTTTGTGTTGTGTGTACTTTTCTCTCTCCCACACTTTCTTTTTTTGCACTGAGTTGTCCCTTGAGGCACGCTCCGCGAGACCTTGCCCTGAACAGCGGGGAACTATGTTTTGCACGGGGGGATTTTGTTTCCTTTTCCTCCTTTTGGGCGCGTCCAGGCGCGAGGACGCGTCTTAATCCTTGATTTTAAATTTAAAGCGACGGGTGGTCCTTTCTTCTCCCGTGCCTTACCCGCAAACGAGCCCGCCTTCCGCCGAAACGCGCTTGCCCCTTTTTCGTCTTCCTCCTCTTTTGATCGATGGAGTTCGGTGGGCCCGACCGTGGTGAAGGTGGAGAGGGACGAGGAAATCCTCGCCCAAGGAGGGACGCGCCCGAGCACGGAACGGCGTCCATGGAGGAGGAAGGGCCGCTTCGGGCCCCCGAGGGACCCGAGGGGCCCGATGGCGTGGGAGGAGGTGAACACGGTCCGGTAGGTCCTCCGATCTCTTCCTCTTTTAATTCATTTTGGGTTTTGAAGCGAGCCGCGCGAGGAGGAAAGGGTTCGGCGAGTGTTGCACTCAAATGATGGACGCGTCCTAGACAGGGGACGCGTTCCTTTTGACTGATATGGGACCCCTTTCTTGGTGCAGGACATGGCAAGGACCCTGGGCCTGGCCGATGAGTGGGCGAGTGCGGACGAGCCGAGCCGCGTCAGGAAGGAGAGTCGTGGCAAGGCGAGGCTCGAGGACTGGCCCGTACGTCTCCCTGGACAGCAAGGGGGTGTACTGGTGCAGGACAGTGCCGACTTCCTGCGGCGGCAGAGAGAGAGTTACGCGGGGCTTCCCCAAGCTGGGGACACGCGTGGCATCGGCGGCTCGCGCGCCCAGCTGTCAGAGACTAGGCGGCAACTGGCCGTCGCTCAACATGAGCTGTCGCTCCTGGTAAGTTACGTGCCGCCCTTTTAACTTCAGATTTTGGAGTTTCACTGACGGCCGTTGTTTATTTTGTTCCAGCGTGCCCAGCAGACAGTGACGCGGGGATGATTGGTGGCACATCTTCCAGTTCCTCGGCCCCTTTTCTCGAGATTGCTTCCCTCCGGGAGCAACTTGCCGGTGCGGTGGCCCGTGCGACCCGGGCGGAAGAGGAGCGTGACGCCTGGGTGGCGACTGTAGCGGAGCTGCGGCATCGTGGTGAGGAGAGACCTTCTCCAGACATCCTGGAGTTAAGGGTTCTTCTGCAGATGATGAGGAGAGAGGTAGAGAGAGAGAAGGCCGAGAGAAGGTCCGAGCGACAGCGGGATCTGACCGAGAGGAGGGCCTTGGAGGCCCAAGTGAGGGAGCTCCAGCTGGGCCTTCAGGCCGTCGTGCAGAGGCTAGGAGGGATGGAGACGCGCTACGAGAGAGCGCGAGAGTTCGGGGAGCGACTCCGCCAGTCCGGTCGCTTTGCCGTCAGTGGCTTCTTCGCCACGCCAGGGGAGGAGCAGCGAGTCACTGCTGCGGAGCAGGCGCCCAGAGGCGAGGCAGGTGCTACTGCACGGGGATCCCGGAGGCTTCTGAGGGACCCTCACCTCGGGGGAGAGGAGGAGAGTGCCCAGAGAGACGAGTGATGGTGAGGATTGGCGGGCTAGTGGACCCGTCACCTCTTTATGATTGTAGTGCTTATGACAGCTTATGTAGAATTATGAATGGAGTGATTTGATTTTCTGATGCTTGTTTGTCCTCTTGTGCGTTCCTTCTTCCCTACACTTCTTCTCCTTTGCACCGTTCCCATGTGGCGGATCTGCCGAGACTCCGCTCCAAGCGGAGAATCGCGTCTTGTTGTGACCATTTTTCACGGGAATCTGCCGTCGAAGTCAATACTGACGGCCCTAGTTCCTTTTCCCAGATGTTGTGCCAAATTTTGCGGGCGTCCTCCAAAACACGATAGGGTATCCCTAGACAACATAGGGGCTATTTGTCCTATTCTTCGTCCAGTCAATCACCCTGTGCGAGCGGTGAAGCGACACATGGGGCCGCTTGGCCGGTGTCTCATTGCGAGGGCTATCATCGACAGGTGATGGAGGCAATCTTGGCCCGCACTCCTTCCATTTCTATAAATTCTTGTCCCTTTTATCTTCCCAGGTATATCGAGGAATAACTCGAGGAGCACAAGTTCTTACGGGAGAGGAGGAGTTCAAAATTCTGAGAGTTGGATGGAGGGCGAATCTTCCCATTCCTCGAAGAGAAGCAGGTCCAGTGGTAGTAGTTCCAGGAGGCTTTCAGACTTTGAAGGGCACTTCAGCGAAAGGGCCCAATCACAACTCGTAAGCCAAGTTTTCTTGCCCTTTTCTCATTTTTTCTTCCTTTCTTCTGACCAAACCTCACCCCCATTCCTTGTATGTGTAGGTTGTGATGAAATCACAAATCTTATGGGAGTTGGTAGTAGCAGCGTACAGGGGCCTCCCAGATTTTCAGAAGGCGAGGCTAGACGTGATGGGATTTGGTACCTTCCTTCGGATCGAGCCGATCCAACTTGACCTAGTCCTGATCCAAGCCTTGTGTGAGAGATGGGACCCAGTGAGCCGGGCATTCCTGATGCCCTGGGGGCACATGGTGCCCAGCTTGGAGGATGTGGTCCGGATCACAAGCCTGAAGGTAGAAGGCGAGGCAGTGACCGGAGTCACTTACGCGGACTACAGAGAAGGTGCCCAGAAGTTACTGGGTTTGGACCTAGATGGTCGGAAGAACAGGTCGGTAGCTAGGGCGTCCCTCATGGATGCATTAGGGCTCACCGACACTCGTCGGCGGGACGACGAATCCTCAGAAGAGTTCATGGAAAGGATGGAAATAGGATGCCGTGCCGTGTACTGCACAGATTTCGGCAACTGGGAAAGATGTAACATAGATTTGAGGAGATTTCTCCTCTTCCTTTTGGGGAGATTGGTACTGAGCTCGAAAGGGGATGGTATCCAATGTTGCTTCCTGGAGCTGCTGTCAGACCTTGAAAGAGTAGGGTATTATGCCTGGGGAGCAGCCATGCTGGCACACTTGTTTGCAGGCCTATTCCAAGAAATGGATCGTGAGATGACTGTGAGTGGTTTCACACCATTCATCCAGGTATTTTTAGTTTTGCTTATTTTGTATTTTTTTTGTTATTTTCGCAAGGTGCTGATGACCTGCGCCGAGTAGCTATGGAGTTATTATTACCTCCCTATGGGGAGAGCTCGACATTGGCGACCCGTGATGGTGCCGCTAGCCAGGCGGTGGGAACCCGTCATGAGTGCGGCACCCCTAACCTACCAACTGATGGTGTTAAGGCGGGAGCTACAGGAGTTCCCTATGGCGATGGTAAACTGGAGACCCTACTCAGACATGGTCGATGCCAACCAGCCGTGGGTTCTAGCAAGTCGTGCCCGGTTCGGACGGGAACTATGGATGCACTGCCTGAATGAAATCGAGCCACTTCGGCTACGATTAGTTATGAGGACTTTAGGACTGGCTCAAGAATGGGTGGATTCAGCTGCGCCACCTCGTGTCGGGAGAAAGACGCGGGGACCGGCGACTTGCATTGACTGGCGCGTGCGATTCCCCGAACAGTATGAGGACTGGCAACGGGGTGGCACGATTGTAGAATCACAGGCGCGGGACAGCGAGGACTACTTGCGTCTATATAGGACAAAGTACGCAGAACGGTTCCAACCCAGGGGACTTGCGGAGGTAGGTTTCCCCTTTTTATCTTCTCTTCTTTCTCCTTTTCTTGGTTTTTCTGGTGAAAATGCTGACTTGTAAGGCTGCAGGATGTCCGGGATGCCATGATAGCGAATTTACGAACTCGCTTGGCAGAGATGGAACAACAGTTGGGCGATGCCCGCGGAGCTACGAGCGCCTTGGTAGGTGTATAGTACGTTCCTAATTAAAACCCCAGATTCCAGATGTTGGCTGCTAATTCACATGGTCGCAGCATGCCCAGATTGGCGCAGCCTCCCCAGCGATGGGAGTAGGTGGTGCCTCTTCCAGCTTGTGGATTCCCACCTCAGAACTTGACTCGCTTCATGAGCAACTTGCTCACGCCACGCAGCGTGCTGCGAAGGCAGAAGGGATGCTCCGTATACAGGTAAAAGTTTCAGCGTTGATTTCTCTTTGTTTACGCCTTATCGCGTATCTGAGATGGTACACTCGGCAGGAAAAGGAGACGGAAGAAGCGCTTGCCCAAGCTGCTCATAAGGAGGCTAGGATAGCAGAACTGGAGAGGGAACTGCGGCGTCATCCTGATGACGACTCATCCAGGGATGCTATGGAACTAAGGATCACTCTCCAGTTAGAGAGGGAAGACCGTGAGAGAGAACGGGCAGAGAGGGAAAGAAACGCAGAGAGAGAAAGAGCCAACAGTTTGGCTGAAAGGGAGGAGCGAAGGGCCATGGAGGCCCAACTATTCGAACTCCGAATCGGCCTTGGTCTTGCTGAACAGTGGCTGAGAGATGGTGAGGAGCGCTACCGAAAAGCACGAGAGCGTGGCTTTCGTGTTGGTAGCTTCTCTGCTGCTTCCGTGGATCAACGCCGGGATGTGGGAATAGGAAGAGGAGTACAGAGCGGCAGGAGTACTGCTTTTCGTAGTTGGGTAGCACCTTTGAGAGTGTTTTGCCCGGAGAGTAGTGGGACGAGTAATGCAGAGAGAGAGGACGGAACTTGATGTAAATTTTTTTGGTTTTTTTGGAATAAAACACAAGGTTTGGTTTGTTTGTTTTTCACCTTTGCTTCAGTTACCTGAATCCCTGCACATATCACTGAAACAAACAAATCAGAATTTCTGTTCTGACTTGGCCCCTTGCTCAATAAGCAAATGGTCACTGTGACTGTCCTTGATAACTGGTCAAGGGGCCAAGCCTTTATTTAACGAAGGCAAGGGAAAGATACGGTGATGATAAATGCGACAGGCAAGCACACGAATGCAAGCGGTATTTTAAAAGAGAGATGCTGCACGCAAATGTAATCATGCAAAATTGATTTGTTTTCTTTTATATTTGACATTTTTTTTGTTTTATCATAAAAAGATTTTTTTGTTTGCAAATATGTACATTTCTCTTTTCCATTTTTTTTTGCTTTTATCATTTCAATTTTTTTTATTGCTAACGCCCGGCAAGCACCCAAATGGCACCTAACCTACGTGAGACAGGGGTTTCTTACTAACCTCCCAGGTATCTTAAGTGCACATCTAGGTTGATTTGGGCCTCTAGACCCCTCGAATGACGATCCCGCCGGCTAAGACTTACCCTGATGACAATACCGTCATGCCATGCTTAGGCTCCCAGTTGCTTCCGCCCACAGGGATTCACCCAAAAGGTGTTTGAGGTAGATGATTTGCCCGACCCGGGTCTGTTTCCTCACAACTCTAGATGGTATAAGATGCAACACCCTGGAACCCTAACGACCAACCGCGCGACGCTGACCCGGAATCAGACGCCGTCGCACCCATAGGTGACGCGCTTGCATTGGCCTAAGCCCGAGGTTAAACAAGAAGACATCAAGGTGGTAAACAGGGGTCTTGACCAGCCAGAAACACAGAGACTCCTTCGCAGCGATAGCTTTTGCTTTTCAAAGTAGGCAACCAAAATGTGTATATTAAAATAAGGTCGCAGACCCTGGGCAGTTTTCACCTTTCAGAAACTCCATCGAACCTTCATCTTTAGAGGGAGAAGGAAGAGCGTAGGGGATAAACCTCCTGAGAGGACCGGCAAAGCCGTTAACCCGGCGAGCGAATAAGGGCCCATTAACTCTTTCCTTTCGGACAACTTCGGACCAAATCTCGAGCATTTACATTCCACGGCCCCCCTTTGTGGATTCAGACTTTTGCTTTGAGGGGTTCCGTTTATCGTACCAGGCACGGTCACGACCAGGCTTTTCTCTTGATTTTGATTTTGTATTTCTTTCTGTGAGGGAGATATAGTCGTTTGACGTTGGTGGGCTCCCTCTTCGTATGCCTGCGGGGACACTGCCCTCTTCTCGTGCTCTGATCGATGCTCGAGGAAATGGGTCCTACTCTTGCCTTTGGGGTTTGAGTTTCGGTTTCTCATGCTTAGCGTTTTAAGGGCGCCGACTGTCTCATTTGGTCGAAGAGAAAAGAATAAAGATTACAGCTTCCGGAGATCTTCTAGGTGTGGCCCTACCGTAGGTGATGCTACCAACTTTTTTTGAATAAAATACATAAGTGAACACATGTTAGCTTCCTTCGAGCGAGCATAGGCCGACGTGGCCGGACAGGGGTCTCCACGGTTCTGGCAAACCAAGACCCGGTGCCTACCAAGCCTTAATGGGCCCTATCCTGACATGAAGGTTAGATGCAGGGACTTAACTACATGGTGACTGCCAGGCATCGGCGTTTTGAATTTTTCATATTTTTAGTGGTTTTCAGTATTTCTTTATTTTTGATGTTTTTTTTTATCTTTTCATCATTTTTTTTGTTTTGTGCTAAGGGTAGTATTTCTTAAGATAAAGCCCATTCCAAGGGTGGGATAACTCGGTCCCTTCGGCGTTGATTAGCTTGTAGGCGTTGTCAGGGTACACGGCTTGAATTACAAATGGTCCTTCCCAATTGGGTTGGAGCTTAGAACGCGGCCCTCCAGGTTTGACAAAAATTCTTTTTACGACCATCTCACCGACTTTGAATTTTCTCTCAACGACTTTCTTTTGGTAAAAGCGAGCGAGTCTATTTTGATACACACGCGCGTGTTCGGCGGCGGCCAGCCGCTTCTCATCCAAGAGTTCCAACTGGGCGAGGAGTGAATTACGACGATCGTCGAGGGGAAATTCCTCGTCCAATTGTACCCTGAGAGAAGGGATCAGAGTCTCGTACGGGACTACCGCTTCCATACCATAAGTGAGGGCAAATGGAGTCTGCCCGGTGGGGGTACGGATTGAAGTGCGATAGGCCCATAGGGCTTCGATAAGCTTTTCTGGCCAGTCTGAAAACTTACTAGACTCGCAGGTTTTTTTGATGATTTTGAGCAATGTTTTATTGGTGGCCTCCGCTTGGCCGTTACCTTGTGGGTAATAAGGCGATGAATGATGCAATGCAATTGCGTACCTTTTGCAGAGGTCCTGTAGGTCCTGAGAAATGAATTGTGGCCCATTGTCGGTGACGATCGTGCTTGGGATGCCGAATCTGGCGAGAATGTTCTTCATGATGAACTTGCAGACTGTTGACGCCTTGATCTCCGCGTAAGCTTCGGCTTCGGCCCATTTGGTGAAGTATTCCGTCGCAGTAAGGATGAAAGATTTCTGCTTGGTGAGGGAATTGGGATCACCTAAGGGGACCAATGATGTCGAATGCCCACATGGAGAAAGGCCATGGGGAGGATATTGGATGAAGTGAGGAAGATGGTGAATGGATTTTATCGGCGTGAAGTTGACACTTGACACACCTACGGACATAGACAGCACAATCCTCTTCCATAGTGGGCCAATAAAAGCCTTGACGAATGATCTTCTTGGCGAGCATCTGACTATTCACGTGGCCACCGCACACACCCGAGTGCGTCTCTTCTACACATTTCCAAACCTCATCATCACCAAGACATCTTAACAGAATACCAGTAAGGCTCCTCCTATAGAGTAGACCTCCAATCAATGTGTATTTCTGAGTCACCCTTCTTATGGCTTTCTTGTCCTCTGTGGTGGCCCCTTCAGGATAAGACTGATCTTGGCAATATTTGACAATTTCATAGAACCATGGTTTCTCTTCATCAGCCAGTTCTTCTTCGGCCTCTGCCAACATGAGCTCCCTCTTCTCAAGGATATCTTCCTGCAGGATCTTCCTTGCTATCCTGTCTTTGATGTTTACGTAGGAAGCATCATCGACTGCAGGGGCGTGAAGTTTGTAGATGGAAATGGACTTAAACCATCTTCCTAGAGGGAACCTTATGGATGATGCCAATGAGGCGAGGGCATCGGCGAGAATATTCTGATGACGAGGGATATGAACAAAGATCAGTTTTGTGAACAGTTTGGCAAAGGCAGCAGTGAGTTCTTGGTATGGCTTGAGTTTGGGATCGCGAGTGCGATACTTAGTGAGTACCTGGCGAAGGATGAGTTGACTATCACCTACGACTCGCAACTCAGTGATACGAAAAGAATGAGCGAGTCCTAGACCAGCTAGAAGAGCTTCATATTCGGCTATATTGTTGGTGACTTGAAATTTGAGCTGGTATGCCAATGGGAATGTGAGGCCTTCCGGCGACAGGAGGGCGATGCCGATTCCTCTCCCTTGAGAATTCAGAGCTCCATCAAAATATAGCGTCCACATTGGCTCATCTGATTGGTTGATGGACATTAGTTCCTCATCTGGAAACTCTGATTGGACGGGATCGAACTTGGGAAGAGGATGGTGAGCGAGATGCTCGGCTATGGCATAACCTTTAATCGCCTTTTGCTGGATGTAGGTGATGTCGAACTGAGAGAGAAAACTTTGCCAGCGTGCTAGCCTATCCGTAAGGACGGCTTTCTCCAGAAGGAATTTGATAGGATTCATTCGAGCAATCAAGTGGACTTCGTGAGCCAAGAAGTAGTGCTTCAATTTCTGCACTACCCAAACGAGGGCAGCACAGGTTTTTTCCATGCCGGTGTACTTCTGCTCACAGGGATTGAGAAGTTTGGACAAGTAATAGGTTGCCCGTTCCTTGCCTTCTTCATCAGCTTGTGCGAGGACGGCTCCCACGGAGTCATCCAAGACTGAGATGTAAAGGATCAGAGGTTTTTCTGGTTTAGGTGGAATGAGAACGGGTGGACTAGCCAGATATTCCTTCAACCCTTCAAAAGCTTTCTGACATTTAGAATTCCAGTGGAATTCTACTCCTGGCTTGGTCAACTCGTAGAGAGGTCTACACCTTTGTGAATGTTGAGACACAAACCGACGAATAAACTGCAGCCTGCCGATTAAACCTCGGACTTCCCTCAAATTCTTGGGAGCCGGCATATCCCTGATAGCCTTGGCTTTGTCGGGATCTATCTCGATCCCTCTTTTACTCACAATGAACCCCAGCAATTTACCTGACGACACACCAAACACACTTTTTCGGGTTCATTTTCAATTGGAATTCTCTTGACCTTTGCAAGACCTTAGCCAAAACTTCTGGATGTTCCATCCTGGTCCTTGATTTCACCAATAAGTCATCCACATACACTTCCAGATATATGTGCATCATGTTATGAAATATGGCCATCATCGCTCTTTGGTAAGTAGCTCCAGCATTCTTTAACCCAAACGGCATGACCACGTAACAATATGTTCCCCAAGGGGTAGTGAATGACGTCTTTTCCTGATCCTCTTCTGCCAAACGAATTTGATTGTATCCTGAAAATCCATCCATGAAAGAGAGGGTTTCAAAACCTGCCGTGTTATCAATCAACACATCAATGTGAGGTAAGGGAAAATCATCCTTTGGACACGCGCGGTTAAGGTCCCGGAAGTCGATGCAAATCCTGACTTTCCCATCTTTCTTCATGACCGGGACAATGTTCGCCACCCATTGAGGATAAAGAACGACTCTAATGAACCTGGCTTTGTGGAGCTTATCGACCTCTTCTTTCATTTTCAAAGCCATCTGAGGGTGGAAACGCCTTAACCTTTGTTTTACCGAGATGGACCCTGGTTTTAGGGTTAAACGGTGTTCGACCAAGGTTGAATCCAAACCCGGCATATCCTCGTAGCTCATGCAAACGTGTCCTTATATTCCTTGAGGACCTCAATTAATGCCTCTTCTTCAGAGGGTGGTAGGTTGTCACTTATGAGGATGATCCTAGGGTCTTCCTCAGTCCCCAAGTTGACTTCTTTGGTGGATTCTTCTACGGCGGTTGACGGCTCGTCGAATCTCCTCATTCCGCTAGCGTATGCGCCCGCCGCATCCTCATATTCTTCACCCTCATCTTCAGTGGGGCATTCTTCATTCGTGATCTCGTAGACTCCATACCCTTCATCAGATGCACAGTCGCCCTCGCATTCTATTTCGGGTAGCTGGATGGGATTTTCTAACAACTGGGGGATGGCAAGAAGGGCCTGACACCTGGCGGCCAAATCCAGAAGGAATCGACGAGGGATCTGCCTACCCTTGGATTTCTTCCTAGGTACTACCCTTGGCCTATCATTCCTAGATTGACTGACAATATTTACAGACGAAGAGGAAGATGAGGAGGATGGTGTAGAATGTACAGGAGAAGACCCCTCAGAGGAGGGGTAGAGAAGGTCGCTCATCGGACCTTGGACGGGTGGTCCGCAAGGCGGTACGCACCCGTGGGAGATGTAGGAGGTTTCCTCAACGAAGATGTGTTGTTGGAGAGTTTAAAATTGACGTTTTTTTTTCGTTTTCATTTTTAATGACAAAGCAGTGAAAAGAGATTGGAGGAGAGAGGAAAGTGGTTATGGCTAGAGGATTGTGGGGCTCGTAGAGCAAATCATGGTTGAAGACCTGGCGCGGGTTGAAAAGCCCGCGTAGGTATGTAAGCAAAGAAGGGGATCTGGGAAGATCATCAGACAATTGTCTGGCCCAGGAAGAAGATATCAGCAAAGGCTGAGACGAGTGGATGGAGAGGATGGCGGCTAATGAGCCGTCGACGGCAATGTTGAGGACGGATGAAGATCCGTCGATGACAGAGTCCTTCTGGCGAGGACGAGGATAGTTTGGAACCTTGGCAAGAGTGGTAATATTCTCTGGTATTTTGGAGATCAATGGTGGTCCTTCAAGCTGTGGAGATGAGAACATCCTTTTCAGTGCAACGGAAATGTCCCATATGTCGAACCATTTGTCCCACTCGCATTCCGGATCTTTGATCTTGCCTTTTTTTGTGATCCTCGGACATTTTTCAGCCAAATATACAGCATGTGATCCCCCATGTGCTTCTCGTGGGTGATCTCCCATCTGAACAACGGGCCCTCTGTTGAAGTGGTTTGATAGAGTCCACGTGAGGGGCTTCCAATCTGCCTTGAACGGTCCTTTGAAGCCAAGGCCAAACCTACGGTTCGGCCTAATTTCTTTTGGCGGCTTGAGCATACCCTGTAACTGTGCGCCCAGACCTTTTCCCTGTTGATAGCCGATGTTCCTCATAATCTCCCAACCTTTGGAGTGAAAAGGGAGACAGGATGTTGCGGTTGCCCTGACCGGCTCCTTTGGTGCTAGTGGAACATGAGATGGATCACGTACGTCCAGCAGTGACAATATGGGCCGATGAGACGGCCAAACAGAAGGCAGAGAGGTGTTGATAGCATCCACTGTGTGAAGGACAGGTGTACTGACCACTTTAATAATTCTCCCATTGTAAGGAAATTTCATGCACTGATGGTTGGTGGAAGGCACAGCGTCCATGGCTTCGATGTAAGGGCGACCCAATATAGCCTTGAATGTGGGGTCCATGTCGAGGACATGGAATTCCGTGGGAATTGACATGGGGCCTAGTTCTGCCTTCAGAATAATCATCCCCTGCGGCGGCCTTTTGCTATTGTCATAAGCCGTGACCGTGATCGAGGAAGGTCTTATTTGTTCCTCGCCAACCCCACACAACTGAAGAGTGCTCATGGAGATCACATTTATGGATGCACCCGTGTCCACAAGACACGGGTTTATGGATACCCCATTAATTTTTATTGAAATGCACAATGCATATTTCCGAGCTTCCTTGGGAGCGAGCTCGTAGTTGTGGAACATGATGGCCGGTTGTGTGTCTGTTGGGGTTAGGACGGTCGAAATCTTCTCCACGGGGAGGTCTTCATTAACCATGACCTTTTGAAGATATTCCATCAAGGCCGCCTGGTGGGATGTGGATCTTTGAAGTAGCTCTAGGATGGAGATCCGGGCAGGCGTCTTGTCCAAGTGTTTCAGTAGATCATACTGTATTCCAGGGATAGCTCTTTCTGGTTGTTCTGCATCATCCTTCTCTGGCTGAGATTGCTCGGGATTCTGACTGTTGTGGGGGAAAACCCTGTGGAAAATCCTTCCACTCCGGAGCACCATTGCCTGCGGCTTTTGTACCTCTGTGGGGGTAGCAGTGGGTTTTAACAGGGGTTTGAGGGGTAGTAGTGGAGGAATGGTTGATGAAGCAGGGGTGATGACGGGAGCAGGGATTCTGATGAGGGGTTTGTTAGGTGGAGGCATGGCGGAGGTAGAGGGGATATCGCGCGGATTATGAAGGATAAGGGGTTTGGAAGGTGGAGGTGGAGGTAAGGTTTGAAACGGGTAAAGGTTTTGAGGTGGATGGTGGGTGATGAGTGGTTTTGAAGGCATTAGTGGTGATGTGGTGGAGAAAGACGGGGTTATGTATGGTGGACGGATGATAAGGGGTTTAGAAGGCGTAGGGGTAAATGTGGTAGAGGTGGATGGTAAAGTGGAGGAGTGGGAGAAGGTGAGAGGGTGTGAAGGCGTAGTAGAAAGTGTCGGTTGATAGGAGGTTGGGGTGCGGATGAGAGGGCGTAATGGTAGTGGAAATGGTGAAGGCGATACCGATGCGGGTTGATGAGAGAGAGGTGCTACCCGGGCAAGGTGAGGGGGTTGCATGACGATAGGGTTGGAGGTATAAAGAATGGAGGTACTTTCCTGGTGCCACACCTGCTCTCTCCCGACTTCCGGGAAGGAGGAGATGGGGTTAACCTGATGATTGGGCTGTTGGTGCTCCGGTAGTGGATTCTGGATTATGCCCATGTCGGGCTGTTGTTGTGGGGCCTGCTGAGGCTGCTGTTGTTGTTGTGGTTGCTGCTGCTGCTGCTGTTGTAACTGCTGCTGTGGCCTCTGAGGAGGTCTCCTAGCCTTGAGAGCCGCGACGTACCGTCTCATCTCATCCCAATCTATTTGATGTTCATCATTCATATCATGGATGTAATCTTTGAAATGGAAGCAGTAATCCACTGTGTGTCCCGGCTGCCTGTGGTAGACGCAGTATTTGGAGGTATCAACATTGGGGGGCCAGGCGGGCCTTTCTCTGGGTAGGGCGAGTTGGTTTGATGCCATGAGGGCATTAAAAATATCTGCTAAGGTTTCTGGCAATGGTGGATAGTAGGCTCTCTTAGGACCGAGCGGCCTCCTTTGTTGCTGTTGGGGACCATAGTTCCCCGGGGGTGGAACTTGGTTGTACTGAAGCGGTGGTTGTTGTTGTTGAGGTTGTGGTTGTTGTTGCTGGGGTTGGCGTAATGGAGGCATATTATCCTGGGGTGGATTATTTTGGGGTGGAGGACGGAGAGAGAAAGGACCTGATTGAAGGGGTAGTCGGGGCATTTGTTGAGGCCTTGGGTTGACTGCATAGTTGGCATTGTTGACCGCACTGACTTGCTCACTTGTCACGACCCCTTCTGTGGCTCCGCCCGGGACACCAGCGCCTGTCTTTCTGACCACTTTGGGCTTCGGCGACTCAAACATGTTCATGATGGGGGAGTCTTTTAGCTGGGTTTGGATGTATCGGGCCCTTTCATAGAGTTCCTCCATTGTAGTAAGTTTATTCATGGCGAGGACGTGTCTGAACTGCGGGGTTGCATTAGACACAATCATTTTCACTTGTTCGGGCTTGGAGAGGGTATCCCTTATTCTTTCCGCCAGAGACCTCCATCTATCAGCATATCGGACAAAATCCTCGTCGGGTTTCATCTTTTCGGCCACTAGGTCGGTAATGGAGAGTGAGGGACCGACCCTATCCCTATATTTCTGCAAGAACCTTCTCTGCACTATTTCAAAATTCTCGGCCTCGCGGGGCTCCAGAGAATAGAACCACTCAAGCGCGGGACCATCCAATGATCTCCGAAAGAGGTATGCCAGGGACCTCTGATCGTTTTGCCAATAGGAGGACTCATACATGAAGTCCTTGAGGTGAATGAAGGGGTTGCCGGTACCATTGTATCTGCGGTACGTGGGCATTTCGGAGGGAGGAAGATGAATGACGGGGAGGATTGGCAAAGCAACCTCCGGGGTGGCTTTCACGTCCACCATTCTTCTCAGATTTTGAAACTGCTCATCCATGCGATTGAACCTATTGAGGAGCGATTGGGCGAGCTCCTCTGGGGGTGAAGGTGGCACTTGCCATTGGGGGAGAAACTGTCTCCCGGAGACTTGAGGGGGAAACCCGGAATGAGAGGGAACTGTCGGACCACCGACAGTTGGCCCTGGCTGAAACGGTGTGTGAGGAACACCGGGAGTTTGAGATTGTGACGGGAATTGGAATGAGGGAGGTTGTTGGCTCGCTTGTCCTTGAAGCGAGGGAGACTGGATGGCTTGCGCCAATGAAGGAGATGGAATGGCCTGCACGGACTCGTGGAGAGGTGCGATAGCCGGAGTTGACTCCTGGGGCGTGGGGGAAACAGATTTCCCCTTTAGAATGGCCTGGAAGGCCCGGAGCTGTTCAGAGGTAAGCTCCGTGTTGGTGAGGACGCCCAGTAAGGAAGTGATATCCTGTGGCGGGGACGTGTCCCCGGCAATAACCTGCACCTCATGCGGGGGGTCATGAGAAGGACCCGAGTCCATAGCATAGACTCGCGGGTCGGCTGTCAAACCACGGCTAGGGTGGTTCTCCTCAGAAGACTCGTGAGACATGCTCACAGTTCTCCCAGAACGCAAAAACATACACTAGCAAGTAGGTAGCAGATATTATCAAACAAGTGGATGCCTTTACGCCTTTTTTTTTTGTTTTGATTTTGATGATTTTTTTGTGTGTTTTTACCGAGATCCGAAGTTCACACAAGATAGGGACCCTAGTTTATTTTTGTTTCACCGCCGTGTCAGCTAGGGTCTCTCGTCTCACCACGAATGAAATGACTAACTTCGGGGAACTTCAATGGTACAACCAGCCCAGTGAACGAAGAGGAGATTCTTCGATGTCGGGGACTTACGGAGGTCCCAGTGTAGGAGATTCTAGTCCGTTGAGAGGAATTCCCAAACGGAGAGTCCTTCCTTCACCGGGAAAGGGTGATCCTCAAAAAAAATGAAAAAAAGGATAGAAAAGAGGAATAGATGTATGCAATGGAATGCTGACAGATATATGGAGTGGGAAAACAACAGAAATAATAAACATGTAATAAACAAAGAACCAATCAGAACTGACGGTGCTGCCGTGAGCACAACGGGGGCGCGCGTGGGCGCCAAGGTGGAGAGGCACGGGTGGTGCCGAACTTGCAAGGGTAGCCGGGAGGAAGCAGTAGACGTCCCACCGTGATCGCCAATCTGTGAGCGACGTCACGCGGTTCGGAGTTCGATGGTGCGGGGAAGAGGATGCGGAGAGCGCGCGGGCTCCTCTTTTTGTTTGTTTTACTGTTTGCTGCAACACAGAGATGAGAGAAGAGAGAGAAGGGGCCACCACGGAAGATTGCTCCGGCGGGGCGAGCGGGACAAGTATAATATAGCAAGATATGGGGTTCAAACGGCCATAGCGGGAAGTGACTCGCCGCGACCTCGGGGGGACGGGAATGGTGCAGAAATTAAATAACAAAAATTGAAACGGCCATTGGGGAAGTGACTCGCCGCGGCCTCGAGAATATGAGCAGAATATAGCAGAATATAAAAGAGAATATAAGAACAGAGATTTAAACGGCCATTGGGGAAGTGACTCGCCGCGGCCTCGAGAATATGAGCAGAATATAACGGAATATAGAGAGAGTACAAGAACGGAAATTTAAACGGCCATTGGGGAAGTGACTCGCCGCGGCCTCGATGATATGAGCAGAATATAACAGAATATAGAGAGAATGTAAGAACGGAAATTTAAACGGCCATTGGGGAAGTGACTCGCCGCGGCCTCGATGATATGAGCAGAATATAACAGGATATAAAGAGAATATGAGAACAGAAATTTAAACGGCCATTGGGGAAGTGACTCACCGCGGCCTCGATGATATGAACGAAATATAACAGGATATAAAGAGAATATGAGAACAGAAATTTAAACGGCCATTGGGGAAGTGACTCGCCGCGGCCTCGATGAAAAGATGTGATCGCCAGGGGCCGAAAGACCCCAAAATAAGAAAGTGATCGCGCCTACCTCAAGAGCGGGAGATGGCGGGTTGCTTCTTCCTCTCCTTCCGGCCGGCCGACGGAGAGGGCTTTCCTCGGCTACCCTTGCAAAACAACGACAAACAAATGACAAGTGGCTTAGAAAGATGAATGTGTAGTATTCATATCCTTGCAATAAAAATGACGAAATAACGGGAAGACACACACCTGGTTGGTGTTATCTTTTAAACCCCTCTCGGACTCGAGTAGGAGGAAAATGAGATGATGGATGCGAGATGATGAATGCAAAAGAACTACGAAGAAAAGGAAAGAGTTGGCTTATTGGATGTGCCGGTGGTGAAATTCGGCGGAGCTCCGGCAGCGTGGGGACGACGTAGAAGCGCGGTGGATGAAGACGACCTTCCTCTCGCGAGCGTGGGCACCCGAGAAGCCGGCAGAACCTCCACCTACAAAAGATCCCACGGGTTAGAAAAATGACTCCGTAGCCTCTGGGCTCCGGCAGCCTATCGGATCACTGCTTAGGTCTCCTAGAACTGAGGGGGGGGGGCCTCTATTTATAGAGTTTCGGAAGGTGGAGGCGTCCAGGACCCTGGACACCTCCATCAGGGCCGAAATAATATTTTATTCTATTTTTATTGATTTTTTTGGAATACTTTTGTGGAAGCGTCTAGGGTCCCGGACGCCTCAAGAAGGTCCACCGAAAATCGACGACGGCGGCACGCGGTTCGGCACAACGCGTGGTTTTGTGAGCGGCGCCTCGTGATTAAGAAATGGGCGCGTCCAGCTGACCGGACGTCTCTATATTTGGCTTTTCACACACGACAAACCGTCGTTCGGTGGCCGGCGCCCGTGAGGGAGTTTATGGAGGCGTCTAGAGGCCTGGACGCCTCCAAAAATATATTATTTTATCATTTCTTTGTCTTTTTATGATAGGGCTGGCATTTTTGATTTTTTTTATTTGTTTTCATGGAGGCGTCCAGGGGCCTGGACGCCTCCATTAATTATGTTTATTTTTATTTATTTTTTTGTTTTTTGTATGCCAACTGGCATTTTATACCTTTTTTATATTTTGTTTTTATGAAGGCGTCCAGGGGCCTGGACGCCTCCATTAATTATTTTTATTTTTATTTATTTTTTATTTTTTCTATGCCAACTGGCATTTTACACATTTTTTATTTTTGTTTTTTTTATGGAGGCGTCCACGGGCCTGGACGCCTCCATTAATATATATATATATATTATTTAATTTTGGGCCCTGAGAAAATAATAAAATAAATTAAAATTATGGGGGCGTCCAGGGGCCTGGACGCCCCCATTAAGACCCACCCGGGTCCTCGGATTAGGCGTTGGAAGCCGCCCGGTAGATAACCTTCTTGGTTCCGGAACCTTTTGATGCGTCTGACTGGTGTTGATGCCGTCCGAATGCCGTGATGAGACGATTCCGGATGCCGAAAAGGGCGGAAGAAGACTCAAGAAAAGGAAGTACTCAAGTGATTCGAAATGCGTAAGCCGTCGCGGGGCGTCGTATAGTAATATGAGACTTCCTCAGGAGACGTCAGGAATGGCGTGTCTACACCACCCACGAGCCCGAAGACTCGGAAGGGTTAAAAGGATGGTGTGGAAACTACATAAGTATCATAAATAATTGAAGAAATTAACAGTTATAATAATACGCAGGAAATAAATTAACATTTTACATGGTCCACAATAGAAATAACAACATCAGCAACAGTAGTCCACGACTAGTACAGTGACAAGAAAGGAAAGTACAGCTACACGGGGCATACCCCGCCTCTGACCTCTGGCACTACCTCTGGGCACCCGCACCATGCTGTGCTCCTGACGCGCTCCCCAAAGGTGGCGCCTCACCTGAAACACGGTGAAAACACGCAGGGAATGAGTCTCGGGACAAGACTCAGTAGGGATCACTCGGACCCTACCTCATAAAACGAGAAACCACTACTCTAGCGGTAGGAAAGTACCTCGGAAAGGAAAGCCCTGTACTCTACAGAACTAGACCCTACGGCACGTAAACCGACACATGTGCCATGGTACGAGAAGACTGAAACTCAACGGTCGAACCGCCAAAACCCGAAGGTCGGAAACACACGACTGACAGTCTGTCACTCCGTACTCGACAGGAGTACCACCCACTAGAAGCACAGCCGGTCGCGTCCCCTGACGTCTTACACCGCTCCGCAGGTGAACCGCCTGATGTGGTAGGTCCTACCCGAGGCACATCGTTCCGCGTGAGCCTAGTCATCGGGGTCGCAATGCGAGAAAAATCCTGGATAAACCGGTGATAATAACCCGCAAGCCCCAAGAAACTCTGGATCTCCGTCACCGACCTCGGCCACTGCATCACTGCCTCGACCTTGGCGGGGTCCACGGAAATGCCATCACCAGAAATCACGTGCCCCAGAAAGTGCACCTCGCTGAGCCAAAACTCGCACTTGCTGAGCTTCGCATACAACTGGTGATCTCGTAACGTCTGCAGCACCACACCCAAATGGTACGCATGCTCCTCAGCAGACCGCGAATAAACAAGGATGTCATCCACGAAAATGACCACGAACTGATCCAAATACGGATGAAACACCCTCTGCATCAAGTCCATGAAGGCTGCAGGGGCATTGGTGAGTCCAAACGGCATCACCAAGAACTCATAATGCCCGTACCTCATATTGAACGCAGTCTTCTCCACATCGGACTCACGAATTCTCAGCTGATAGTAACCGGACCGTAAATCAATCCGCGAGAACACTCGCGCAGACTGAAGCTGGTCGAACAAATCATCAATCCGCGGCAACGGATACTTGTTCTTAATGGTCACGTCATTCAGCTGCCGATAGTCAATGCATAGCCGCAGACTACCGTCCTTCTTCTTCACAAACAACACGGGCGCACCCCAAGGGGAAAAGTTAGGATGAATATACCCCTTGGCCAACAGTTCCTGCAACTGCGCCCTCAACTCCCTCAGCTCAGCGGGGGCCATACGGTAGGGAGCCTTTGCCAAAGGTCCCGTACCAGGCACAACCTCGATCACGAAATCGATCTCCCGCTGGGGAGGTAATCCAGGCAACTCCTCGGGAAAAACGTCGGGAAACTCGCACACCACCGTAATGTCCTCGACATCCGGCTCCATCCGGTCAGACACAACCACTGACGCGAGAAAACCCTGACAACCTAAATCAAGCAATCGACGGGCTCGAATAGCAGAGATAAGGAATCGAGAAGAGGTGGAACGGATACCTTAGAAATAGAAGGTCCTCTTGCTAGGATGCTGGAAGTAGACCCTCTTAATTCCACAATCCACCACCGCTCCATGAGTCTCGAGCCAATCCATGCCTAGAATCACATCGTAATCCCGAAGCTGCAATGCATACAACCTGCCTGGCATACTCCGCCCATCGATCCAAACCGGAACCTGGTCGAAGCAATACGGAGTGATCATAAAGTCACCCGAAGGCAACTCTACTGCCAAATCACAGGACAACTGGGTCACCGGCTCCTCAACGCTCGACGCGAAATCCTCTGAAATAAACGAATGAGACGCGCCAGAATCGAACAAAACCCGAGCCGCACAACCCAAAATCTGAACGGTACCTTCCACGAGCTGCGACGCCACTGCCTCTACCCTGGTCATGTGCGTGATCTGGCCTCGAGCCCTCTGCCTGCCTCCCACGCTGGCTGACCTGGGTAGCGGCGGATACTGTCCCTGCTGCTGCTGCCTCTGCTGTTGGGGAAACTGCTGCTGCGGCGGTCTCTGAGGACAGTCACGCGCCATGTGCCCTGGCTGGTAACACCGAAAACAGATGATCGGCGCCATGCACTGCCTGCCTGGGTGGGTCCCACCACACCGTGGACAAAGTCCCCGCGATCCACCCACTGATCCCTGACGCTGCAAAGGAATCGGCTGATGTACACTGCCCAATGAAGCCTGCCCCTGATCCTTGTGCTTCTTACGGAAATTCTTCTTCAAGAACTTCTTGACCTTCGAGCCAAAGGACGCAGATCCTGTCACCGAAGCTGCCGATGCCGGTACTCCTGAACCACCCGACGCAGACTGAAAGAAACCCTACTGCTGGGTAGCCGACTGCTGGCTGCGACCTGACAAAGACTACCCCTGGCTGATCGGTCCTCGAGTCCTCTGCATATCCATCTCCAAAGAAATCGCAACACGAGACGCTGTCTCTAGATCAGTGGCCCCATTCGCGATCAAATGGTGCCTCAGCTCCAGCCTCAAGCCCTGCACAAACTGCGCGGTCCTCACCCTCTCATGCTCCATGATATGAGGTGCGTACCGACCCAGCTCGACAAATCGGGCCCTGTACTGCAACACGGACATGTCACCCTGCACCGGCTCCAGAAACTCCCGCATCCGCTGCGTAGCAACAATATCTGGACAGTACGTACGCTCGAAAGCACTAACGAAGTCATCCCACTCGATCTGCTCAAGTGGACGAAGCTGAAAGGACGTCTTCCACTCGGAAGACCACCACCTCCGAGCCGTACCCTGCAACTGGTTGTAGGCCAACACAACTCTGTCCTCGGCAGCACTCTTCACAGAACTGAACACCCGCTCCATCTCATCGAGCCAATCACGAGCCGCATCAGGGTCGGCCTGGCCGCTAAAGTAAGGTGGATGGAACTGCATGAAGTCCCTCACCGCTCGGCCTGGCCCACCCCTGACTGACGAGCCCTCACCAGCCTCTCCGCCGAACTGCTGAGCCATGAGATGGTACATGCCTCGAAAGAAATCCTCGGCCCCCAGAGCTCTCGCAGCATCCGCGGCCTCCGTAGCCCCCGGTGGCGCTCTGCTATGCTCCTCCTGGTCCCTCTGGACCCCCTGCTGGATCTCCTGACCTCCAGCCGACTGCCCCTGCTGAGAGCGAGAGCTCCTCCTTGGCGCCATACTCGCTCCTGAAGCACAAGACAGAAAACACGAAAACGGCAAGGTCAAAATAAACACACGGTGCCCAATGCCAGCGTCACCTGTACATCATCGTTGTGGACTAGTGGACCACTACAATTACCTATGATTCTCATGTAATTCCACAACCGCGCTCTGATACCAGCTGTAATGACCCGAGAATCCGATTACCGGGAAGGCCCGATAACCCGAGACTCGTACCGCCACCCACGAGCCCGAAGACTCGGAAGGGTTAAAAGGATGGTGTGGAAACTACATAAGTATCACAAATAATTGAAGAAATTAACAGTTATAATAATACGCAGGAAATAAATTAACATTTTACATGGTCCACAATAGAAATAACAACAGCAGCAACAGTAGTCCACGACTAGTACAGTGACAAGAAAGGAAAGTACAGCTACACGGGGCATACCCCGCCTCTGACCTCTTGCACTACCTCTGGGCACCCGCACCACGCTGTGCTCCTGACGCACTCCCCGAAGGTGGCGCCTCACCTGAAACACGGTGAAAACACGTAGGGAATGAGTCTCGGGACAAGACTCAGTAGGGATCACTCGGACCCTACCTCATAAAACGAGAAACCACTACTCTAGCGGTAGGAAAGTACCTCGGAAAAGAAAGCCATGTACTCTACAGAACTAGACCCTACGGCACGTAAACCGACACATGTGCCACGGTACGAGAAGACTGAAACTCAACGGTCGAACCGCCAAAACCCGAAGGTCGAAAACACACGACTGACAGTCTCACTCCGTACTCGACAGGAGTACCACCCACTAGAAGCACAGCCGGTCGCGTCCCCTGACGTCTTACACCGCTCCGCAGGTGAACCGCCTGATGTGGTAGGTCCTACCCGAGGCGCAGACACTGTACAAGTAACCACAACAAGTGACTAGCTGGGGTCACGCCCGTCGACGTGGGTCCAACCGCCCCCAACCACGTGTGCACACACAGACCACGCGTCCTAGGTCTGGCCCTCTGACCGGTTTTCCCCCGCAGCCGGACTCTGGCTAAGACGAGAGGCCTACGGTAACCGGTCCACAAACCGTCTCGAAAGGTGGGTGCCCGTACACCACTCCCAGGTGAGACCAGCACCTCGTACTGGTGGACTACGACTAGTGGAGGGTCACTGAAGGAGTAGAATCTCATGTTACGAAAAACAATGTCGCAACCACAGGTACGAGGAACGCTCCTTGTACCCACACTAACGCACGGTGACTCAAACCGAAGTCACCACCTCCCGGGGCCCCACGGCACCCCCACGTGTAGCCCCCACATGATGCCTCGCATCAGTCGGACTACGGGTTAGCACAGGGATCGAGACTAGCTCGTCCGGGACTCAGGCTAGCAAGGAAAAGGAGTCGCGGTCACCGGAGGACCGCCTCCAGTGGTCGCGGTCGACCCAGGACCGCTACCACCTAGTCGCGGTCCTCCTGGGACCGCGACCACCCTAGTGCGCGAAACGTGAACGCGGTCGCCTGATGGCCGTTTTCACCTGGTAGCGGTCTCCAGGAGACCGTGACCAGACTCCAACGGTCAAAAATCGTGTCGAAGACCGTGCCGGACCCCAGGCTGAAAGCGGTCGCCCCCTGACCGCCACCAGCAGTCGCGGTCAGTCGCACGACCGCGACCGCCTGCCGATAGAACGAGCCCCAACGGTCAAAAATCTTGGTGAAGGCGGTCGCCGCCCGACCGCTACCAGTGAACGCGGCCACTGGTAGACCGCTACCATCTCGAAAAACCGAGAACGGCGGGAAACGGCCAAAAATACCATCCACGCCCCCTTACCTCCACCGGAGAGGGGGAAATCAAAGGGGAAGACCCCTGGGGACCCCTAGCATGCATCTAAGCCATCCAAACGTGAAATCGCGGCTAAAACCATAGATCGGGCGAGCTCTCCCCAAATCATGGAAAAATCCCAAGCATGCTCAAACAAGCCCCTCTCGGCCTCCCCTCGGCCTATAAATCACGGAAAAGATCGGCTAGAGGCTAAGGAACGTCACCCTACCTCAATGGAGCGAATGCTCCGCCGAATCACCCACGAATCACGAAGAACGCTTGAAGCTTCACGAACTCCCCACGCTTCCCACGCTTGCCGCACGCCCGCACGATCGTCTCACCGTCGCCCACGCGTCCGCACCGTCACCCTGCCGCCGTCAACAGCCGGGGAGGGGCTCACCGCGTCCGAATGGGAGAGAGAGGGAGAGAGGAGGGCGGCCACGGTTGGGGAAGGAAGGAGGAAGAAGAAGAAGAAAGAGAAAGGAGAAAAGAAAAAGAAAAAGAAAAGAAATGGGATTATATAGAAAATCTGATTTTTCGAAAAAATATCGAAAAATAGAAAAATACATTTCCGGAATCCTCGGAACGCACCGATCGCAACGGTACCACTCGTGCCCGGGTGAACCGCCTGGTTCGCCCGCAGCGAGCTTCCGAAGAAAAAGCCGAAACACACACCGGGAATCGGAAAACACGCGCGGAAAAGCCGCGGAACGCCTCCGGGCCTCCGAAACAACTCCGGATCGCGCCGATCCGAACACGAAAGATGTCCGAAACGAAATTTTGGACACAACAGAGCCAGACACTCCGAAAATAGGATCCGAGACCCACGAAGAAAGGATCCGGAAGGTCCTGGATATTACAGGCCGGCTCAAAGTCTATACATTGTCCCTTGGCTGCATTTCAAAGTCCATACATTGGCCATACTTCACTGTTTGCATTTACACAATCCCTCACGCAAAGTCTATACATTTCTTGTTGCTGTGTTCGTGCCTCAACCTGCCAAGTCTGTACGTTGGGTTCCATTTCAGGGAGACGGTGGAAGAAGATGTGAGGCGAAGAGATAGATGAAGGGGAGACAGAGGGTGTACCGGTGAGGGGAAGAATGAGACGGTGGAGGAGTGTGCCGGTGAGGAGCCAAGAAGGTGTGCCGTTGAAGGGCTGATAGGGTGTGCCGCTGGAGGCCTGATAGGGTGTGCCGCTGGAGGGATGATAGGGTGTACCGGCGAAGGCTGGAACGGACGTGCCGATGAAGGTCCACTCCTCTGTTACTTGTTTTTAAGGCTTTTATTTTCTTCTTTTCTTTGAGTTTTACGTAGTTTTATACGAATCTTTCCTCCCTCTTCTTGCAATATGTTGTTGTTCTATTCCTTTGATGGTTTTGTTGCCTTTTGATGTGTATTTATTATCCCATTCGTTTGTTGTGTCCTTTTGCTTTTTAACGTCTTGTTATTTTCTAACAAAAATTCGGCAGCATCTCCCCTTGACCGGAGCGTAAGGGAGATAAAGGGAACGCGCCCACATGGAGTGGCGGAACCCGACAACTGGAGGTGGGCGCCCGAGGGCGGCAACACCTTAATAAAACCTCAAAAAACACGGGGAAAACAACGAGCCGAAGACCTCTAAGACTGGACAGTGTGGACTGGGGGTTAGCCAAGGCGTACCGGTCAAGGACGAGCACAGGGTGCTTGAGGGGTGTACCGGGCTAGGGAGAGGCTAGGTGTGCCGCTGGGGCACCAAGGGGGAGTGTACCACTGGGGGGGGCCACTATGTGTGTGTGTCGGCCAAGACGCCGGAAGGGTGTGCCGCTGGGGGAAAGTGCAAGTGCACCAGACAGGGCTCCAAAAGGGTTGGCCTGCTAACGGGGCGGGGTGTTAGACCGATCAAACCCACAGGGACTTCCGGCAAGAGGAAAAAAGGTTCAAAGGGGCAGACACGGGTGAAGGCATTAGGCTTTACAGGAGGAGGTTCGTGACCTCAAACCGTTCAAGATGATGCCGGATCCGGAGGAAGCCGTCGACATGAGGGATGAACACAAACACCAGAAAGTAAAGGGAAAGACGATCAAACGCACTGTGGCTCAAAACCAACGAGACAAAGAGACAACCCATTAAAGGGGGGGACGATCTTCATTCATGGGGGAGCAAAGGGCCACATCCGTCCACATGCATTACAAAACACGCCCGAGCTCAAGCTACGGGCAAGAAAAAAAACCAAAAGAACAAAAGAACGGAGACGGAGAAGACAAAGAACAAAAGAATAGGAGGTGTTGGGGATCGAAGCAGGGATGTCCGTCCACCCCTCTTTCCCCCACCTTCGCCTGCTACATCAAGCCCTCTCTCTCTCTTACTCTCTTCTCGTTGCCAAGTGGCTGTCGGAAGACTCCACGCTGGAGCCCTCTCCCTTTTCTTCTCTCTTCTTCCTTCTTCTCGTAGGTGGCTCTGTGCCTATTCTTCTCTGCCAGGGGGTCTCTTCTCCGTCTGTCCTCCTCTTCTCTGCTGGAATGGGAGTGGTTTTATACTCTCAGCAGCGGGAGCCCTCGAGCACGACAGTCGGAGGCGAGAAGCGGCTGGTCATGATGGGGTTTGACTTCCCCCGTCCTGGATGTCAGGGGAGTAGCCTGCGTGGCCCAACCTCTGGTTGACACCTCGGATAGCTCACTGCGCGACAAGGATACGTAGGGCATGGGTGTCACGTCGTTCGGTCGTTGAAAACGCATTCACGCTGTGCCGCTGGCGGGCTCAAGAAGTGTGCCGCAGGAGGGCCAAAAGTGCGTGCCGCTGAAGCCCCAAACGGGCGTGCCGCTTAAGCCCCAAATGGGCGTGCCGCTGAGGCCCCAAATGGGCGTGCCGCTGAAGGCCAAATGGGCGTGCCGCTGAAGCCCCAAATGGGCGTGCCGCTGAAGCCCAAATGGGCGTGCCGTTGAACCCCAAATGGGTGTGCCGCTGAATGGCTAAATAAGCAGTTTTGGGCCCGTTGTGAGCACGAGTTGTCGCCCATTTGATTTTCTTCGAGGCCCATGGATTGTGGGGCTCTTGGTGGTTGATTTCTCTTCACTGTCGTGACTCCGGAGACGGCTTCACGGTAATGTGCATATTTGGGGAGTGTGGGTGACTAGTCTCTCCGGGGCCTCTTCACTCGGTGCCGTTGTTGATGATGGGCCGAGCAGGATATCTGTGTGTGTAATTTTTGGTGTCCACAAATGCCCCCCACCCACGGGTAGCACAGGCGAAGGATGAGCCGGGCGGTGCCCGCGGGTGTACTGGTCTCTTTTTCTCTTCGTCGGTGTCGATAGGGTGTCGGGCATTGGCACGATTTATCGATCTCTTCGTCTCTTTGCCAGTGCCGACGGGGTGTCGGGAGCTGACATGGCTTATTGAACTTATTGTCTCTTCGTCGTTGCCGACGGGGTGTTGGGAGCTGACCTGGTTTGTTGGTCTCTTTATCTCTTCGTCAGTGCCGACAGGGTGCCGGGAGCTAACCTGATTTGTCGATCTCTTTGTCTCTTCGTCAGTGCCGACAGGGTGTCGGGAGCTGACCTGATTTGTTGGTCTCTTTGTCTCTTCGTCAGTGCCGACATGGTGTCGGGAGCTGACCTGATTTGTTGGTCTCTTTGTCTCTTCGTCAGCGCCGACGGGGTGTCGGGAGCTGACCTGATTTATTGGTCTCTTTGTCTCTTCGTCAGCGCCGACGGGGTGTCGGGAGCTGACCTAGTTTGTTGGTCTCTTTGTCTCTTCATCAGCACCGACGGACGGGGTGTCGGGAGCTAACCTGATTTGTTGGTCTCTTTGTCTCTTCGTCAGCGCCGATGGGGTGTCGGGAGCTGACCTGGTTTGTTGGTCTCTTTGTCTCTTCGTCAGCGCCGACGGGGCGTCGGGAGCTGACCCGGTATGTTGGTCTCTTTGTCTCTTCGTCAGCGCCGACGGGGTGTCAGGAGCTGACCTGATTTGTTGGTCTCTTTATCTCTTCATCAGCGCCGACGGGGTGTCGGGAGCTGACCTGGTTTGTTGGTCTCTTTGTCTCTTCGTAAGTACCGACAGGGTGCCGGGGGCTAACCTGGTTTGTTGGTCTCTTTGTCTCTTCGTCAGCGCCGACAGGGTGCCGGGAGCTGACATGCTTTGTTGGTCTTTTTGTCTCTTCGTCAGTGCCGGCAGGGTGCCGGGAGCTGACATGGTTTATTGGTCTCTTTGTCTCTTCGTCAGTGCCGACAGGGTGCCGGGAGCTGACCTAGTTTGTTGGTCTCTTTGTCTCTTCGTCAGTGCCGACGGGGTGCCGGGAGCTGACCTGCTTTGTTGGTCTCTTTGTCTCTTCGTCAGTGCCGACAGGGTGTCGAGAGCTGACCTGGTTTGTTGGTCTCTTTGTCTCTTCGTCAGTGCCGACAGGGTGCCGGGAGCTGACATGGTATGTTGGACTTTTCGTCTCTCTTCTCTTTTTCCCTTTTTTTTGAACCACATTACCGGTACAAGCGCCCTTTCGGGTTTTCGCCGGCACCAGCCCCCTCTTGCTTTTGCCCACGCGCCCTCTCAAGTTTTCACGTGGCGGGGTACCCAATTTTACCTGCAGCGCCCCTTCGGGTTTTCGCCACAGCTGGGTTGTTGCCATTTTTGCCCTTGTCCCTGAGTAGGGGCAAGTCCGGCGGGGCACCTCTATTTTATGCCCCTTTCTCTTATTTATTATGTATATATATATATATATATATATATATATATATATATATATATATGACAAGTGGGTGATATGTAATGGTTGGCTAGGGCTCGAGGCCTTGCGCCGCAAGATAATGTTCATTTGTTGGCAAGAAGATAATGCCAACGCAACGGGGGATTTTCTGCCGATTCGGAGGTAAGGTCCGTAACGACAATATTGTGTGAGAGCGGGTGGCTAGGGCACGAAGCCTTGCGCCGGAAAAGGACTTATTCGTTGACAAGGGACTAATGCCAGCGCAAAGCTAGAGATTTTGTCGATTCGGGTGTAAGGCCCACAATGGCGATTTGCATGAGAGAAGGTGGCTAGGGCACGAAGCCTTGCGCCGAAAGATAAGGTTCATTTGTTGGCAAGCAGATAATGCCAACGCAACGGGTTTTTTTTTTTTGTCGATTCGGACGTAAGGTCCGTGATTGCAATATTGTGTAAGAGTGGGTGGCTAGGGCGCGAAGCCTTGCGCCGGAAAAGGACTTATTTGTTGGCAAGGGACTAACACCAATGCAGGGTGGATCCGTCTTTGCCCGTGCGGATGCCCGTCGATACGTAGGGGCGTGCGGACGGGAGACATATGTATACACACATATACACATATATATCATTATTGTTGTTGTTTTCTCTTCTTTCTCCTTCTTTCTCTCTCTTTTTTCTCTCTCTTTTCCTTCTCTTTTTTTTTATTTTTTTCCCTCTCTTTATTTTCTTTTTTTTTCGAAATCCCCCCCCTCTCTTCCTTTTTGCCTTCTTCTTTTTTTATCCGTTCTCTTCCTTTTTTACCGTCTTTCCTCTTTTTCTTTCCCCTTTTTTTTCTTTTTTTTTACTCGCCGTATAAGGGGGCGGGGGTGGCGTGCCGCTGAAGGGCTGGCTAGAGCGTGCCGCCGGGACACTTGAAGGGTGCACTGGGAGAGAGAATAGGAGGGTGTGCCGCGTAAGGCACTCAGAAGGTGTACGGGCGCCTGGAAGCGTGCCGCTGAGGGGGTGTGAGGCTGTGCCGCTGAAGGGTGCTGGGAGTGTGTCCCGAAGGGCGTACCACAGGAGGCTTCATAATGGGTGTGCCGCTGAGGGCATTTAGTAGTGTGCCGCTGAAGGGCTTGCAGGCTACTGCGCCGTTGGAGCGCTTCAAGAGTGTTTCCTTTTCTTCTTTTCTTCTTTTCACCTTCTCTTCTCTTTTCTCCTCTTCTATATTCCCCTCATGACCCTTCTTTCTATTCCTCTCTTCTTCTTTTGTGTGGGGAGGCGGGTGCAAAGACCGCGTCTGCCTCGGGACTCTCTTTTTTTTTCTTCTCTTCTTCTTTTGTGTGAAGAGGCGGGTTCAAGGACCATGTTCGCCTCGTGACTGTTCTTTCTCTTCTTCTCTTCTTCTTTTATAGAGAGGCAGGTGTAAAGACCATGTTCGCCTCGTGACTGTTCTTTCTCTTCTTCTCTTCTTCTTTTATGGAGAGGCAGGTACAAAGACCATGTTCACCTCATGTCTCTTTTTATCTTCTCTTCCTCTTTTGTAGGGAGGTGGGTGCAAAGACCATGTTTGTCTCACGACTCTTCTTTCTCTTCTTCTCTTCTTCTTTCATATGGAGAGGCGGGTGCAAAGACCACGTCTGCCTCGTGACTCTCTTTTTTTTTCTTTCTCTTGTGGAGAGGCAGGTGCGAAGACCATGTTTGTCACATATTTTCCCCCTTTTTTATGTGGAGAGGCGGGTTCAAAGACCATGTTTACCTCGTAACTCTCTTTTTTCTTCTCTTCTTCTTTTGTAGAGAGACAGGTGCAGAGACCATGTTCGTCCCGTGATTGTTCTTTCTTTTCTTCTCTTCTTCTTTTATGGAGGGGCAGGTGCAGAGACCATGTTCGCCCCGTGATTGTTCTTTCTCTTCTTCTCTTCTTCTTTTATGGAGAGGCGGGTGCAGAGACCGTGTTCGCCCTGTGACTCTCTTTTTTCTTCTCTTCTTCTTTTGTAGAGAGGCAGGTGCAGAGACCATGTTCGCCCCGTGGCTCTTCTTTCCTTTTTTTTCTCTTCTTTTGTGTGAAGAGGCGGGTTCAGGGACCAAGTCTGCCTCATGTGTCTCTTCTTCATTTTCTTCTCTTCTTTTGCTTGATGAGGCGGGCTCGAAAACCACGTCTGCCTCATGCGTGTCTTCTTCTTTATTCTGCTCTTCTTTTCTCTTTAATGCTTCTACGCTGGAGTGTATTTCTTTTAATGTGACCCCAGGTTGGGGTGTAGCTTTATTTGGTATGCGTCCCCCTGAGGGGTGTATTTTACCTCTTTGCCTCTGTGCCCCCAGGCGGGGCGTATTTTTCAAGGCTTCTATGTCCCCAGACCAGGGTGTGTTTTTTAATGCCCCCGAGGCGGGGTGTAGCTCTCTTCAAATGCCCCCATGGTGGGGTATACTCTTCACGGCTTCTATGCCCCCAGGTGGGGTATGTTTCTTCTTCAAATACCCCTAAGCCAGGGTGGACTTCTCTTCATATGCCCCTGATCCAGGGCGTGTTCTTTATAGCTTCTAGGCCCTCGAGGCGAGGTATGTTTCTCCTTCATATGCCCCTGGTACGGGGTGTAGCTCTCTTCAAGTGCCCCGAAGCTGGGGTATACTCTTCACGACTTCTATGCCCCCAGGTGGGGTATGTTTCTTCTTCATATGCCCCTGGTACGGGACGTAGCTCTCTTCAAATGTCCCCAAGCTGGGGTATACTCTCCACGGCTTCTATGCCCCCAGGCGGGGTATGTTTCTTCTTCATATGCCCCTGGTACGGGGCGTAGCTCTCTTCAAATGCCCCCGGGACGGGGGTGTATCTTTTGCTTCTTATGCCCCCGTGAGGCCGGGGTGTATCTTTTGCTTCTTACGCCCCCCTGAGGCAGGGGTATATCTCTTTACGGCTTCTGTGCCCCCGAAGCAGGGTATGTTATTTCTTCAAATGCCGCTTGTGCGGAGTATATCTTTCTTCTTATGCTCCCAGCTCGGGATGTATGTCTCTTTGTTTCTGTGCCCCGGGTCGGGGTAGATGCTTCTGCTTCTTATGCGCCAAGGGCGGAGTGTGTCTCTTTCTGTGCCCCTAGGCTGGGGTACATTCTTCATGTTTCTCACACCCTTTTCGCAGGGTGTATTCTCTTGCTTCTCATGTCCCTGGATCGGGGCGTATGTTTCTTCTTCTGACGCCCCTAGGTCGGGGTATATTCTTTCTTCATGTGCTCCCAGGTCGGGATGTATGCCTCTTTGCTTCGGTGCCCCCGGACGGAGGTGTACTCTGTCTCTTTGCTTCTGCATCCCCCAGGCGGGGTATGTTTCTTCTTCAAATGCCCCTGAGTCGGCGCATATTCTTTATGGCTTCTATGCCCCCTGGCGGGGTATATTTCTTCTTCAAATATCCTTAAGACGGGATGTATTCTTCTATTTCTTATGCTCCCGAGTCGGGATGTATCTTCTTCAAATACCCCTAGGCCGGGGCGTGTTCTTTATGACTTCTATGCCCTCTTGCGGGGTATGTTTCTTTTTCAAATACCCCCAAGACAGGGGTGCAATTCTTGGCTTCATATGCCCCCAAGACGGGGTGTATTTTGCTTCTTGTGCCCCCAGGGGTGGGGTGGAATTCTCTTCAGTTACCCCTGAGTCGGGGTTGATTCTTCTGCCTCTTATGCCCCAAGGTGAGGTACACTTCTCTTCATATGCCCCCTAAGCCGGGGTGCAACTCTGCTTCTTCTCATGACCCCAGGCCGGGGCAGTCTCTTCTTCTTATGCTTATGTGCTCCCGCATCGGGGTGTATTCCTTTCTTCACGTGCTCCCCTAAGCCGGGGAATATTGTGTGTTCTGCTTCAGATGCCCCCCCCCCCGGGGGGGGGGGGGGGGGGGGGGATATATGTTACTTCATGGACCCCGGGGCCGGGATATATTCCTTCTTCGAATGCCCCTTGGTCGGGGTGTATTCTTCTCTTCTTATGCTCCCAAGGCGGGACGTAGCTTCTTCAAATGCCCCTGAGCCGGCGCATATTCTTTATGGCTTCTATGCCCCCCAGGCGGGGTATGTTTCTTCTTCAATTGTCCCTAGGACAGCGTGTATTCTTCTCTTTCTTATGCTCCCGAAGCGGGATGTAATTTCTTTAAAGGGCCCTGAGCCGAGGCCTGTGCTTCATGGCTTCTATGCCCCCACTGGTGGGGTGTGTTCCTTCTTCGAATGCCCCCAAGACGGGGGTGGACTTCTCTTCATATGCCCCTGAGTTGGGGCGTGTTCTTTATGGCTTCTATGCCCCCGAGGCGAGGTATGCTTCTTCTTCAAATACCCCCTGAGCCGGGGTGCGGTCTTGCTGCTTCTTATGCCCCAGGGCGGGGGTATGTTCTGCTTCTTTTACCCCCTCACGGCGGGGCGTATTTCTCTTTATATGCCCCCCCAGAGTGGGGGTGTAGCTTTTCTTCATCTGCCCCCTAGGTCGGGGGGTATGCCTCTTCACTTCTGTGCCCCCAGGCGGGGTACGTTTCTTCTTCAAAGGCCCCTGAGCCGGGGTGTAGCTTTGTTGTATGTTGTGCCCCCCAAGCCTGGGTGGATTCCCTTCATATGCCCCTAGATCATTGTGTATATTTTTTTTGCCTCTTATGCCCCTATGGCGGGGTATATCTCCTCTTCTTATCCCCCATGGCGGGGTATGTGCATGCTCTCTTCTAGAGTGGCGGCCGTGCTTGGCCTCATTGCTATAAAGCATTCCCCACAGCGGGCAGCCCTTCATCAAGCTACAATTGTGGCTCGCTGGGTCTTTTAACAACCACTCGAGGGGCCGTTTTGTGCCGGATAGAGGCAGCAGGAAGGAGGAACGGGCGGGATGTCGGCCTTCCTCTTGTTTTCTTGGTCGGCGATGCTGGCCAACTTTTCTTCTCTCTTTTTTTTAGTCTTTTCTTTTTTTTCTTTTTTTGTATGACAGGCCAAGGTGGGGGTGCAGGAGAGCGCTCACCCACTCAGGGTGGGGATGAGTGGTTCGCTCCACAGCATCAATCCCACAGTGGTAATCTTCATTTAGCACGGGTATCGACTGATATGGCCGTATAACCCTCTCTCGTCAATTCTTTCTTTTTTGTTTCTTTCTTTTCTTCCTTTCCTCCCTTTTTTTTAAAAAAAAATGCTATCTGGAGGCTTCATCGTCTGGGTGGCCCTTGCAAGCAGCAGCCACGGTGTAAATGCGAGAATTCATAATGGAAGGGTCTTTAATAGACCTAGATAATCATTCACCATTCCATAGATATGTTTCACTGTTACAGGTGACTATCACCCCTTTTAAAAAAAGGGGGTTACATTCGGCAATAGCCGACCATGCATCCAGTGTCAGTCTAGATGAATGCCCTCAGGACGGGGGATCGGCAGCATCTGGCGCCGTCTTCTCGGACTTCCTGCCATTGCTTGAAAGAGAGCTGGAATGTCCTTCAGGGCGCGCTGCTCTTCGGCCGGTGTGGTGCGGTTGCATCGGTCGCCTTCAGGTTGGGCATTTGGTGAGGGCGTGGTGGGTTTACCGTGTACTTGCCCATTCTTAATTCGCCCTTCCTGATCAGGTCCTCGAAAACATCTTTAAATACACAACAGTCCTCAATGGAATGCTCGATCATCTGATGATATAGGCAGAATTGGGGGTCGTCCCTTCTTTCGAGGTCGTTTGGCCTCTTCAGCTCTGGAAGCACAACTTTACCATATTCTTGAACCCATTCGAAGAGGGTCTGAGTCTTATCTCTCGGGAAGGAGTAGGGCCTCTTCATTCTGTCCCTTAATGAAAGTCTCTGGTCAGCGGCCTTAGTGGAGGGAGCTCCGGCTGCGACCTTTGTTCTCCCCTGTTGTCGCTCGAAGGCTTCGAAGTCTGGGGTGCAAAATTTTTCTCATGCTAACTGCTTGTCGGCTGATCACTTTTCCTCACTCTGGGCAGTGGGGTGGGGCAATATTTTGCCAGGAAGATCTTGGCATTAGATGCTAGGCCACTCAGCTCTTCAAGAGTTTTGACCCCAATATCCATGACCCTTTGTATTATTTCGCCCTTCAGGCTTCTTAGGAGTCTTTGGACGGCGCCCCCGCAATTTGGAGGGTCTCCATATTCTTCACGGGGGTTTCCCCCTCTTCTCGTATAGTCCAAGGCGGACTCATCACCTCTTCGGTCAGCTATTTGTGATTCGGCCCTGATGACTTTGCTCTCGAGTCGCCTCATCTTTGCCCCTCGCTCGGACCTCAACTTACTCGTTCCTGTTGGCGCTATGAAGCCCCGGTACGAGTCGAACGATTGGCGAAGAGGGTCTGTTCTTGGAGTCATGCGAGGTATCGAGGTTGCATGCTGCAGCCGCCGGAAGGGGGTGCCCCCAATGTAATCATGTACCATCCGAGACATTTCTGGTGGTGGTGGTGGTGGTGGTGGGACCTCGGGTGGCTCACAGTCGCCCCAGAAGGTCCCAGAAGAGGGCCCTGCATGCGCGGGCATTGCTGGGCATAAACGTGTCTTGATTGATTTCCCCCTTGACGCCTCGACTTCATGCAATTCTTCAAATAATCTTGCCGTCATGGCGAGGGTGGGTTGATGGAAGTTGGGGGTGCTGCCTCCCGCCCTGGCTTCGAATGGGGTCGGCGAGATCATGTCGTCATGGCCGACAACACCTTGTCCTTGAAAAGTCGACATTACTACCCCCAGACCCCCATATGGAGGAGGGTTATGATGATGGGCCTCCTCACTGGACGACGGGAGGTATGCCGTTTCGTTTTCTCCTTCACCGATTTGGACTGAGCCGTGCCCGGTCGAGAGTGTGTGGCAAGAGAGGACAATGCTACTCCTTCTGTTCTTTGAAATCTCCCTTTCCTTCCCTTCCGGGGTTGGTGTATGCTCTTGCGGTAAACAATCTGGTGCATGCAGTGCCTCAGATTCTCCTTCGGCTTCTTGTTCTAGGCCCAGAGGCTCTGAATGCCCGCACAAGACACATTCATCGGCGCATGCTGAAGGAGCCTCGAGCGCCTCTTTAGGCGATAGGTGGTACAGAGATACCATATTGACTGTTCTCTTCAGATCGGGCATCTCACGCGGACGTGGAGGGTCCACTTTATGTTTGCCCAATTGGAGTTCCCCCTTCCTGACCAGGCGCTCGACAGCATCTTTGAACACATAGCAGTCTTCAATGGAGTGCCCAAACATTTGATGATACAGGCAAAAATGGGGGTTGTCTCTTCTTCTAAGATCATCCGGCCTCCTTGGTTCTAGCGGAGTGACCTTATGGTATTTGATGGCCCATTCAAACAAAAGCCGGGTCTTTTTCTTAGGAATGGAGTAAGGCTTCATCATTTTGGCGCGCAATGTAAGGCCCGTGCCTTAATTGATCCTTAACGGATTTTGTTCTTGTATTTGTTCTGGAATTTCTGGCTATTTTTCTGGATTTTTAGGAATTTATCTGGTATTTTTCTGGTTTTATTTGTAGCTTTGAGGGTTATTAGAAATTAATAAGATTTTAATATATATAATATTTATATTATATATTTTTTAATTTTAATTTTATTTCTTTTAGTCCCTCACCCCCCCCTCTCTCCCTCGTCGATCTCACTCTCCCTCACGCTCTCTCTCTCTAGTCGATCGCCTCTCCCCCTTTCTCTTGGGATTCGGGTGAGTCGACGTCGGTTTGAGGCGTGGTTGGCGCCGTTGGATTCCTCGCGTCGAGAGGAACGCGTGGGCACCCATTTCGGCATGATTTGATGATCGTGGGAGCGAGGTGGAGCGTGAAGGCCTCGTGGCTCTTCCTCCTTGCATGCGACCATTTCGTCGATTTCGGCTCGCAAAAAGGTAGGGGGATGGAATCCTGATCTTGCTAGGATCATTTCCTCTAGCTCATTCTTTCGATTAGAGCCCCGTAGCACGCATAATGTCCATTTTTCCTATTTGTTGGGTTTTAGCTAAATTCTTGAGTTTAATGCTTTTTAGGCATTGCATGTGATGTTTTTAGGTGTTAAATTGTTGTATACGATGTATGGTTTGACAGGTTATAGGTTTCTACGTTGATACCCGACGATTTTTGTCGTCCGGGAGGGCTCCGATTTTCAAACCGAACCCGCCCGTGTCCCAGGTGGTGTGACGGTCCTGCCAGGAACCGTCACATGCCTGACGGTCCTTAGAGGACGCGTCGTTTCCAAACAACGGCCCGATGAGGGTGCGTTATTTGGAGAGTAACGGTGGGATCCCCATCCGTTACTCGTCTTGCATTTTGCGTTGACCAGGTCAGGCGGTTAGCCCGACGGCCAGTCGACCGGCCGTCGCTTCCGTCCGACGCGCCTGAGCGAGCGCGTCGCTTCGCCTGCGACTGATTTTCGAACGCTGTATGTTGGGTTTTGGCCTCGGGTGGATGTAACGGCGGTGACCCAACGCGTTGCATTGATGTAACACACAGGGCCCCTACCGTCACATTCCGTTTTGGGTCTTTTGAGCTGGAACTCAGGCAGAAGTAACCGATGGAGACAGACGCGTCGTTCTTGGTGTAACGCGCCAGTCCCCGACCGTCGCTTTCATGTAGCGCGTGGGCACCCGACCGCCGCTTGCCTGTTGGTTTGAAATAGTTGTCAGCCTTCTCGTTATGCGTTCCATTCTATATATATGCCATGTTTACGTTACTGTAGTATTTGATGGCGTATTTCTATATCCCAATAGAATAGCTTTTACTTCCATGCAATGGAACCACTATTGTTGCCCTAAGGTCTGTTGAGTGCCGACCCGCTTGAGGATAGCGGAGGGGTGTTTCCCATACACGGTTTGTAAGCTAGTTCCGTGGGCTCCCAGCCAATGGTAGCGTCCTACCACGGGAGAAAACTGGCTAGAGGGCCTGGCTCAGGCTAGAGTCAGTGTGTGCACACGTGGTCGGAGACTGTGGACTGACACCGACGGGTGCCACTCCGACTGGTCACTTGATTTGGTACTGTTTACGCGCTTAGCTTGTCGTTTACCGACTGCGAGTGCTTGTGACGCAGTGTAAGTCGTCAGTGGACGCTTCTGGTTTCTGCTCCTGTGGTTGTCCTTCCTTATTGTTTGGATTAGTTAATGCTTATTCTATTTTGGTAGATTTAGTTTTAGTCGCTTGCATTTATTTAGCTTTGGCATGTGTTAGCTGTTCTACCTGCGTAGTTAGAGTTTACAGCTTTGCTTGAGTAGTTTATTCATGCCATTGCCTGTCATTTTAATTAAATGCATGCTCTAATTGCCTTTATTTTTGTATGAATGCTTGTTTAGTGCGAGGTATGGATCCGCGTGACCCCTACTGAGTCTGGCTGTGACTCACCCTTCTCCTTTCAGGTGAGCCGCGCCCGTCGTCTCCCGGTGCTTCGTAAGCTATTTTGGAGACCGCGTCTAGCTGCCAGCTTTAGTCGAGCCGCCTTTTGAGGCGTTTGTTGTACTTTTACCGGGGTATGCCCCGTGTAGTTGTACCCTTGAGGACTAGTACTCTTGTTTATCTGGACTAGTATATATATATCACTCTGGTTATTTTGAATTGCTTCCGCGCTTGTGTTAATTTTATTACGTAATTGTAATCTACACGTTCCAAATTCTAGTTCGTTATATATTCCCTCGACAAAACCCTACTAACCCTTCAGGGGCCTCATCAGCCTCTTGGGTGGCTTCCCCAGTTCTTGGTATCGGTGTATCGATGTTATCGGTATATCGATATCCTGAACTCTGGGTCGTTACAGTTGGTATCAGAGCTGATGTTTGAGGAATTGTATAAGGAATTGAAATTTGTGTTTGTCCAGAGCTAGTCTTGTGTCGTCTATTGCTGGCTTAGGGTGTTTTCTGTACGATTGATGGATTTTGTTGTTGTTTTATGATCTCGGCAGAGTACTTATGCCGCCTCGTCGAGGAAGACCTCCTCGAGTTCCTCGTGCTCCTCGAGATGCGCGCCCAGGGAAGATAGCGGTTCTGCACCTCCTCCTGTAGTTCCTGCTGTTCCTACTGTCCCAATTGTTCCTCCTCCAGCGCCGATTGTTGCTCCTCAGGTTGAAGTGCCTGGCAGTCGAGGCAAGGCTTTGAAGGTATTCCTGATGTTCAATCCGCCTCCTTTCGATGGTCAAGCTGATCCAGAGGTTGCGAGGCAATGGCTGGATGCGATCGAGCGTGTATTTGTTTCGATGGAATGTGCTGAAGATGAGAAGGTTATGCTTGCCGCCTTTCAACTCCAGGGTACGTCCATTACGTGGTGGAAAGCCGAGTGGCAGATTGCTTTTCATTCAATACCTCTTCGACAGATCACATGGGCAGAGTTCGCAGCTGCTTTCGAGCGTGCCTACACTCCTGCCTGTTTACAAATGGCAAAGATGTATCAATTTATGGAGCTGACTCAAGGCAGTATGACGGTGCTTCAGTATCAGAATAAGTTTATGGAATTGGGTCAGTATGCGCCCCATGTGCTGGCTAGTGAAGCTTTAAAGACACAACAATTCTTGCGAGGTTTGAGGCCAGAGTTAAAGTTGCCCCTGATTGCAAGTCGTGTTGCAGACCTTGATAGTGCGTGCCAGACAGCTGTGGCACTTTAGCTGGAAATGACGAGGCCGGGTGGATATCCTCAGGCAGGGTTAGTTTAGCCCGCAGTACAGTCTCAGCAGGCGTACCGACCACCAGTGCCAGGTGTTCCCTCAGTCCAGTCAGAGGTTAGCAATGCTTCCTCTCCTTCCAAGACCAAGTTTAAGAGGTTCAAGAAGAAGAAGAAGTTTTTCCAAAAGCCGTCCGGTACAGATGTAGTTCAGCAGCCGACAACACCTTCTACTCAGACTCGTCAGAGCTCAGCTGTCAGTCAGCCATGGACGTGTCGGATATGCGGTGGTCATCACAAGGGCCAGTCGTGTTCTCTTCCCGTTGTTTGCTTTCGGTGTGACCAGCCGGGTCATGTGGTTCGGGATTGCCCGCTGAGGCCGAAACAATTGCTAGCTCCTCAGTTTTCTCAACCTCAGTAGTCGCAATTCAGACCTTCTCCTGCACCGCAAGCTCAACAACAGTTCTTTTCTCAAGCGTCGGCGTCTTCTCAGCAATCCTCAGCTAGATCTAAGAAGCAGAAAGGCAAGGTTTCTCATGTGACTAGAGCTGATGCTGTTGCAGCCCATCTTGTGGAAGGTACGATTATGCTTTATGGTCTTTCAGCTCGTGTCTTATTTGATTCTGGTGCTTCTCACTCTTTTATTTCTGAGGATTTCATGGCATGTATTGAGGAACCGACTTCAGAGATAACTTGTGAGATGTATGTTGAGATGCCTTCGGGAGATTTCATGATTACACCTCTGTGTTTGGAAGAGTCTCCTATTTTGATCAATAATCACCAGTTGCCGGCGAGATTATATGCATTGCAGTTGGCAGATTATGATGTTATTCTGGGAATGGATTGGTTGGAGCATTATGGAGCTGTGGTTGACTGCAGATCGAAGAAAGTCTATTTTCAGCCACAGGGGAAATCAACTTTTTATTTCCAAGGTATTCGATCCTGATCTTCTCGTATGATTATTTTTGCTATTCGAGCCTATAGGTTGCTTAGTGCAGGTTGCCAGGGGTTTCTTGCTTCTGTGGTTGCTGTTGAAAAATCACAGCGGGATGTCTGTGATATTCCTGTTGTTTGTGAGTTCCCTGATGTGTTTCCTGACGAGTTGCCAGACTTGCCTCCAGAGCGAGAGATAGAGATGGTGATTGAACTGATTCCAGGTACAGGCCCATTAGCAAAGGCACCATAGCGAATGGCTCCAGCTGAATTGAAAGTACTACGAGCACAGCTACTTGAATTACTGGAAAAAGGTTATATTCGCCCCAATTTTTCTCCGTGGAGTGCCCCGGTGCTATTTGTGAAAAAGAAAGATGGGAGCCTGAGGCTTTGTATTGATTACAGGCAATTGAATTAGGTGACTATCAAGAATAAGTATCTGCTTCCCAGGATTGATGATTTGTTTGACCAGCTACAGTCTGCTACTGTCTTTTCACGGATTGATCTCTGGTCTGGTTACTTCCAGTTGCGAATCCGGGAATCTGATGTGGAGAAGACAGCTTTCAGCACCCGATATGGTCACTTTGAATTTCTGGTGATGCCGTTTGGTTTGACTAATGCCCCAGCAGCTTTTATGGACCTAATGTAGCGTATCTTTTGTCCATTTCTTGATCAGTTTGTGGTGATCTTTGTTGATGATATTTTGATCTATTCTGCCTCCGATGAAGATCATGTGCATCATTTGAGGATCGTTCTGCAGACTCTAAGAGATCACGAGCTTTATGCGAAGTTCAGTAAATGTGAATTCTGGCTTCGGGAAATTCATTTTCTTGGTCACGTGATTTATGGTGACGGAGTGGCAGTGGACCCTGCAAAGATTGATGCTGTTTTGAGTTGGCAGAGGCCTAGAACTGTGACAGAAATATGGAGCTTCCTAGGTTTGGCTGGGTACTACCGCAGATTCATCCAAGATTTTGCGAAGATTGCAGCCCCGATGACTAGACTGACTCGTAAAGATGTACCTTTTGTCTGGTCGGATCAGTGTGAGGCTAGCTTTGTTGAATTTAAAAGGCTATTGACTTCTTCTCCTGTGTTGACTTTGCCTTCCGACTCGTGTGGTTTTCTGGTTTGTACTGATGCTTCTCGAGTAGGTCTGGGTGCAGTGCTGATGCAACATGATAAAGTTATCGCATATGCATCTCAGTAATTGAAACGACATGAAGAAAATTATCCCTCGCATGATCTGGAGCTAGCTGCAGTTATTTTTTCCTTAAAGATCTGGAGACATTATCTGTATGGCGAGAAATTTCAGATTCTTACTGATCACCAGAGTTTACAGTATATATTCTCCCAGAAAGATCTGAATCTCAGGCAGAGGCGATGGATGGAATTCATGAAAGATTTTGACTTTACACTCTCCTATCAGCCGGGCAAAATGAATGTTGTGGCTGATGCTCTGAGCAGGAAAGTGCAGGTCAGTCATTTGTTGCTTCATGAATGGAAATTGTGGAACTGGCTTCCGAGCGAGGCATTCAGTGCAGAGTTTCCTGCTGATCCGAAGATGGCAGTTTGTGCTAGTTTGATTTTGGGTTCAGCTTTATATCAGCAGATTCAAGAGGCCCAGCAAGCTGATTCTGATTTGGCCTGTGTTATATCAAGATTTGATGTGGAATTTGATGCTGAGCTAGTTGTCAGTTTCCAGGGGAGGTTATATGTTCCTCCTGATGATTTGAGGCATGAGATTCTGAATGAAGCCCATGGTTCCCGTTTTGCTATTCATCCAGGTGTCACCAAGATGTATCAGAATTTGAAGAAGCAGTTCTGGTGGCCAAGTATGAAGAAAGACATGGCTATATTTATTTCTAAGTGCTTGACTTGTCAGCATGTTAAAGTCAAACATCAAAAGCCAGGTGGTTTGCTTCAGCCATTAGAGATTCCGATGTGGAAATGGGACCATGTTACTACAGATTTTATGGTGGGTTTGCCTCGAACTTCTCAAGGTTTTGATGGTATCTGGTTGCTTGTCGACAGATTGACTAAAGTTGCCAGATTATTGCCAATTAAGGTTGCCTGGAATGTGCAGAGGTTGGCCGAGCTATATGTGCAGAAGATCGTGCCACTGCATGGAGTTCCTGTTTCACTTGTGTCAGATCGTGACCCACGTTTTACCTCCGGCTTCTGGCGCAATTTCCAGAAGGCTTTGGGCACTGAGTTAGCTTTCAGTTCAGCATATCACCCACAGTCAGATGGACAGTCAGAGAGGACTATTCAGACTCTGGAAGACATGCTGAGATTGTGTTGCCTTGATTGGCAAGGTTCGTGGTGTCAGCATTTGCCACTTGTTGAATTTACTTATAATAACAGTTTTCACTCCAGTATGGGAATGGCTCCTTATGAAGCACTATATGGTCGTCCATGTCGTACTCCCCTGAACTGGTTTGATGTTGGGGACAGATTGTTGACAGGACCTGAGATGGTGCAGCAGTGTTTGGATGTGGTTTGTCTGATCAGGCAGAGATTGTTGACGGCTCAGAGTTGACAGAAAAGTTATGCAGATCAGCGCAGACGTCCACTACAATTTAAGCTAGGAGATATGGTGTTTTTTAAAATATCTCCGATGAAAGGTGTTTCCAGGTTTGGGAAGCGTGGGAAGCTTAGTCTGCGGTATGTTGGCCCTTTTCCGATCGTTGAGGCTATTGGTCAAGTAGCTAATCGTCTGCAACTACCCGCGGCCATGCAAGCTATTCATGATGTGTTCCACGTATCTCAGTTGAGGAAATATGTGCCGGATGCTTCTCATGTTCTCGATGATTCAGTTTGGCCTGAAGTGACCGCTGATTTGTCTGCGCCAGAGTTTCCTCTCAGAATTGAAGACCGTCATGAGTAGCGGTTGAGAAATAAAGTTATTCCTCTGGTAAGAGTTGCTTGGCAGCGTCACTTTGGTAATGAGTCCACTTGGGAACGCGAAGATGAGATGCGTCAGCTTTTTCCTTTCTTATTCCAGTGAGGTATATGTCCTTTCTCAGTTTCCTCCTTTTTCTGTTGTAAATTTCGGGGGCAAAATTTTTATTAGGAGGGAGGGACTGTAAGGCCCGTGCCTTAATGGATCCTTAACTGATTTTGTTCTTGTATTTGTTCTGGAATTTTCGGCTATTTTTCTGGATTTTTAGGAATTTATCTGGTATTTTTCCGGTTTTATTTGGAGCTTTGAGGGTTATTAGAAATTAATAAGATTTTAATATATATAATAATTATATTATATATTTTTTAATTTTAATTTTATTTCTTTTAATCCCTCACCCCCCTCTCTCTCCCTCGTCGATCTCACTCTCCCTCACGCTCTCTCTCTCTCTAGCCGATCGCCTCTCCCCCTTTCTCTTGGGATTCGGGTGAGTCGACGTCGGTTTGAGGCGTGGTTGGCGCCGTTGGATTCCTCGCGTCGAGAGGAACGCGTGGGTACCCATTTCGGCATGATTCGGTGATCGTGGGAGCGAGGTGGAGCGTGAAGGCCTCGTGGCTCTTCCTCCTTGCATGCGACAATTTCGTCGGTTTCGGCTCGTAAAAAGGTAGGGGGATGGAATCCTAATCTTGCTAGGATCATTTCCTCTAGCTCGTTCTTTCGATTAGAGCCCCGTAGCACGCATAATGTCCATTTTTCCTATTTGTGGGGTTTTAGCTAAATTCTTGAGTTTAATACTTTTTAGGCATTGCATGTGATGTTTTTAGGTGTTAAATTGTTGTATACGATGTATGGTTTGACAGGTTACAGGTTTCTACGTTGATACCCGACGATTTTTATCGTCCGGGAGGGCTCCGGTTTTCAAACCGAACCCGCCCGTGTCCCAGGTGGTGTGACGGTCCTGCCAGGAACCGTCACATGCCTGACGGTCCTTAGAGGACGCGTCGTTTCCAAACAACGGCCCGATGAGGGTGCGTTATTTGGAGAGTAATGGTGGGATCCCCATCCGTTACTCGTCTTGCATTTTGCGTTGACCAGGTCGGGCGGTTAGCCCGACGGCCAGTCGGCCGGCCGTCGCTTTCGTCCGACGCGCCTGAGCGAGCGCGTCGCTTCGCCTGCGACTGATTTTCGAACGCTGTATGTTGGGTTTTAGCCTCGGGTGGATGTAACGGCGGTGACCCAACGCGTTGCATTGATGTAACACACAGGGCCCCTACCGTCACATTCCCTTTTGGGTCTTTTGAGTTGGAACTCAGGCGGAAGTAACGGATGGAGACAGACGCGTCGTTCTTGGTGTAACGCGCCAGTCCCCGACCGTCGCTTTCATGTAGCGCGTGGGCACCCGACCGCCGCTTGCCTGTTGGTTTGAAATAGTTGCCAGCCTTCTTGTTATGCGTTCCATTCTATATATATGCCATTTTTACGTTATTGTAGTATTTGATGGCGTATTTCTATATCCCAATAGAATAGCTTTTCTTTCCATGCAATGGAACCACTGTTGTTGCCCTAAGGTCTGTTGAGTGCCGACCCGCTTGAGGATAGCGGAGGGGTGTTTCCCATACACGGTTTGTAAGCTAGTTCCGTGGGCTCCCAGCCAATGGTAGCGTCCTACCAAGGGAGAAAACTAGCTAGAGGGCCTGGCTCAGGCTAGAGTCAGTGTGTGCGCACGTGGTCGGAGACTGTGGATTGACACCGACGGGTGCCACTCTGACTGGTCACTTGGTTTGGTACTGTTTACGCGCTCAGCTTGTCGTTTACCGACTGCGAGTGCTTGAGACGCAGTGTAAGTCGTCAGTGGACGCTTCTGGTTTCTGCTCCAGTGGTTGTCCTTCCTTATTGTTTGGATTAGTTAAGGCTTATTCTATTTTGGTAGATTTAGTTTTAGTCGCTTGCATTTATTTAGCTTTGGCATGTGTTAGCTGTTCTACCTGCGTAGTTAGAGTTTACAGCTTTGCTTGAGTAGTTTATTCATGCCATTGCCTGTCATTTTAATTAAATGCATGCTCTAATTGCCTTTATTTTTGTATGAATGCTTGTTTAGTGCGAGGTAGGGATCCGCGTGACCCCTACTGAGTCTGGCTGTGACTCACCCTTCTCCTTTCAGGTGAGCCGCGCCCGTCGTCTCCCGGTGCTTCGTAAGCTGTTTTGGAGACCGTGTCTAGCTGCCAGCTTTAGTCGAGCCGCCTTTTGAGGCTTTTGTTATACTTTTGACGGGGTATGCCCCGTGTAGTTGTACCCTTGAGGACTAGTACTCTTGTTTATCTGGACTAATATATATATATATATCACTCTGGTTATTTTGAATTGCTTCCGCGCTTGTGTTAATTTTATTACGTAATTGTAATCTACACGTTCCAAATTCCAGTTCGTTATACATTCCCTCGACAAAACCCTACTAACCCTTCAGGGGCCTCATCAGCCTCTTGGGTGGCTTCCCCAGTTCTTGGTATCGGTGTATCGATGTTATCGGTATCCTGAACTCTGGGTCGTTACACGCAAGGAGGGGGCTTCTTGATATTCGGCCGGTCTAGCCGACGAAGGACTGGCGACGACCCTCTCATCTTCGTTTCTTTACCGCTCGAGCCTTCTGGAGTCGATCGTATGCACTTCTTCGGGCGTAGGCCGTTTATTGACTGATTCAACCCTACAGCTCGAGGTCGCAGGGACGGAGGAGAGGGAAGCCTCAATTTCTGCCACTATATTGTTTAGCTGGTCAAAGGACTTGATTTTAATTCCAGTCATCTTTTTGAGGACCTCCCACTTCAAATTTTGTTTGCAGATCTGCACTGCGTCTTCTTAGTGTGGTGGCCGTCTGCATCTCATACTGAGATTCTGCCATCTTCTGATATACTCCAAAGTGATTTCATCAGTCCTCTACTTGGAGGCACATAGTTCAGCCATAGTTATTTCTCTTTCGGCTGCGTGGAATCGCTTTCGGAACTTCCGTTGCTTGTCGGGCCAGGTATTGATAGACCCAACCGGTAAGTTCGAATACCATTCGAATGCGAGTGCTGTGAGGGAGGACCCAAAGTACTTGAGCAAGTAGGACTCGTCGGTCGCCAAATCACCCATTAGGTTGATGAAGTGAGTTATGTGCTCTTTCGGTGAACCTTGTCCACTGAACTTCTCGAACTCTGGCAGTTTATTGATGCCAGGAGGCAACCTCTTGACCGCACGATCGACGGGGTAAGGTACCTGGTACAGCTCAAAAGCGGCACGATCTCTGTCGCCCTTGTAGGCCAGCTTCTCTTCAGTCATCTGATCCATCATCATTCCATTTGTCCTTATCGGGTCAACCGGGTCTGAGTGGAGGTGGGCAGGCTGTGCCCCTAGAGCAGTCAATACCGTCGCGTGTCGGGCCATGGGAGGCCCTTGGGGAGGCAAAATCAGTGGCGGGGCCAGCGCCGGGTGCAATGCCTGTTGCAGAGGCAAGCCCCCAGTGTAGCTGGGAATTGATGGGAATGCCGCAGCCTGCGGAGTCGCTTCCGAGGATTGCCCGCTGCCCCCGGGCGCTTCGAGCAAAACCTCGGTCTACCGGGATGTTGTGGGTTGGGCATTCTTTTCACTCAGTTGTTTCTTCAACATTTCGATCTCCTGCTGGTACTGTTGCACCATGTAAAGTATTGCAGGGTCATTGGTGGGGAGACAGGGCATGCCCCCTATTTCTTCGGCCGGGGCGTCCTTAGATGATGTGGAGGGCCCGCCACTGGTGCCTCCAGTGGTAATTACATGGGCCGTTAGAACTGAGGAGGGTTCTTCCTGGGAGGCCTCTCCGGCGCTTGCCTGTGTTACCTCGCCCACTGCTCTTCCCCTTTCTGTGAAAGGATCGGGACTTGCGGCGGGTCTGACCACCTCTTCAGGATCGGTGGGTAGGGCCCCATACCGACCGAAGACTCCTGCCATGTTGTAGGGGAAGACTTTCCAGCTTCTGTCCCTCTTCGTCATTCTCTTGGCTGACCTTCCCGAGAAGATCAACCTGTCGAAGACCGAGCGTCGGGGCGGCGCTTCCTCCCAAGAAGGGGACTGGCGCGGCTCCTCCGACCGATTCCTCGACTCCGCACTAGGCACGGGCTGGGCTTCTTCTTCTTCTTGGAAGGCGGCGGCCACCGCCCCCAGCAATCTCTGGCGACCCGAGGGAGTGCTACCCGGGCCCCGGAGGTAGTTTCTCATGGCCTGCTCGATCCCTTCCCACTCCCAGTCGGGGAGAGCGGCCGGTGGTTGTGTGTCGATGGCAGTGGCAGGAGGAGAGTAGGCCCTGAGTGCCAGGCGGGTAGCCTGGTGTCGGTGCCTGCGACGCCGGCGGCGGGCGCCCTCGGGCTGCGTCGGCATGGCAAGTGCTGGTTGGTGAGTCGGGGTCGTCACCTCGACCCTCTCATCTCTTCGGGCCCTCCTCGGGCGGAAAGTGCTAGGCCCTGCCTGGGCAGGTGCAGTGGGCCTGGCCTCCTTGGGGACCCAGATTTGCTTTAACTTGGCCAGCTTGTGAGCTAGTGCACTCCTTGGTGACGCGGCCAGAACTGCGGGTGTCACCTTCTCCTTCAGCTTCTCCAGCCCCTGGAAAGAGTTCCGGACTGGGATAGTCGGGACGACACGGTCCGGTATCACCTGGGACCTTTGCCCGTCCAGGCGAACTCGGAGGGTCCCGACGGTCATAGATTTCCCGGAGTCGGACATGTGGCGCCCCGAGACGACGCCAGTATTATTCCTCCGGAGCCTCCTCCGGTGAGATGTCGACCCTTGGTGGGATGGGCCGGCGGTTTGGTGCACATGGTGCACATTGCAGCTCAGTGTTGTTGCTGGGACGTCGTTGTTGTTCTTGACCACAGCTCGGCCGATAACAGCTTCAGTGGCCCCCGGAGCGGGAGCGTTGGTCTGGGGCTCGTCAGGTGCTTTCACGTCGAGGATGTTGACAAAGGCCACCCCCAAGAAGTTGGGGAAGCCCACGGTGGGAGGGAAGCTCCCGAAGTTGAGGGGGACCGCCAAGTAGCCGTCTCGAACATGGTTCTCAATGACCTAAGGGCCGCAAGTGACAGCCATTGTCGGCACCATGATGCGATTCTCCTGCATTTGAGAAAGTAGGGCAATTAGTGTTACAAGAAGGGGGCCGCAGGGCCCCTAATTCCGACAAAGAGATGAAGGGTGGATCGGGTCCCACCGGGCGTGCCAGACTTGTGGACGCACTTTTCGTTCGTTTATTATGCTCGTCTATTCGGGAATGGTCGATTCGTCTATTAAGTGTGTGGGCGTGCCAGTCACCGGAGTGACAATTTATTCGGGTCCCGAAGAGCCCATGGTGCGCTCGACCTGACTTCGTCAGACCATTGTGTGGTTCATGTCGGGACCAGATCCCGTCGTGCCATAAAGGTCGCGACGTCATTTACATCCCCCATATGAGGGAACACCCTTGATTAATTGTCGAAATTAGGGGGCCCTGCGGCCGAAAGAAATAATACTAACTGCGCGAGAAAGGGACAGGAATAAATCACACTAAAGTCCGCATCAGGATACGAGCCATTGACCATGTCGGTCACTCGCGGACCTTTTCATATTCGGACATGGGTCCATGATAGAAACGCGACGGAAACCGAGGTGGACCCGTTCAAATGTCTGCCGAATGCACGGCAATTTTAATGATGGCTCGGAAGGGATCCGGGGCGAGAAACGAATCCGGTCTGATTGGAATGTCGGCCCGAGACTAGGTCGGGGCCTGGCCACGTCAGAATGATTCCCAAGACTCGGGCCCGGCCTGAGAGGGAGGCATTATTGTTCCTTCTGCGTCGAGTCACGAAGAGAGGGGGCTGCAATGTGGAATTATTAATACCTTATATTGTTTTATCATTATTGTTCTTATTACTCCGTTGCTTATTCCTCTTTCTGTATCTATTCCGGGTGATTTCCCTTATCTTGCTTACTGTCATTATTACTCTTTATTATTATTATTATTATTGTCACTTATTTCATTCATTTTTTTTATACGGATCTGTTCAGGTTTATTTATTCATCATGATTTTTATTGGCTTGTTAGTTCTGCCATTATATGCCCATATATACATATATATATATATATTCATGTATTATTATTTTTTTGGGGGAGAGTTGACCCTTGGCGAGTTGAAAGGGGGGCTGAAGGGGGGTGTACCGCTGAAGAAAGGTGGGCAAAAAAGTGTGCCGGCGAAGGGCTGGAGATGTGTGCCGTTGAAGGACTTAAGGAGGGTGCCGTTGAAGGGCTGAAGGAGGTGTACCGCTGGGGAGATGGCTGGAGAGTGTATCGGCGAAGGAGGGGGATAATATAAAGTCTGTACATTCATCAGCCCAAAATCTATGCATTGTCTATTCAACCAGCACACAAAGTCTATACGTCCTTCATTTCAAAGTATGTACATTGTTCACTGGCTGCAGCTCAAAGCCTATACATCGTCTATTAAAGTCTATACATTGGCCAGCTCAAAGTCTGTACATCATCCATGAAAGTCTATACATTGGCCAGCTCAAAGTCTGTACATCGTCTATTAAAGTCTATACATTGGCCAGCTCAAAGTCTGTACATTATTCATTGGCTGCAGTTCAAAGTCTATACATTGTCCATTGGCTGCAGTTCAAAGTCTATACATTGGCCAGCCCAAAGTCTGTACATTGACCGGCTCAAAGTCTATACATTATCCCTTGGCTGCAGTTCGAAGTCTATACATTGGCCAGCCCAAAGTCTGTACATTGGCCGGCTCAAAGTCTATACATTGTCCCTTGACTGCAGTTCAAAGTCCATACATTGGCCATACTTCACTGTTTGCATTTACACAATCCCTCACGCAAAGTCTATACATTGCTTGTTGCCGTGTTCGTGCCTCAACCTGCCAAGTCTGTATGTTGGGTTCCATTTCAGGGAGACGGTAAAAGAAGAGGTGAGGCGAAGAGATAGATGAAGGGGAGACAGTGGGTGTACCGGTGAGAGGAAGAATGAGACGGTGGAGGAGTGTGCCGGTGAGGAGCCAAGAAGGTGTGCCGTTGAAGGGCTGATAGGGTGTGCCGCTGGAGGCCTGATAGGGTGTGCCGCTGGAGGGATGATAGGGTGTACCGGCGAAGGCTGGAACGGACGTGCCGATGAAGGTCCACTCCTCTGTTACTTGTTTTTAAGGCTTTTATTTACTTGTTTTTAAGGCTTTTATTTTTAAGGCTGGAACGGACTTGCCGATGAAGGTCCTTTTACTTTTTAACGTCTTGTTATTTTCTAACAAAAATTCGACAGCATCTCCCCTTCACCCGAGCGTAAGGGAGATAAAGGGAACGCGCCCACATGGAGTGGCGGAACCCGACAACTGGAGGTGGGGGCCCGAGGGCGGTAACACCTTAATAAAACCTCAAAAAACACGGGGAAAACAACAAGCCGAAGACCTCTAAGACTGGACAGGGTGGACTGGGGGTTAGCCAAGGCGTACCGGCCAAGGACGAGCACAGGGTGCTTGAGGGGTGTACCGGGCTAGGGAGAGGCCAGGTGTGTCGCTGGGGCACCAAGGGGGAGTGTACCGCTGGGGGGGGCCACTATGTGTGTGTGTCGGCCAAGACGCCGGAAGGGTGTGCCGCTGGGGGAAAGTGCAAGTGCACCGGACAGGGCTCCAAAAGGGTTGGCCTGCTAACGGGGCGGGGTGTTAGACCGATCAAACCCACAGGGACTTCCGGCAAGAGGGAAAAAGGTTCAAAGGGGCAGACACGGGTGAAGGCATTGGGCTTTACAGGAGGAGGTTCGTGACCTCAAACCGTTCAAGATGACGCCGGATCCGGAGGAAGCCGTCGACATGAGGGATGAACACAAACACCGGAAAGTAAAGGGAAAGACGATCAAACGCACTGTGGCTCAAAACCAACGAGACAAAGAGACAACCCATTAAAGGGGGGACGATCTTCATTCATGGGGGAGCAAAGGGCCGCAGCCGTCCACATGTATTACAAAACACGCCCGAGCTCAAGCTACGGGCAAGAAAGAAAACCAAAAGAACAAAAGAACGGAGAAGGAGAAAACAAAGAACAAAAGAAGAGGAGGTGTTGGGGATCGAAGCAGGGACGACCGTCCACCCCTCTTTCCCCCACCTTCCCCTGCTACATCAAGCCCTCTCTCTCTCTTACTCTCTTCTCGTTGCCTGGTGGCTGTCGGAAGACTCCACGCCGGAGCCCTCTCCCTTTTCTTCTCTCTTCTTCCTTCTTCTCGTAGGTGGCTCTGTGCCTGTTCTTCTCTGCCTGGGGGTCTCTTCTCCGTCTGTCCTCCTCTTCTCTGCCGGAATGGGAGTTGTTTTATACTCTCAGCAGCGGGAGCCCTCGAGCACGGCAGTCGGAGGCGGGAAGTGGCTGGTCATGATGGGGTTTGACTTCCCCCGTCCTGGATGTCAGGGGAGTAGCCTGCGTGGCCCAACCTCTGGTTGACACCTCGGACAGCTCACTGCGCGCCAAGGATGCGTAGGGCATGGGCGTCACGTCATTTGGCCGTTGAAAACGCCTTCACGCTGTGCCGCTGGCGGGCTCAAGAACTGTGCCGCAGGAGGGCCAAAAGGGCGTGCCGCTGAAGCCCAAAATGGGCGTGCCGCTGAGGCCCCAAATGGGCGTGCCGCTGAAGCCAAATGGGCGTGCCGCTGAAGGCCAATTGGGCGTGCCGTTGAAGCCCCAAATGGGCGTGCCGCTGAACGGTTAAATGGGCAGTTTTGGGCCCGTTGTGAGCACGAGTTGTGGCCCATTTTATTTTCTTCGAGGCCCATGGATTGTGGGGCTCTTGGTGGTTAATTTCTCTTCACTGTCGTGACTCCGGAGACGGCTTCACGGCAATGTGCATATTTGGGGAGTCTGGGTGACTAGTCTCTCCGGGGCCTCTTCACTCGGTGCCGTTGTTGATGCTGGGCCGAGCAGGATATCTGTGTGTGCAATTTTTGGTGTCCACAATACTATGGTAGTGTGGTTGTGGAACGTCTTGCAATCTTTAGCGAATACATCTTATGGGACATGAGATAAGGGTGTACAGTTACATGTAGGATGCACTGGACATTAACCTTCGCCAAGGACCCTGGGTAACAGGCGCTACATCTGGGATCTACTAATGGGAGAGTTAGTGATGCTCCGACAGATTTGCTCTGGCCATAATAGTTGATTCATTAATTACGATTAATGAGGCTCTGAAATTTTTCTTTTCTTTTCGGAAGTTGATATATTAACCAAATAGATCGCCAAAGAGAGTTTTGTGACTCATTAAGGATCTATGGGTCTGTAAATTATAAATTTATTTTTACTTGACTCCTATGTCACGTCACCTAGTGACGTGACACTCACGTCCAAGTGACTGGAGATGGGGGCCACTAAAAAAAATTTAAAAAAAATTAAATGTTAGTGTAATAAGTGCATGTGTTGCACTATACATTGCTCTTCATGAAATGATGACATAAGTTAAGTTTATATTTAGACCCTAGTCAATGTAGCAATCATGTCCTTCTTTAATTTATTTTTGATACGTAAAAAGATTATATATCTAGACCGGCCTCACTTACACCCTTTACACCTCTATGCATCTATCCTTCGTAACTTCATTCTTCCCCTAATGCAAGAAGGTCCAATTTAACATTTCCAATTGCAATAAAAAAGGATTATAACATGAACATCGACAACAAAAATGATTTCCGTGATACCAAACACCAAAGATTGGAATTGGTCGGAGGCTTCTTTGTGTTTGCAAAGTTCATGACGCTTTAACTCGAAGATAAACAAATAGGAGGCTGACAACTGCCTATATATCAACCACGTCGGGATGGAGATGACAGGACTCCCTTTCCTCAAGGGAAGACCCACCGACTCCAAGCCACACATTCCAAACCTAGAACCCTATCCACTATCTATCCAAATGGCAGGGCAGGATATAAAAAATCTGTGATGGGACTCCCCTCCCCAGGGTTTCTCCCCCCCACCCCGGTGTCAGAAAGATGGCCAAGGCAGCCCTCTTCCATCCCACCATCAGCAGTACCTTCCTCCCCAGAGACCTCCCCTCTCTCTGTGCCCCATCATTCCACCAACCCAGAAGGATTAGATCCACCAAGATCCTTGTGCAATTAGGTAACGGGGGCACCACATTGTGCAAGAATCTTCATCATGGATGAACAGCTACATGATTTCGTAATCCTTTCTTGTTGTTGCTCTAGGTGGGGGAAAAGGAGATGCAAAGAAAGCCGAGAGGAAGTTCATCACCAAAGACGAAGAGCCAGACCAGTTAAGTCACCTCCCTCCAATTCCCATTCCAATTTCTGAGATTCTAACATGCACCATTCCTATTGATTCTAATAAGTGCAGACCAATTGTTTAAATTGTAGAAAAATTCCATCTGTTATTTTTTTCTCTCTCCCTTTTACTGATTTCCTTCTAATCTGATTTGCTGAATCCAGAAATGCCACAGATATTAACGTCTTTTTCTTTCATCGTTGTCATCGGGATTCACAAAGTGCGAGTGGATTGTGGCAATTGGCAGGTACTGGCAAACAGCAGGGGAGAGAGAAGGAGAAAATCCCATGAAGACACCGTTGCCCTACATCATCATATTTGGCATGTCCACCCCTTTCATAATCTTGGCCATAGCGTTTGCAAATGGGTGGATCAAAGTTCCCGTGAGATGAAGGTGCAGACGGAGAGAGAGAGAGAGAGAGCAGTCAAACACACTACTACTGTTGGGCGTTGATGAGGCGGGGTGATTTGTGGCGTCGCCGCCATGTTTCGGCCCGCTGATGTTATCGATATATAAAAGATGAAACCTTCTACACAAATCTTCTCCACGTTTGCCATCCGTGGTTCTTTGGGCAAATTCATCGATTCCAATATAGGTTTCTTTGTAGCACTGAAGTTGTATATTTGGCATTCCTTTAAAAATCATATTTTTAAACGAATCCTATAATCATATTCTTCGTCAATTATTATGAGAATATTTTAAGATTACCATTTTCACTAATACAGATAAGAAATTATATCTTTGTCGCTTAAATATTAGGGTTTTTATAAGGAATAAACTCCTCCAATGCCACTAATAAACCACCAAATTTTTCTACATTACAAGAAAAAGTCCCAATTGTATGTCTCTGTCATAAAATATCGGGTTAACTTAACCCGGCTATGGTATAGCTTAACTTAGAAGGAGGAAAAGATCAAAAAACCATTGGTTAACTTACATAGAGAAAGAGAAAAAAAAGAAGAGGGAGTCATAAGGGTCTTCCCCTCTGGTGTCCGCAACTTTATGTCGGCGTCGACGATGGTGCCAACCGTTTGGGTGGCAGGGTGAGTGAGAGAGAGAGAGAGAAAGGGAGAGGGAGAGGAAGAGTGGGAGAGCAAGAGGAGGGGAGGCTGTCGACGACGGCGGCATGTGAGAGAGAGGGTGACCTGTGAGAGAGAGGCATAGGGGGCTCAGCTATTTGGGTTGAGAGAGAGAGAGAGAGAGAGAATGTGCCTCTCCTTTCTCTCCTACCCAACCTCTTACCTCGGCGTCTAACCCAAAAAGTTTTTCGCTTTTAAGTCCTTCCTCTCCTATGGCATTGGGCTTTAGTTCAAATGGCTCTTTCGTGCCTTCCACAACCCGTTCTCCGTGGCCACTGCAGGTGCATTCCTGGCCGCCCTCCACAGCCTCGACACCCCCGCCCCTCTGCTGACAGAGCTAGGCCAAATGGCTCCTTAACCCCTTCATAGTTTGTCGTCGTCGCTCCCAACGATGAAGGTAGAGGGATCCTCTCGATGGTCTTATGCAACTCTGCCATCAACGATTCGGTGAACATGACCAAGTACTCGTCATGTCCCTCCTCTTGTACTTTGTCCCACCCCTTCTATGCCGTTGAAGACGGGGGCACCTCCAATCGGCCATCGCCTCTTAAGGAGGTTATCATCCGTTGCCACTACCTATCTCGGGTATGGAGAGCGGGAGCCGCCCAGGGACTCGACCTTCACGCACCAGAGGTGACGCTGGCTACCCTAGCTCACCTAGCTCACGGAGGAGAAGGAGAAGTTGTGATGCCCAGCTTGGGGGTAGAGAGAGAGAGAGAAAGAATGAGAGAGTTAATGGTGCTATTAGGATTTGGGGGGCAGAGAGAGATATATAGAGAGAGAGGCAGGGAGGGAGAACGAAAGAGGGGGGATGGGGCGACTGGAGAGGGCATGGCGAGTGATCCGATCCTACCATTGCCATCGCTAGGCATCCACGACCGTTGTTGTATCTCCCATGAATGAGAGAGAGAGAGAGAGAGATGTAAAATGAAGAAAGAAAAAATTAAAGTAAGGAGAAAGAATCTCTCTGAGAATATTCTACTTTTAAAACGGTTGTTAACTGTAGAGATTTTTTTACCGAAAGTTAGAAGATTTTGAAATAAATAAATAATTGTATCAAGGGGAGCCGATGTCTAATATAATACAGATGGTAAGTGTGGAGAACTAAATAACTCTAAATATTAAGATGTCTATTTTCATCCTTTATTTTCTCTCTTTTAGATATAACTGTCATTTGATCATTGAGTAAAACATAAATTCAAAGGTAATGAGGGTAGAGAGATAAAATTGACAAAAATACAGAATTAGAAAGTACGCTCCATTTTAACTACAATATAGAGATAGTAATATTTAAAATACAGCATTACATAATATGGATTCCAAAAAGAAAATCCTGCCCCTCTTATGAGGCGTTACGTAAGTCATAATAACATTGTACAACCGGTGATGTGAAATCTTGTAATTGGTTAAGACTGAGGAACGTAAAAATAGATCCTTTTTCTGTGAATAGAAGGAGCGACAGAATCCAACTGCACACAGAGGACAGACGCAGCTTTGCCAAACTCAGCACAAGTCATTCCACTGCTATCTCCCCCATAAAATAGTAAAAAAAAATCATACGAGTAAAATGTTGAAATTTACTATTCTTGTTATATTTTGTAGACCAATCGATGAAGACACCACCAACTGCGCTCATGAAGTAGCACATCTTAATTGCCATGTTCCCAGTGAGTAACAAATAACCAGAATCAAGAAAGTAATATTCTTTGACAATTATAAATGGTCCTGTAGTAACATTCTTTCTCGACAATTATAAAACCGGTAAGGATACTGCTCTCAGCGGGAAAACTTCTCAAACTGAGAGACTCATGGCAATGCGGGTCGAGCCAGTCGCGGGGGAGAGCTCTTCGACATAGTGGAGGTCGTTGCGTTGCCACCCACGAGCCCTCGCAGGGTTTCCACCCTATTTTCTCGTCCCGTCCCAGCAAACCTACGATCAGCTTCCTTTAGTTTGTTCTTGAATCGAAGTTTGTGGCCAGAGGGGATATGATCTTGCTGCTTAGCCTGAGAGGGTGGAGCACCGTGCGGCCCCAAGTAAATCTTCTCTTCCTTGATGGGCTGCCAAAGGATATATATGAAACACATTTTCAAATACGGGGTATCGACTTAGTAACTGGCCCCCTTGAGGAAGCTAATTTTTTAGAATAAAATAGAGAAATGTCTGGGCAAGATCACATATGCCAGCCCCTTTTTACAACAACTAGCCAACACAGATAGACTAAAACCAGACACTTACCTTGGAAGGAGGTTTAGGATCTGCTACCTGTGGCACATGTTGACTACCAAGCTGGGAATCTCCAACAGACAGACTCGGGATTACAAACCCATCAGTATCTGAAGATTGAAAAAAATAAAATTACATGTATCGTACCAATGTTTATCTTCATACGGCACTTTTATCTGAAACTGAATATTTGTTGGATAAGAGGAGAGATGACAACTGGGTTCTCCTTCTATGGCCTATTTTCCCTGTGCCAAGGACGGACAATACCTAAATCCAGTTAAAACATGTAATGTATCGAGTCAAAAAAATACAACTCATAATATTGTGTCTGTATAGTGTATAGAGAGATAAACTCCTTTCTTCTTTCCAGCTACCCTGGAACCCCGTCCAGCCAACTGAGGGTTCATTTTCAGCTTAGCATATCAAAGGACCTCAAAACCTGCCCGCATGATTTGGAATTCTCCAGAACCAACACCAGTTAGTGCTGAAATAAACTAGCGCAATAACTAAACATGCCAAAGGACCGATTCAAACCCAAATAACATTAGCAAATTGATCTCACTCTCAGTTAATCACGTTTTATTTTTTTATGCCAAGGATCATCAACCAGCACATTATCACAACTATAGTGGGCAGTATGCTCTCAAAAGTCCCCTCTATACAAAAGGGTAGTCCACACAAGGTGGAGAGTACCTTTCTTAAATGTACAAATTACAAAAGATAGAACAGTGTTCACCCTCCACCCTGCACAAAAACAAAATTGTGCTCAAGTGTGTTGCTGCAGTTCAGAAACATGAATAAACAACTTTCATGGTTTCATTCACAAGACCAAACTTCCTCAAAGTACAGTTACTGAGGAGAAACACATGGTCCTTGAGATGGACAACACTCAACCTTGCCACAATATAGACTCATTGCATTTTAGGGCAACTGATGGACGGATGCACAACCCCCCCTCTCGTAGCCAAGGACATCTAGAATCTGGTTGACAGAGAAATCATACTTCATGTCCATCAGCATGATTTCCATCAAGTTACTTTTCCACATCCACACTTCTAAATATACTGAAAATATTGATTTTATTAGCTCAAGTATTCCAACTTTCTTTCAAAGATATTAAACCATTGCAAGAGCCTTGGTTAGAAACTACCTGTGAAAATGGGAAACATGCATTGAGAGCATCACCTTTAGAAATATATGCCTGGTTATGACATTCCCAAAAATTCGAGGCCATTTCAGAACACTAGTTTTGCTAAGGAGCTGCCATTCACTTCAAAATTTTCCAGAATAAAGCCCACTTGCAGTAACACACAGGTTAAAAACGTGGAGAGAGTAAGGTTCCAATTCCAGAACACAAAATAAATCCCGATATTCATTAACAAATCTGGAATTTAATTCCTTTTGGAAATCATCTGCAAATTTTTCCAGAAAGAGACTTTGCACTGACATAGAGAAAAATGTGGAGATGGTGATGCTCCGATTCTCATAACAGAATAAATCTTGTTATCCATTATGAGAGCTGGAATGTAATTTATCTTGGAAATCATCTGACTCACAGTAAGCTAGATTATTATATTGGATGAAAGGTGGGAAAATTAGTCAATAGGTAATAAAGATGGACAAGAGTCTCTCTCTCCTTGCAAAGACATCACTTTCCTCTACACATCCACATAGACACACACATGCTAGCTCCTATAAAGATATCCCTTTTGATTGTTTAAAATATGAGATGCTAGATAACAATCAGCTCCTTGTTGAAGTGGTGTCAGTGTGCAATCATATGGTGAAATCTATATAATGGTTAGAGCTTTTGATTTTTGATAAAACGTCTAACTTTTCCAAGGAGTGTACGAAAATGGGTAAGCCCTGAGTTTGCCAGTTTGGTGAAATAAAAATCAGCAGTCACCTCCTCTTTAAACAAAATAAGAGTTCACAGAGTTTGGAGGAAGTCACACAGCAGCAACAACATAATCCTTGCATGATAAATCTGGGATCTGCTAAATAGAAATAGTGCCAAGTGCATGGTCAACAGGACATACTTTGCCTGGTCAAGCATAGCAAAGTTTTCAGACCAGCTGCTGTACATTATCCAAATTCTCTACAACATGGGGCCTCCAATATCCGGTTGAAATAATTTTGAATAGGAGAGGAGCGTTCAAAAGTCCCATAAGCCAATTAGCAGATAAAGAGTGGGGCAAAGTTTGTCATGGATCACCGATCCATGTACAGGACAAGGTTATCATGGCAGGAATGACACTTCTATGTCCTGGTAGAAGTTAGAACAGGTCATATCAAACATAGCAGAGGTCTACAACAGAACAGCCATCACCTGGTCCATAAAGAATTACAATAAAATTCGAACACCAAATATCAAGATTTTCTCAACAGGTTATACTGGAGTCAAATTTCAGGGAAGTAAAATCAGAGGTTTCAGACAAGTATTGGATGGTGACGAAGAGCCTTCAACCTTGGTATACTAACTCTTCGTGAAACTGCATTATTTATAGTTTATGCTATTTGATGTCTCAAACAATGTCATTTCCATTTTCCACACGTCCATAGATGAGTAACTAGACCCCGTGACTACCAAACTGAAGTAGTTCATCTAAGAAACACCTCTACTAAAATACCTCCACTAATTTTCTCAACAAAAAATATAAAATTCTTTAGAATGGTGGAACCTTAAAGTAATACTTCAAACACATCCTCCCCACCCACCTACAAATCATAGTGTTAGCTCGGACCTTTGCTATTGCAAAGTTTGGTAACACTATATTATCGCTTATATTCTACACTGGCTCATGGCATGAATATAGAAAATGCTGAAAACTTATGAAATCAAAAACAAGAGGGAAAGAAGCGTAAAAAGTGGGCCTCATTCCCTTCTCAGATATGAAATATCATCCATGAAAGTAATCACATCGGAGATGAAAATCTCTCTTAAAGGTCCTAACAAAAGATACGATATCCTAAAACAGGATCATTCCCACATACTGCACGATCTAATTACCCAATAGATTTAGGTAGCTCCTTCAACAGCCAATCAAAACCCAAGCAAAGAAGGAAGAAGAATTTAAAGTTTAAACATTAAGCATACGAACATCAAGGAATAACAAATAAGTAATTTCCAGAAAACAGGAAATGGTGGAACAAGGTATCTAAATATGTTAAAAAAAAAAACATATCGCAGGATATGAAACATTAAGCAGAGGAATAGGTCCGACTTCATTCCAGTTACAAGGTTCAAAAAGGGATACGCCTACACAAAAAGGTTTCAGATACTCCCACTTATCTTTTTAATTCATCACATCAAGAGCGGGAAAACAAAGTGGCAAAAGAAGAAGAAAGAAAGACAGGAAAGAACAATAAAAAGATGACGACGATGCCGATGACGACGGCAACGGCGCCAGCGGTGGCGATAGTGAGGAAGAGGAAGCCATACCCCATTCGTCTTCTTCGTCAACTGGCGAGGCGGGTTGGTTCAGAGTCGGGTCCATGGCGCGCAGACGAACATGGGATTTGGACGGGGCGCAGGGCAGGCGCAGGAGCCTTGAGACTTGTCTCCCTCGCACCAAGCAGAGTGGCCGGGAGCTGCAAACGCCGGTCGAACGCGGCGAACAAACGAAGAAGGAGAAGGAGGCGGTGGCGGTGGTGGTGGTGGGAAGAGGAAACCACTCAACCAGATGGAATCAAGAGAAGAAGAGGGAATAAAGCCCGGGACGCTCACAAAGAACGGCAGGCAGGTGTAGAGAGAGAGAGAGAGGGTGAACTGGCAGCATTTGCACTTCTACGGGACCACAGGGTTATATATGTAAAAGGGTTCAGAGTTTTTTTTATTCTTATCCTCTTTTCTATTTTATTATGTATTTGTTTAATGAAAGAAATTCTGAAACAAAGCTACTTGAAAACTGTGCCTCAGTTCATAATTTCAAGATCTTCACAGATTACATAGTTACGAAGTGTGAAGTGTCAAGGATCCTTTCTTATTAAATGTTAAAAAAATAATTTTATTATAAACATTTGAATTTAAGTATTTGACATGTACTCTCACACCTCTATTACTTTCATCACGGGGGTGCGCTTCATATTTTTTATTTTTAAATTAAAAATAAATAATTAGATGTCTTGTTGTAGAATGTAGAGGTGTCAAATTAGGTCTAAAAATCTAATTAAATTCAACACATTTACATGTACTATTTTTCACAGATTAATATTTATTAGGTGTGTTTCAGTCCCATCTACTCCCCGTCTCATCCTGCGTTGTCCAATGGCCACGGGGTATGCTCACCGATAACACACAAAAAATATGTAGTAAGCATTACTCATTTTTCAAGCCTAGTTATAGTCTTTTACTTAATAATAGGCCTATTATGCCGATAGTAAAAGAAATGTTTCTATTTTTAAATTTTTGATATTTAAATCAGCGTATTTGTAAAATAATATATGCATTTTACATGAAAAAAATAATTCTCATGCACGTAATCTAATCGGATGCTCATTGACATCCCTCTCGGCCGGTTACTAGGGTAGGGAGGAGGCAAAAGTGGATATAATAATTTGAGATGTAACTCACGTGTACTCTTACCTCTTTTTTTTCCATCTAGTTAGTATAGTTGATGTAGATAAAAGTCATAATAGTAAAAATATTTTCTTCTTTAAAAAAAAGTGACATTGTAACATTGATTTTATTAAAAACTTTTAAAAAATGGTCTGTGTACCATCTTAAATTAGAGATACTTCCATAAATATTTGCTTGTGTACTTATATAGTATTTACTATTAAAAAAGATCAAGCACATATTGATATTAATATGATTTTAATCATAAGAAAACTTCTATATGTTTCAAGGGCACATTTGACATTGTGTTATAGGATTTGATTGGGTCCAAAACATACGGAGATTGTTTGCCATTTAGACTCACGCACCAAGAGGTTATGCACCCAAGATAAGATACACATACAGAAGAAGAAACACTGATATTTGAAACATGCTTTCAAAAATAACCCTAAAAATGTTGCAATTCACAAAGACAGAGAGAGAGAGAAAAGTTTTCAAATGAGAATTTTAATAACATGTTAGTGCAAGAGTGTACAAGTTGCAATATATAGCTTAACCATCCTAAATGAATTTTTTTTTGGCACTAGATTATGAGTCATCAGAAGCTATCGTGTCTCGTAAAACTAGTCACAACGTCAACTCTTCATAATGTATCTTTTTTAGGACTCAAATCTAAAAATTCTGGGAGGGATTCAAATCATCGTAAAACACAATTCTTTGTGAACACGTCGTAAGTGTGTAATCCATGAACATGCCCGCTGCACTATTGCCAGAATAATGTCCGCAATAATGTCTCGCAGAATCTTTTAGACATATTTATAGAATATTCTCACGTTTTAGTGACCAAAAGGACTAAAAAATAATTCTGATTAAACTTACAAGGACTAGTGTGTAATGAATTAAAGTTCTAAATCGAAAAACTCCTAATTTTTTGTTTTATATTTGGACTTGGTTTGGATTTTAGCACGATTTGAACGTGTTTGCAACCCCCTGACCACCCCGTTGTTGGAATCGATAGCGGTCGAACCCACTAACCGGCGTGACTCATGTGAGTTGGGCACAGCGTCCGTTGGAAGTCACAATTCCTCCCATGTTTTATCTTACTTCTATATGCATAGATTGGAAGTGCATAGATTGGAAATGACTTCTCTCCCTCCCGACGGCTCGCATTGATATAAAATTATTATGGGATACACAATCGAGTGAGAAATACTTAGAATTCGTAGTCTCAAAATTTAGAGGCCCTAGAGAGACACTTATGAGAGTTGTCCTAAAAAATTGAGCTCTAAATCCCGATCTCGTCGGTGATGAGCTCTTAGAGAACCACCAGAGAGAACACTTGTGTTCAACATAAAATATAGAGAGAGTATATGTGAGAGAGAGAGAGGTTTCTCGCGCGAGGATTCGTGCGTTGGGCATCGAGAATAAAACCCGCCACCTCTACGTGCCCTTTTATAGACGTTTGGGAAGGGAAGTTGTTCATGCATGATGCATCTACCGCATGCAAAATCCATTCGCGAATGGACGCGTGTGTCCGTTCACGAATGGATGCACAACTCCCTTCATAGGCAGCCATGTGTCAACATCTCCCACTTGCCCACGAAGGGCATTTATAAAGTTCTCTCTTTATTCTTGCGTCTCTTACTCTGTCATACAGAAAATGGAGCATACGACCTCACAAGAAAACTCTTAATCATAAGAGTAATGAACTGTTAAGTTACACCGAAATTAACAGAATACTTTAACATCATATATCTCGTAGCACCTTAGATAATTTCATATTCACTTGATTTAACACTTTGGATCTCTCAAATAACAAGTAGTGTTAAATGTCAAATGTCATGTGGTCATGACTCTATCATCACAAAGTTAGCAGAGTCCCCCGAGATATGAGCCACAAAACATGGTACAATACACACAAGTCTTCCCTAAGTTCTTATGTCGATCCCATTAATATTGACCGCTTGTTTCTGGTTTTCATTTTTTCTTCTTTCTTTTCCCGCTTTCCTCTCCTTTTTTGTTGGAAAAAGAAAAAGAATGATATCTCCTCAGTCTTTTTTTTTTGGCTAGATACTCGAAAGAAGACACCGAGGATGCACAATGAGACCCCGCTTTGGTCGATGGGACAACTACTCGGTAGTTAAGGTCAAAGAGGGTATTCGTGAGTGCAGATTGTCAGACAATATGGGGGATCGGGTGCTGGACGAAATCTCCATCGACCGCAAGCGATCGATATTTATTTACATCGGATTGAATCCGAACACCATGATTCATTTCATCGGAAAAGGGATAAGACGCCATTAAAGGCCATGATGTGGGAGGGTAATAATACATTTGCTGATGAGACAACTCACGCATCGGTAACTGGAACTATGAAAGTGGGAATAAGATACACATAATCATCCACATTTCATTGATAAAAGCTGTGAAAGACATTACAGAGATACATGAGTTCTTCTTATCACATATGCAAGCCATAGGACAACCTCGTCGTAAGTGACGGTCCCCGGGTCATTGCTTCAGAAGGAACTCAACTGCACACATAACGCTACCTCGAGTAGGATTATATTATGGGAAGTACTAACCTTGAACGGAGCATGGCTAGTGTTGAATTAGCTATGCAGGGATCCATGTTTTGCCTGGATCGACCCTCCTTTAGAACATCAACGTGCCGACATGGGTGTGTTTGGACGACGACATCCTGGTGTTAGTGTTGGTGTGCTACAGGCCAATTTCGGGTCGGGTAGGCCCAAAGTTGTACGATCTTGTTCATTAATAAAGTGGTGTTTGAGCGTAAATATGCGATGGTGTTACTTTACGTTGTCCCTAGGATATGTGGTTGTAAAGTCAGCTCGAGATGAGATCTCGAACATGAGACTTACTTTACATGAACACATACCTTAAACTGTTCCTGGTTGGAGGGTAATCACTCGGAGACTTTGATTACCTATTAAACCAGTACACATGATGTGTCAGTGACCAGTCTCATGGTCATTGGTGCGGGGCACCAACACATATGTGTAGGTGTATGTCCTTGGAGGATGTGCACTGAACTGATCCGCTATTGGATCTTCAGATGGTTGATTATACCTAATGTCAACTGAAGATCCAACGGTCACAGTAGCATCGTTGGTCCTTTGACCTGAGACATTGATCGGATCTTACACGAGGACTGGAATGGTTTAATTACTTAGCTAAGTGACTTTAACCATAAGTCATGAGTTACCGAGTCATTAACCACTCCAGGATACGTGTGAAGATCATCAATGGTCAAGAGGGGATCGCTCACTGTCGGGTATATATCAGACATTTAATGGGTCATGACATTGACGCTCCGTTAAATCCCTGGCCAGGGTCGTGTGAGTTCGTTTAGAACGGACGTCATACACTTTAAGGAGGTCATAGTCAAATGGCACGATCATGGGGTTTGACAGATACCGTACCCTCGATCGTACCAGACTCATAGAAGGAGCGAGGGATTATATCGATGCGGTAACTGTGGACTTACAGGTACCATACAGGCTGGTTTAAACCCGGCGTCCTCTAGGATCACGCGGATTTGCTTGACCCAACGTGATCGAAAGGTTCGGAATAAATTAAACTATTATTCGGCTCTTGTAGAAGCGAAGAATATGTTTAATTTACTTCTAATTAGGAATTAGAAGTTAATGGGCCTTAAACTATAGTGACTATGGGCCTAGAGGATCACACACAATAGATTCTTGGGTGACGGATTATTGTTATACAAGTATATGTATTAATTCCTTTTGGAAAGGAGTGTAAATGGAGCTTAATACATATGTATAATAATAGATAGGACATATATACAGTTTCGGTCTTTTGGAATCCTTTTCTAAAAGTCTAAACTCTATATATAGATCATATGTGAAGCTCATTCGAGCTTCTTCTTTCCTTCCCTTAAGCTAACCAAGCATTAAGCTTAAGGGAGAGGATTAGTCTCCCCCCTTTCTCCCTCTTGCTCTCTCTCTCTCTAGAAGGTGATAGAGTCGGGGATAGTCGTGCCGGGGAGGTACCGTCGCTGCGCAAGGGTCCGTGTGGATCGTCTCTAGAGGCCGCACTGTTGTGTGGCTCGGTTTCTCTGCATCGGGCTTAGCGGACAGCGTCGTTCCGTGCAAGGTGAAACACGCAACCCGTATTTAGGGTCTTAGAAACACCGATTAGAGCACAGATTAAGCTTTCCATAACACCGGGATCGGGCAAAAGAATTTTTATTATCCGCTGCGTCGCCCGTAGGTGCTGTGTGAAACCTTACAGTGGTATCAGAGCCAGGTTTGCGCTCTGCTCGGTGTTTTATCACCGTTTAGAACCATATTTTAGGGACATTCTTAAATCTTCAATTATTATTTAGAGACAGGAGTGCTTGGCAGTTCTATTTTTCCTGGATGCTGGGCATCAGGAGAGCAATTTTTTTGTTAAAAAAAAAATTTTTGTGGCCCGATTTGGGCGCATTGCGCCCTGGGCGCGGTGCGCCCAGAGCACAATGCGCCCACCGCGTGCGCCGCGTGGGCGGCGCACGCTGTGCCCGCAGTCAGCGGCTGGCCCGCCGCGTGGCGGGCGGGCGGGCGCCCGCCCGCCACCCGCGCGGGGCGCCCGCAACGCCGGCGTCCCCCGCGTTGCGGGCGCCCCCCGCAGGCGGGTCAGCGCCCAAGCGCGGGGCGGACCCCCCCCCCCCCCGCGCAGTTTTTTTATTTTTAATAATAAAAAAAATTTGCAATTCTTTTATATTTAATTTATTGTGTGTTTGAATAAGAATATATATATATGATATATATATTAAAATGTACAGTAAATTAAATCGAATTTTATTTCATAAGTTAAATAGTATTATCTCAATAGTAAATGTCGAATGGTAAATTTTATTTAACCGATTTGAATTTACCAATGTGAGATAATTACTATTTACCTTGAGATAAAATGGTAATAATTGAAGTTACTTCAGTAAAATTTAAGTTTTTGAATTTTTAATTATTAGAGAATTAGAAAATTTCAAATTTTAAATTTTATTGAAGTTAAATGTATAAAATTCAATTATTTGAATTTTAATTATTAGATAATTATTAAATTCAAATTTTGAATTTTAGAAAATTACTAATTGAGGATAATTACATTATTTTAAATTTATTTTCAAACAAAATTATTGGATAATTAGTTTGAATTTAAATTTAAATTATTGGCATGTTTAAATTTTGAATTTAAATTTGATTATTGGATAATTAAATTTAAATTTAAATTTAATTAATTATCTCAATTACATGCCCCTATAGAAAATGATGGTTCTTTACGTGCTTTACTTTATTTACCTTGTATTGGCCTGCTTGTGTGTTTAATTTTAGTTAATCATGCTTTGATTTTTAAAATTAAACAAAGTTAGCCTATTTTTGTTTGCACATCCCATTTTTAAATTCAAAAGTAAGGATTATTTTCAAAACTAACCCTTGATTGATTTTATTTGAATGGGTTGACAAGTGATCATGGATTTGGATTAATGTAATTAATTGGGGTCTGCGAACCTCTTTTCTCTCTCTGTTAAAATTCTAATGTACTTCTATCTTCCTCCATTGTTGTACTCGCCCTAAGCGCTGCTGGAATTTGAGTCACATGTAATTTAATTTTTCCGGCCTGCGTGCCGTGTAAAAGTTGTAATTGATGCGGCGTCGGAGTTTGAAAGCGCGAAGCACACCCGACGAGGACGATCCAGCTGCTTTGGAAGCGGGCCGGATGTCTTAGTTACATTAGGGTTAAAGTCCATGATCACTTGCGTTTTATTTTTACATTGGATGCATTTATTTTATGCAAACTACTAGGTACGGTAAATATATTGGATATATTTATATTACCACCTAGGGTGAGATCAAGATAAAATTAAATTCCCTCGCGATTAAATTTTAGATCTGGTAAGCGTGGCTCTAGGAGTCGTCGTGGCCCTCCATCATTATGGAGTGAATGAACGTCTTCATTTCATGGATTTGTTGTGCTTTCCACAAGATCCATGAGTTTGGGGGCGGGATTAAACTCCAAGGCTCGGCCTCAATGGGGTGAGGAATTGAACTCGGCTTTGTTGTGCTTTCCACAAGGGTCGAGTCATGAACTCATTGCTATGTAGTAATGATGGTTAGATCTAACCGAGAATATCCTTTGTTGTGCTTTCCACAAGGGGATGATTTCTCGGGGGCTGAATATCGGATATTGCATTATATGCAAGTGCCTGTTGACTGCCCTTGAGATGGTGTATGGCTTGTTGTGCTTTCCACAAGGTCGTACATTAGTCTCGTTGGGATTCCGACCCACTAGGTTGATCTCGCTGATCTCCCGTTCTATATACTGAGGGTTATATAGTTCGATCGAAAAATAGTTGGACTAACTAAGATAGAAAACCACATCTAAGTTAGAATTTGAATACATGCTAAGTTGTCTTTTATTTCTTATCCATATTACAATGTCGTTGTCCAACCCCCTTCGCGGCATCTTGGATGCAAATAGATTAACTGGACCGAATTACTCGGATTGGCTGCGTAATCTACGCATAGTCCTTACCGCCGAAAAGATTGCGTACGTGTTAGACACGGTTCATTCTGAGCCAGCTCCTGATGCTGACGAGGGCGAGTTACTCGCTTATGCCAAGTGGTCTGAGGACTCATCCCTAGCCCAATGTTACATGTTGGCCTCTATGGCTCCCGAGCTGCAGAGGCAATTTGAAAAGACTGATTGTAGAAGTATACTTCTCAATCTACGCCAGCTCTTCGGGGAGCAGGGTAGGATTGAGAGGTATGACATCTCCAAAAGGCTTTTCAGGACACGGATGTCTGAGGGTTCATCAGTACAGGCCCATGTAGTGAAAATGATGGAGTGGATTGAAAGACTCAATGCATTGGGGTTCAAGTTAGATCTTGAACTATGCATTGATCTTATACTCCAGTCATTGCCCGATCTCTTTTCTTCCTTCATCATGAACTTTAACATGAATAGGATTGAAGCAACTCTCCCAGAGCTGCTCAATATGTTAAAGAGTGCTGAAGGAACCATGCAGAAAGATAAACCATCTTAGTCTGTAATGATTGTTGGCCGGGCCAACAAGAAAAGGAAGGCCTCTCAAATATCCACCACAAGTAACAAAGGGAAGGGAAAGAAAAAATGCCACGGGTAAGCAACTCGCCAAAGTTGACGAAGGGAAGGGCAAGAAGAATGAAAAGGAAGATAAATATTTTCGATGCGGGGAAACTGGGCATTGGAAAAGGAATTGCAAGGCAATTCTAAATGAAGATATTTTTGTAATAGATCTTAATTTGTCATATATGGAATCCACATCATGGGTATTGGATACTGGATGTGCATCCCATATCTATAATTCTGTGCAGGTGCTGGCAAATAGAAGGCGATTGGGCAAAAATGAGATTGAACTGTGGATGGGCAATCTCTAGCTTGTATAACATTGGATATACATTGACTTTTAATAGCACTGGGTGCTCTATAATGAATAATGGTTTGATTATAGCCAATGGTTCATTAGTCAATGGTCTTTATGTATTAGATACACGTTCCAATGTTATGCAAATTTCCAATGCTGATGAAGTGAATTCTGCATATCTATGGCATTACAGACTTGGTCATGTAGGTGAGAAAAGAGTCTCTCACTTACACTCAAATGGGTATTTGAATTCGTTCGAATACAAGCCATTTGATACCTGTGAGTCGTGTCTCATGGGGAAAATGACCAAGGCTCCCTTTGGTGGACATGGTGAGAGGGCTGTTGACCTTCTCGAGCTCATACACTCGGATGTGTGTGGACCCATGTCCATAGAAGCAAAAGGAGGTTACCTCTATTTCATTTCTTTTATTGATGACTTCTCTAGATATGGCTATGTGTATTTAATGAGACATAAGTCACAAGCCTTTGAGAAGTTTAAGGAATATAATAATAAAGTAGAGAAATAGACTGGTAAAAGTATTGAGGCTCTTTGATCGGATCGAGGAGGTGAATACTTAAGTCATGAATTCACTTCTTATCTTAAAGATCATGGAATAGTTTCTTAGTGGACTCCATCGTATACACCACAGCATAATGGTGTATCCGAGAGGAGAAATAGGACCTTGTTAGACATGGTCCGATCCATGATGTCTATGTCAGGACTACCCTTGTCTCTCTGGGGCTATGCGTTAGAGACTGCAGCTTATTTATTGAATAGGATCTCAAGTAAATCAGTTCCTTCTATACCATATGAGATATGGAAGAGCAGGAAACCAAATTTTAATCACATTAAAATTTGGGGGTGTCCTACTCATGTAAAGAAGAACGAGAGTGATAAGCTTGAGTCGAGGACCGATAAGTGTAGGTTTGTGGGATATCCAAAGGAGACGTTTGGATATTATTTCTATCACCCTTCTGAGCAAAGGGTCTTAGTGGCCAAGAGAGCTATATTTCTGGGAAGAGAATATCTACTCCAGAAAAATAGTGGGAGCCAGATAGAATTGGACGAGATCCAAGAACCACAATCCATAGACACAAACTCATTAGATGAGACTGTATCGGTTGATCCTATTCAAAGTGAAACACTGACACTACGGAGATCTGGTAGGCTACCGAGAGAACCTGAGAGATATGTTGGACATGTCTCAGAGGGGCCCTCTAAGGTATGTATCGATGAGGATGATGATCCTCAGTCGTACCAGGAGGCGATCCGTAGTGTAGACTCTGAGAAATGGCAAGAGGCAATGGATTCAGAAATCCAGTCCATGTACACCAACAAAGTTTGGAACTTAGTTGATGTACCCGAAGGGAAGGTCCCTATCGGCTGCAAATAGATTTTTAAAAGGAAAATCGGTGCAGATGGACAGATTGACACATACAAGGCTAGACTAGTGGCGAAAGGATATCGTCAAAGGCAAGGCATTGACTATGACGAGACATTTTCGCCGGTAGCCATGGTTAAGTCAATCAGAATCCTCCTTGCCATTGCTGCATACCTGGATTATGAGATCTGGCAAATGGATGTGAAGATAACTTTTCTTAATGGAAATCTGTCAGAAGCGGTGTACATGGTACAGCCTGAAAGATTCACCTCCAAGCTACATCCTAATAAGGTATGCAAACTTCAAATGTCCATTTATGGATTAAAGCAGGCATCTAGAAGCTGAAACTTAAGATTTGACGAGGCTGTCAAATCTTTCAACTTCATTCGGAATGAAGATGAACCCTGTGTTTACAAGAAGGTCAGTGGGAGCTCTGTGACCTTCTTGGTCCTTTATGTTGATGACATCTTACTCATTGGGAATGATGTAGAGATGTTGACATCAACCAAGTCTTGGTTGTCCAAGACCTTCTCCATTAAGGATTTGGGAGAAGCATCCTATATGCTGGGCATAAAGATCTATCGAGATAGATCTAAAAGGATGCTAGGATTATCCCAATCCATGTACATAGACATTATCCTCAAAAGGTTTAGGATGGAAAATTCCAAGAGTGGTCTCATTCCCATGAGACATGGAATTTGTCTATCCAAGGGGATGAGTCCTAAAACTTCTGAGGAGGTGGCACACATGAATAAGGTACCCTATGCTTCGGCGATAGGGTCAATCATGTATGCCATACTATGTACACGGCCTGATGTTGCCAATGCTTTAAGCATTGTCAGAAGATATCAGGCAAATCCAGGCGAAGAGCACTGGAAGGCAGTAAAGGGTATCCTTACGTACCTGCGAAGGGCTAAGGATCTTTTTCTGCTTTATGGAGGAGAGGACCTACAGCTTAGAGCTTACACAGATTCCAGTTTCCAGTCAGATACAGATAACTGCAAATCCATGTCTGAATTTGTATTCATGTTGAATGGAGGGGCAGTCAGTTGGAGAAGCCGTCTGGATGAAGGAATTCATCTTGGAACTTGACGTAGTTCCCGAGATAACAGCTCCCATCCCATTATTTTGTGATAATAATGGGGCCATCGCCCAGGCGAAGGAACCGAGATCTCACCAAAGGTCAAAGCATATTCTCAGGCGCTTTCACCTTATTCGGGAGATTGTTGATTGTGGAGATGTGACGGTAGAGCGTGTACCGTCAGAAGACAACATAGCAGATCCACTGACTAAGCCTTTGACACAGACTGTATTTGAGCGTCATCGGGATAAGATGGGCCTCAAAGTTGTGGGCAATTGGCTGTAATTCAAGTGGGAGATTATTAATGTTGGTGTGCTACAGGCCAATTTCGGGTCGGGTAGGCCCAATAGTTGTACGATCTTGTTCATTAATAAAGTGGTGTTTGAGCGTAAATATGCGATGGTGTTACTTTACGTTGTCCCTAGGATATGTGGTTGTAAAGTCAGCTCGAGATGAGATCTCGAACATGAGACTTACTTTACATGAACACATACCTTAAACTGTTCCTGGTTGGAGGGTAATCACTCGGGGACTTTGATTACCTATTAAACCAGTACACATGATGTGTCAGTGACCAGTCTCATGGTCATTGGTGCGGGGCACCAACACATATGTGTAGGTGTATGTCCTTGGAGGATGTGCACTGAACTGATCCGCTATTGGATCTTTAGATGGTTGATTATACCTAATGTCAACTGAAGATCCAACGGTCACAGTAGCATCGTTGGTCATTTGACTTGAGACATTGATCAGATCTTACACGAGGACTGGAATGGTTTAATTACTTAGCTAAGTGACTTTAACCATAAGTCATGAGTTGCCGAGTCATTAACCACTCCAGGATACGTGTGAAGATCATCAATGGTCAAGAGAGGATCGCTCACTGTCGGGTATATATCAGACAGTTAATGGGTCATGACATTGGCGCTCCGTTAAATCCCTGGCCAGGGTCGTGTGAGTTCGTTTAGAACGGACACCATACACTTTAAGGAGGTCATAGTCAAATGACACGATCATGGGGTTTGACAGATACCGTACCCTCGATCGTACCAGACTCATAGAAGGAGCGAGGGATTATATCGATGCCGTAACTGTGGACTTACAGGTACCAAACAGGCTGGTTTAAATCCGGCGTCCTCTAGGATCACGCGGATTTGCTTGACCCAACGTGATCGAAAGGTTCGGAATAAATTAAACTATTATTTGGCTCTTGTAGAAGCGAAGAATATGTTTAATTTACTTCTAATTGGGAATTAGAAGTTAATGGACCTTAAACTAGAGTGACTATGGGCCTAGAGGATCACACACAATGGATTCTTGGGTGACGGATTATTGTTATACAAGTGTATGTATTAATTCCTTTTAATTCCTTTTGGAAAGGAGCGTAAATGGAGCTTAATACATATGTATAATAATAGATAGGACATATATACAGTTTCGGTCTTTTGGAATCCTTTTCTAAAAAGCCTAAACTCTATATATAGATCCTACGTGAAGCTCATTCGAGCTTCTTCTTTCCTTCCCTTAAACTAACCAAGCATTAAGCTTAAGGGAGAGGATTAGTCTCCCCCCTTTCTCCCTCTTGCTCTCTCTCTCTCTAGAAGGTGATAGAGTCGGGGATAGTCGTGCCGGGGAGGTACCGTCGCTGCGCAAGGGTCCGTGTGGATCGTCTCTAGAGGCCGCATTGTTGTGCGGCTCGGTTTCTCTGCATCGGGCTTAGCGGACAGCGTTGTTCCGCGCAAGGTGAAACACGCAACCCGTAATTAGGGTCTTAGAAACATCGATTAGAGAACAGATTAAGCTTTCCATAACACCGGGATCGGGCAAAAGAATTTTTGTTATCCGCTGCGTCGCCCGTAGGTGCTGTGCGAAACCTTACACCTGGAACTACGGATATGTCCCTATATCGGGACGTAGTTCCACGCTTTGACTGAAGCACATGAAAAGACCAAAATATGGCCGCACCTGTCAGAGGAGCGATCGGGATGTAACTAACCCAGAGCAAAGTTGGTGGCTGGGATAGCTTACGTGTCCGAATCATAATTGACCTGCGGCAAAGCCGAAGATAAGTCAGGGATTAAGATGGCTGGGATAAAATAGACATTACAGGGGATTATATCCCAAGACATGACTAGATGCTGGGTTAACTGGAATAGTAAAATGAGAGGAGACGACAGTGTAAATAGAGACAACATGGTAGGGTATGGCAACTGAGTAGACCGGATTGACTAAGCAGATTAGAGATAATTAGATTAAATGGGACAACTGAGTGGGCTGAGGACACTGGACCAACTGGGGACAACTGGATGAACTGAAAGTAGTTGTATCAACTGGGGGAAAGTAGTTGTATCATTTGGGGACAACTGAGTGGACTGGGAGCACTGAGTCAACTGAGGTAGACTGAGAGTAGCTGGATCAACTGGGGACAACTGAGTGAATTGGATCAACTGGAGTGGTTGGTTCAACTTCGGATAGCTAAGTGAACTGAGACAATAACTAACTGGAGTGGCAGGATCAACTGGGGACAGCTGAGTGAACTGAGACAATAACTAACCGGGGCATGGTGCGGACACCAGGGCGATCACGTGACACGTCGGCGAACCGACGGTGCCATACGCGGAGCGCCAAGTGGACTACATCGGCTTATCTTCAAAATGGGGATAATTTGGCTTGAATTTGGACCTTTTTTGACATTGAATTGGGCTTGTAAAGGGTATTGTATATGTAATTTGCTAATGGGCTGGTTGCAAGGCTCCTAAAGGGCCAAATTGTTAAAGCCCCTTAAGCATTCCATAAGTAGAAATGGCCTTGGTCCATTTGTAATGGATCCATAAGCCATATGGGCTTCCTTCCTACATGGGTTCTCTAGATTGGATAATCTAGAGTGGGCTCTCTTCATTCATGGGCTTGGTTAAGCCATGGCCACATTTGGCCTTAAGCCATCTAGGTTGGAATGGGTTTGGTTAAGCCATGGCCACATGTGGCCCATTCAAGGCCCAAGATTGGGGCGCCCCCTCTTTTGGCTTATTAGGCTAGGAATTGTATTTTTTTTTTGTATTTCTTCCACTTCCATTCACCACATGGATTAATGGATGGCTGCTGGTCAAGGTCTAATGGCTGCTAGCCTACCATATATGGCTGCCACCTACCTTTGAATTTCATATATGGTAGGCTAGCAGCCATTAGACCTTGACCAGCAGCCATCCATTAATCCATGTGGTGAATGGAAGTGGAAGAAATACAAAAAAAAAACACAATTCCTAGCCTAATAAGCCAAAAGAGGGGGCGCCCCAATCTTGGGCCTTGAATGGGCCACATGTGGCCATGGCTTAACCAAGCCCATTCCAACTTAGATGGCTTAAGGCCAAATGTGGCCAAAGCCCATGAATGAAGAGAGCCCACTCTAGATTATCCAATCTAGAGAACCCATGTAGGAAGGAAGCCCATATGGCTTATGGATCCATTACAAATGGACCAAGGTCATTTCTACTTATGGAATGCTTAAGGGGCTTTAACAATTTGGCCCTTTAGGAGCCTTACAACCAGCCCATTAGCAAACTACATATACAATACCCTTTACAAGCCCAATTCAATGTCAAAAAAGGTCCAAATTCAAGTCAAATTATCCCCATTTTGAAGATAAGCCGATGTAGTCCACTTGGCGCTCCGCGTATGGCACCGTCGGTTCGTCGACGTGTCACGTGATCGCCCTGGTGTCCGCACCATATTCCCTTTATGATTGACAACCGTGTAGGCTCCCCCTTCATAAGCGGTGCGGATAATGTAGGGTCCGCGCCAGTTAGGTTGCAGCTTGCCGCTGGAACGTCCTGCCACAACCTCCCTCTCTTTAATCATGACGAGGTCACCCCTTTTGAACGTTCGTTGTTTAACGAGCTTATCATAGGCTCGGTCATACGGGGTTGGTATGCCTGTAGATGTTTATATTCTTCGAGTCTCTTGTCCTCCAAACCAGCGAGCTATTCGAGCCTTCGGTGGCATTCATCTTTGTAATATCCCGAACCTTTTGGATCCCTCTTCGTGGGTCCCGGATCTGGTTTCTCGGAGTGTCCGGCTCCGTTGTGTCCGAAATTTCATTTCGAACATCTTTTGTGTTTGGGTCGGCGCGATCCGGAGTTGTTTCGGAGGCCCGGAGTGCGTCCGCGGCTTTTCTGCGCGTGTTTTCTGATTTCCGGTGTGTGTTTCGGCAATTCCTTCGGAACTTCGTTGCGGGTGAATCAGGCCATTCACCTAGGCGAGAGTAGTACCGTTATGATCGGTACGTTCCGAGGATCGCGAAAATATAATTTTTAATTTTTCAGTATTTTTCAAAATTTTTGGATTTTCTATAAATATCACCTTTTTCTCTCTCTCCCCCACCCTTCTTCTTCTTCCTCTTTCTTCCTCTCCCAAACGTGAGCGCCCCTCTTCCCCTCTCTCTCTCACATTCGACCACGGCGGGCCTCTCTCCGGCTGCAGACGGCGGCGGGGCGACGGCGCGGCGACGTGGGTGGCGGCGAGGGGATCTCGTGGGCGTACGGTGTTCGTGGGAAGCGTGAATGAGCGGGGTTTCTAAAAGCTTTCGTCATGATTCGTGGACGATCTGGCGCGTCTCGAGGCAAAATTGAGATAGGGTGACATTCCTTAGCCTCTTGCGTTCCATTCCCGTGGTTTGTAGGCTGAGGGGAGGCCGAGAGACGAGGTTTCATGCCGGGTTTGGGTTTTCCATGATTTGGGGAGAGTTCACCCGATCTATGATTTTAGGCCATGATTTCACATTTTGATGGCTTAGAAGCATGCTAGGGGTCCCCAGGGGTCTTCCCCTTTGATTTCCCCCTCTCCTACGGAGGCATGGGGGCGTGGCTGGAATTTTTGGGCATTTCACGCCGTTTCACCGTCGGGTCGGTGTGACGGTCCTTCCAGTGACCGTCACACCATGTGACGCTCCTGGGTGAGTGCGTCACAGCTCTGTTTTGGTCAACTGGGGGTCTGTGGGTTGTGACGGTCCCACGATAGACCGCCACGGTGCTGTGACGCGCCTGGGTTGGACCATCAGGGATGATCTGACCGTTGGCATGACCGTTGATTTTTGACCGTTGGGGGTCAAGGCATGTGACGCACCAGACCTGGCGCGTCACAGCCTTGTGATGCCCCTGTGTGGGTGCGTCAGAGCTGACGTTCTCCCACACTGTAACTCATCAGGGTTGGTCCGTTACAGGCTGTGACACACCGAGTGGCACGTGTCACAGTCAGTTCCTTCTTGTCTTGTGACGCACCAGGGCAGGCGCATCACACGCCATTTTGCACTGAGGGTCTGACGCCCCTGTGTTGGGCCGTCAGATGGATGTGACGGTCCAGCCTTAGACCGTCAGAGCCTGTGGCGCATCTAGGGTAGACAGCCAGGCTCAGGATTGCTCCGGAGGGTTTGTAGTCCCATTTCTTTTCCGGCCGGGGTCACCGTGCGACAGTGCTGGTACGTGGGACGGTCCCCGTACGTCGTCGGATGCGGACGTGATTTTCCGTTGACTTGAGAGTCTACTCCTTTAGTGACCCTCCACTAGTCGTAGCCCACCAGTACGCGTGTGCTGGTCTCACCTGGGAGTAGGTGTACGGGCGCACCCTGAGGACGGTTTTTAGACTGGTTTTCGTCGGGCCCCACGTCTGTAGCCAGAGTCCAGCTAAGGGGTAAACCAGTCAGAGGCCAGACCTAGGACGCATGGTCTGTGTGTGCACACGTGGTTGGGGGCAGTGGACACGCGTTGACGAGCGTGACCCCAGCTAGTCACTTGCTTTGCGGTTACTTGTACGGTGTCCGTGCCTTTGGTAGGCGCTACCACGTCAGGCAGTTCACCTGCGGTGCGGTGTAAGACGTCAGTGGACGCTACTGACTGTGCTTCTAGTGTGAGGTACTCTTGTCGAGTTCGGAGTGATAGACTATCAGCCGTTGTGACTTTGACCTTCGGGTTTTTGTCGTGTTGACCGTGGTGTTCCGATCATTTCACCGTGGCACGTGTGTCGGTTCTCGTGCCGTGAGACTGATGTTTTGTAGATGGTAGGGCTTCCCTTTCGAGGTTCTCGCTTACTGCTAGTGTAGCAGTTTTCCGTTTACGTGGTAGGGCTCGAGTGATCCCTACTGAGTCTTGTTCCGAGACTCATTCCCTGCGTGTTTTCATCGTGTTTCAGGTGAGGCGTGGCCTCAGGGGAGCGCGTCTGAGGCTCAGCGTGGTTCGGGTGCCCAGCGTTAGTGCTAGAGGTCAGAACCGGGGTATGTCCCGTGTAGCTGTACTTTTCTTTTTTTCTCTCTATACTAGTTGTGGACTACTGTTGTTATTTTATTGTTATCTTGTGGACCATGTATCATGTAAAATGTTAAATTTATTTCCTGCTTACTTATATAACTGTTTAATTTCTATAATTATTTGTGATACTTGTGTAGTCTCCACACCATCCATTTAACCCTTCTAAGTCTTCGGACTCGTGGGTGGCCGTGCGAGTCTCGGGTTATCGGGCCTTCCCGGTAATCGGATTCTCGGGTCGTTACAGCTGGTATCAGAGCACGGTTATGGGATTATACGAGAATCATAAGTAATTATGGTGATCCACTAGTCCACAGCGATGATGTATAGTTGACGCTGGCATCGGGCATCGTGTGTTTTTCTTGACCTTGCCGTCTCAGTGTTTCTATCTTTTGCTTCAGGAGCGAGTATGGCGCCGAGGTGGAGCACTCGCTCTTAGCAGGGGCAGTCGGCTGGAGGTCAGGAGATTCAGCAGGAGGTTCAGCAGGAGCAGGAGGAGCAGAGTAGAGTGCCACCTGTGGTCACCAAGGCAGTGAATACTGCAAGGTTTCCGGGGGTCGAGGATTTATTCCGTGGCATGTACCAGCTTATGTCGCAGCAGTTTGGCGGAGAGGCTGGTGAGGGCTCTTCGACCAGGGGTGGGCTAGGCCGAGCAGTGAGGGATTTCATGCAGTTCCATTCACCTTACTATGGTGGCCAGCCAGACCCTGATTTGTCTCGGAGTTGGCTCGATGAGATGGAGCGGGTGTTCAGTTCCATGCGGTGTACTGCGGAGGACGGGGTGATGTTGGCCTACAACCAGTTGCAGGGTACGGCTCGGACGTGGTGGTCTTCCGAGTGGAAGACGTCCTTTCAGTCTCGTCCCCTAGAGCAGATCGAGTGGGGCGACTTTGTCAGCGCTCTCGAGCGTGCGTACTGTCCAGAGTATATTACTACGCAGAGGATGCGTGAGTTGTTGGAGCTGGTTCAAGGCGACATGTCCGTGTTGCAGTACATGGCCCGATTTGTTGAGCTGGGTCGTTATGCACCTCATATCATGGAGCATGAGAGGGTGAAGACCGCACAGTTCATACAGGGCTTGAGGCAGGAGTTGAGGCACCATTTGATTGCGATCGCGGCCACTGATTTGGAAACATCGTCTCGTGTTGCGGCTTCTTTGGAGACGGATATGCAGAGGACTCGAGGACCAATTAGCCAGGGACAGTCTTTATCGGGTCGCATCCAGCAGTCGGCTACCCAGCAGCAGGGTTCTTTTCAGCATACGTCGGGTGGTTCAGGAGCGCCGGCACCGGCAGCGTCGGTGACAGGATCTGCGTCCTTTGGCTCGAAGGTCAAGAAGTTCCTTAAGAAGGGTTTCTCTAAGAAGCGCAAGGATCAGAGGCAGGCATCATCGGGCAGTGTACAGCAGCCGATTCCTTTTCAGCGTCAGGGATCAGTCGGCGGGTCTCGTTCGGTGTGTCCCCGGTGTGGCGAGTCCCATCTTGGCAGGCAGTGCACGGCACTGGTGGTTTATTTTAGGTGTGAGCAGCCAGGGCATATGGCACGTGACTATCCTCAGAGGCAGCAGCAGCAGCAATTTCCTCAGCCGCAGTAGGTTCCCCAACAGCAGAGGCCACAGCAGCAGCAGGGACAGTATCCGCCGCTACCCCGGTCTAGTGTGGGAGGCAGGCAGAGAGCTCGAGGCCAAATTACACACATGACCAGGGCAGAGGCAGGGGCGTCGCAGCTCGTGGAAGGTACCGTTCAGATTTTGGGTTGTACGGCTCGAGTTTTGTTTGATTTTGGCGCGTCTCATTCGTGTATTTCGGAGGATTTCGCGCTGAGGATTGAGGAGCCGGTGACCCAGTTGTCCTGTGATTTGGCAGTGGAGTTGCCTTCGGGTGATGTTATGATCACTCTGTATTGTTTCGATGAGGTTCCTGTGTGGGTGGAAGGACGGAGTTTGCCGGCTAGGCTCTATGCGTTGCCGCTTCAGGACTTTGATGTGATTTTGGGCATGGATTGGCTCGAGACACATCATGCTTTGGTGGATTGTGGATTGAAGAGGATTTATTTTCGGCGACTTTGTGGACCCACCTTCTATTTCCAAGGTATCAGGTCTTCCTCTTCCCATTTTCTTATTTCTACGATTCGAGCTCGTCGTATGATTGATGCGGGTTGCCAGGGTTTTCTCGCTTCTGTGATCTTGGTAGACCAGCCATGTCCGGATGTCGAGGACATTCCGGTGGTGTGCGAGTTTCCCGCCATTTTTTTCGGAGGACTTACCTCGATTGCCTCCCCAGCGGGAGATTGATTTCGTGATCGAGATTGCGCCTGGTACGGGACCTTTGGCAAAGGCTCCCTACCGTATGGCCCCCGCTGAGTTGAGGGAGTTGAGAGCGCAGTTGCAGGAGTTGCTGGCCAAGGGGTACATTCGTCCTAGCTTTTCCCCTTGGGATGCGCCAGTGTTGTTCGTGAAGAAGAAGGACGGTAGCTTGCGGTTGTGCATTGACTACCGGCAGCTGAATGAAGTGACCATCAAGAACAAATATCCGTTGCCACGGATTGACGATTTGTTCGACCAGTTTCAGTCTGCTCGAGTGTTCTCGCGGATTGATTTGCAGTCCGGTTACTATCAGCTGAGAATTCGCGAGTCCGATGTGAAGAAGACTGCGTTCAGTACGAGGTACGGGCATTATGAGTTCTTGGTAATGCCGTTCGGGCTTACCAATGCCCCCGCAGCTTTCATGGACTTGATGTAGAGGGTGTTCCGTCCATACTTGGACCAGTTCGTGGTCGTATTTGTGGACGACATCTTTGTTTATTCGCAGTCTGCCGAGGAGCACGTGTACCATTTGGGTGTGGTGCTGCAGACGCGGCGAGATCACTAGTTGTATGCAAAGCTCAGTAAGTGCGAGTTCTGGCTTCGTGAGGTGCACTTTTTAGGGCACATGATTTCTGGTGATGGTATTTTCGTGGACCCTTCCAAGGTCGAGGCAGTAATGTAGTGGCCGAGGCCAAGGTCGGTAACGGAGATCCGGAGTTTCTTGGGGCTTACGGGCTATTATCGACGGTTTATTCAGGATTTTTCTCGCGTTGCAGCCCCGATGACCAGACTTACACGGAAGGATGTGCCTTTCGTCTGGACTGATGAGTGTGAGCAGAGTTTCAGAGAACTGAAGAGATTGCTCACCTCGGCTCCGGTGTTGGTTTTACCTTCTGGATTTGGTGGTTTTGTGGAGATGCTTCCGGGGTCGGATTGGGTGCTGTGTTGATGCAGCATGGTAGAGTGGTGGCATAGCATCTCGGCAGCTGAAGCCCCATGAGGAGAACTACCCTACCCATGACCTGGAGTTGGCGGCTGTGATCTTCGCGCTGAAGATCTGGAGGCATTATCTATATGGTGAGAAGTTCGAGGTGTTCACTGACCATCAGAGTTTGAGGTATGTATTCACGCCGAGGGACCTTAACCTCAGGCAGAGGCGTTGGATGGAATATATGAAGGATTATGACTTCACCCTATCTTATCAGCCGGGCAGGATGAATGTCATCGTCGATGCTCTGAGTAGGAAGGTCACGGTCAGTGCCTTGATGTTGAGGAAGTGGAGGCTCTAGGAACAAGTGTCCGAAGTGTCAATCAGGCTCAAGATTCCCCGAGAGCCAGGGTTAGCAGTGCTTGCTAGTCTGACTTTCATGCCTACTATCCACCGTCAGGTGACAGAGGCGCAGCATGCAGACCCTGGGTTGCCCCGGATTTTAGCTATGGCTGATGTGGAGCTCGGCGAGGACGGAGCCGTGAGATTCCGTGATCGGCTGTACGTCCCAACTGAGGAGCAGGTTCGTCGTGCGGTGTTGCGCGAGGCTCATGGGAGCCGGTACACCGTACACCCGGGTGCGACGAAGATGTATCGGAACTTGCGGAGGCAGTTCAGGTGGCCTGGCATGAAGAGAGATATCGCCAAGTTTGTGGCCAGGTGCTTGACATGTCAGCAGGTGAAGGCGGAGCATCAGCGATCATGTGGTACTCTCTAGCCCTTGGATGTTTTCACGTGGAAATGGGACCACGTGACCACGGATTTCATGGTGGGATTGCCGAGGACGCCGAGTGGGCAGGATAATATTTGGTTGCTGGTGAATAGGCTGACGAAAGTGACTCGATTGTTATCGGTCAAAGTCAGCTGGAGCGTGTCTAAGTTGACTCGTCTTTATGTGGAACGGATCGTTCCGTTGTATGGGATTCCCATTTCCATTGTGTCGGATTGAGATCCGCGCTTCACGTCTGGATTCTTGAGGAGTTTCTAGCGAGCTCGTGGCACGGATTTAGCATTTAGCTCACCGTACCATCCTCAGTCAGATGGTTAGTCAGAGAGGACCATTCAGACTTTGGAGGATATGTTGAGATCCTGCTGCCTGGAGTGGCAGGGGAGTTGGATTCACCACCTATCGTTGGTGGAGTTTGCCTACAACAACAGCTATCATTCGAGCATCGGCATGGTCCTTATGAGGCGTTGTATGGGCGTCCGTGTCAGACTCCACTTGATTGGTTCGAGGTTGGTGAGTGTGTTTTGATGGGACCGGAGTTGGTGTAGTAGTGTGTGGATGTCGTGCACCTAGTTCGTCAGAACATGTTGACAGTCCAGAGTCGGCAGAAGAGCTATGCTGACCGGAGGAGGCAGCCTCTCGCTTTCGCCGTTGACGATCGTGTATTCTTGAGAGTTTCTCCAATGAAGGGGGTGATGCATTTTGGGCGGCGCGGGAAGCTGGGTCCCCGCTATATTGGTCCCTTCCTCATCGTAGAGCGCATCGGTGAGGTAGCTTATCGATTATAGTTACCCCCTGAGTTGGCGTCAGTGCATGACGTGTTTCACGTCTCGATGTTGCAGAAGTATATGCCCGATGACTCTCATGTGCTTGAGGATTCTGTTTGACCCAAGGTGACTCCAGATCTTTCTCTCCCAGAGTTTCCCATCCCCGTTGAGGATAGGCGAGAGCAGCGCCTGCGGAACAAGGTCATCCCCTTGGTCAAGGTGGTGTGGCAGCGGCACTCTGGTGGTGAGGCTTCTTGGGAGCGTGAGGATGAGATGCATCAGCAGTTCCCTTACTTGTTTAAGTGAGTCTTCCTCTTTTTTCCCCTTGGGTTGTTCTCAATTTCGAGGACGAAATTCCTTTAAGGGGAAAGGGCTATAATATTCCGGATCTTTCGGATCCTTCTTCATGGATCTCAGATCTGGTTTCTCGGAGTGTCTGACTCCGTTGTGTCCAAAATTTTATTTCGGACATCTTTTGTGTTCGGGTCGGCGTGATCCGGAGTTGTTTTGGAGGCCCGGAGTGTGTCTGTGACCTTTCTGCGCGTATTTTTCGATTTTCGGTGTGTGTTTCGGCAATTCCTTCGGAACCTCGTTGCGGGTGAATCGGGTCGTTCACCTAGGCGAGAGTGGTACCGTTGTGATCGGTGCGTTCCGAGAATCGTGGAAATATATTTTTAATTTTTTGATATTTTTTAGAATTTTTAGATTTTCTATAAATATCACCTTTTTCTCTCTCTCCCCCACCCTTCTTTTTCTTCCTCTTTCTTCCTCTCCCAACCGTGAGCACCCCTCTTCCCACTCTCTCTCCCATTCGACCGCGGCGGGCCTATCTCCGGCTGCAGACGGCGGCGGGGCGACGTGGGTGGCAGCGAGGCGATCTCGTGGGAAGCGTGAAGGAGCAGGGTTTCTAAAAGCTTTCATCGTGATTCGTGGACGAGCCGACGCGTCTCGAGGCGAAATTGAGGTAGGGTGACGTTCCCTACCCTCTTGCGTTCCATTCCCGTGGTTTGTAGGCCGAGGGGAGGCCGAGAGACGGGGTTTCATGCCGGGTTTGGGTTTTCCATGATTTGGGGAGAGTTCACCCGATCTATGATTTTAGGCCATGATTTCACGTTTTGATGGCTTAGAAACATGCTAGGGGTCCCCAGGGGTCTTCCCCTTTGATTTCCCTCTCTCCTACAGAGACATGGGGGCGTGGTTGGAATTTTTAGGCGTTTCACGCCGTTTCGCCGTGGGGTTGGTTTGACGGTCCTTCCAGTGACCGTCACACCATGTGACGCGCCTGGGTGGGTGCGTCACAGCTCTGTTTTGGCCAACTGGGAGTCTGTGGGCTGTGACGGTCCCACGATAGACCGCCACGGCGTTGTGATGCGCCTGGGTTGGACCGTCAGGGACGATATGACCGTTGGCATGATCGTTGATTTTTGACCGTTGGGGGTCAAGGCATGTGACGCACCAGTGTGGACGCACTTTTCGTTCGTTTATTATGCTCGTCTATTCGGGAATGGTTGATTCGTCTATTAAGTGCATGGGCGTGCCAGTCACAAAGTGATAATTTATTCGGGCTCCGAAGAGCCAATGGTGCGCTCGATCTGACTCGGTCAGATGATTGTGTGGTTCGTGTCGGGACCAAAATCCGCCGCGCCATAAAGGTCACGACGTCATTTACATCCCCCATATGAGGGAACACCCTTGATTAATCACCGGGATTCAGGGCCTCATGGCCAAGAAATTAATTGCATGAAAGGTCTATTACGAGATATTGAAATCCTCACGCGAGGGCGAGAAGAAAACCATTCGCGGTCATGTCGGTCGTGTACTGACCATTTAATGTTCGGACGAATGTCCGGCTTGAGAAAAGCGCGATCATCATGGGAAAACTAGAGCATATGTATGCCGGGATACGGCAAATTTATTTTTCAGAGGAACGGAAAACGTTCGGCCAAACCTCGGTTAGAGCGGTCGGAAACCAGTAAGTCTGTTGGCCCGGTGCAAGGGCAAGCTGCGACCATACTGCGGTGGGCCCCCCGCGGTCGAAACAAGACTTGCATGAGCATCATTAATATTTCCGGTGCAAAGGGGCAACGGGGGAATATCCCTTGAATCGTTTGGAAAGCCATGTGTCTAGGGAAGAGAACGTTCGAAACGTGTCGGTCATTCGGGAGACCGTTTAATATTCGGACGGGTGTCCGGCTTGAGAGTATCATAATCATCGCAAGAGGACCTGGAACATATGTATGCTGTGATACGGCAAATACATTATTCCGAGACACTGAAAACATTCAGTTAAATCTCGATTAGTGTAGCAGGAAACTAGCGAGTTTATTGGCTCGGTGCGAGATCGAGTCGGGACCATACCGGGGGCGCCTCCCGCGGTCCAAACGGGGCTTGCGTGGGCATCGTTAATGTTCCCGGTGCCAGTGGGCAACGGGGAAGAGTCCCAAGACTAGATTCCAAAATCAAAACATGTTCGAAGGAAGCGAGCTATAGGCCGAGGGTGTGGGTCAGACAATGACCATAATCGGGCGGACCCGAGGTCCAAGCACAGCCCACAAAGGCCTTATTGATATTCCCGTATATAGGGTCCAGGGATGACAGGAGCCATCTTGTTCTATTCAGATTTCTGTCGGTCACTTGCGGACCACTTGATATTCGGACAAGGGTCCATATCGAAGGTGCGACGTGGATAGGAACAACCCCGTACAAATGTATGCCGAGTTCACGGCAACTTCAATGAAAGAGCGGGAACAAATCCCATTAGGATGAATCCAATTCGACAGGCTATTGGCCCAGAGCAATGCCGGGTTACGACCATGTCGAGATGGGAACGGTCGGCGATATCGGTCACGCATGGACCTTTTCATGCTCGGACACCGGTCCGTAATAGAAACGCGGCGGAAATCGAGGTGAACCCGTTCGAATGTCTGCCGAACGTGCGGCAATTTTAGTAGTGGCTCGGAAGGGATCCAGCCTGAGAAATGAGTCCGGTTTAATCGGAATGTCAGCCTGAGGCGAGGTCGGGCCACGGCCATTTCGGGATAATTCCCAAGACTCGGGCCCAACCTGGAAGGGCGACATTGTTGTTCCTTCAGTATCGGGTCACGGGGGAGACGGGGCTGCAACATAGATTTTACCATTTTCTTTATCTGGGCTTTAAATTATGTGCATATATATTTTATTGCTTGTTTCCCTTTTATGTATTAATTCTGGATGATTTCTCCATTTTGTTTATTATTATTACTATTATATTTTCCTTTTTGTTTACCATTATTATTATTATTTCACATTGTTTTTGTCTATTTCATACATATATTGAGATTTATTTACTCATCATAGTTTTTTTATTATTAATTTATTATTGTTATTATTATTATTCTTATATTACACATATTTTTCTGGAGGAAGAGTGGGCCGTTGGAGGACTGCAGGAGTGTGCCGCTGAAGGCCTTGCAGAAGGTGTACCGGTGAGGGCGCGAGGGAGCGTATCGCTGAGGGGCTGGCAAAGTGTGTCGGCCAAGGGTGCATGGAGCGTGTCGGGGAAGAGAGTGAGAGGTGTGCCGGTGAAGGGGCGCAGGTGGGTCTGTCGTTGAAGAGGCGGGCAGGTGTGCCGGCGAGGGGACGCAGGCGGGCGTACCGGCGAAGGGCATGGGGCTGTGCCGGCGAAGGGCGAGAGGGGAGCGTGCCGCAGAGGGCAGACTGGGAGTATGCCGGCGAAGGGGGTAGAAGGCGTACCGCTGAGGGGCTAAGCGAGTGTGCCGGCGAAGGGCCATGAAGTATGTGTCAGCGAAGGGTGGCTAGAAAGGTGTGCCGGCGAAGGGGCGCAGGCGGGTGTGCCAGCGAAGGGCATGGGGAACCCACTCCTCCATTTCTTTTAAGGCTTTTCTTTTCTTCTTTTCTGATTTGATTTTTTTTTATTAAGTTTGCGTGGGTTTCTTCTTTTCTTCTCTTGATTAATTTTCATTCTTTCTCTCATGAGAGCGGATGTTTAAGTTTCTTAGTTGTTGTTCGGTTCGGCTCTCTTCGAGTTAATTGCGGTTCCCTTGCCTCGGTTAAAGCATTTTACCGTTGTTCTTTTTGTTTGTTTGTTGTTGTTGTTCCATTTGTTTGTTGCTGTCTTTTATCATTTTAATATGTTATTGTTTCTAACAAAAATTCGGCAGCATCTCCCCTTGACCCGAGCGTAAGGGAGATACATGGAACACGCCCACAAGGAGTGGCGGAACCCGACAACTGGAGGTGGGCGCCCGAGAGCGACAACACCTTAATGAAACCTCGAAAAACTCGAAGGGAACGCCGGACGAGAAACCTCTCCCAGGCTGGCTGGGGGTGCACCGGGCAAGAAGGTTGGGGGTGGTGGCTAGCATGCCGGCCAGGGAGCCTGTAGGGGCTGGAGGGGTGTGCCGGGCAAAGGCCAAGGGGGACCGTGCCGGTGAACGGGGGCAAGGTGTACCGGGCAAGGAGGTCATGGGGTGCACCGGGGAAGACCCGCAGGGGTGTGCCGGCGAAGGGGCTTGGCTAGTGCGTGCCGGGGAAGGCCCGTAGGGGCGTGCCGGCGAGCGAGTGAGCCAAAGGCGTGCCACTGGAGGCACACAGAGGGTATGCCAGGCGAAGGACCAGCCGGGGATGCTGGTTGGCTAGGCCGAAGTGAATCTTGGCAGGAGGGAGAGAGACTCAAGGGGCCTCAAGATAGAAGCGTTGGGCTTGGATGTCTAAGGAGAAACAGAAGGGCGTATCCCTTTAGACAAATGAGCAGAGATTGCAGCGGGGAGGGGAAGGGCAGCAGGCCCTCTCCCCCCTTTCTTCTTCTCTTCTTTCCCTTCTTTTTCTTCTTCTCTTCAGGCGGTGGCGGCGGGTGGAGCGGCAGCCCTCCCCCCTCTCTTCCTCTCTTCCCTCTTCTTCTCTTCTTCTCTTTCTCTTCTTCTCTTCGCGCGGACGGCGGTGGCGGGTGAACGGAGCCTCCCTTCCTATTCTTCTTCTCTTCCTCTCTTCTTCTCTTCTTCTCTTTCTCTTCCTCTTTCTCCTCGTTCAAGCGGTGGTGATTCAGGCGGAAGGCCCCTCTTCTTCTCTTCTTCTTCTTCTCTTTTCGCACAGACATCGACGGTGGGCGGAGCGGCGGGGCCTCCCCCCCTCTCTTCCTCTCTTCCCTCTTCTTCTCTTCTCCTTCTTCTTCTCTTCTTCTCTTTCTCTTCTTCTCTTCTCCTCTTCACTGTCTTTGTGTGGGTGTCTGTCTCTTCCTCCTCCTTTTGCCGCGAAGAAGAGGGGTCTTATACCCCCTGTGGCGGGAGCGTCCGAAGGCGGGAAGCGTCCGGGGGGATTTAATGGGAGTTGACTCCCTTGTCCTGGGTGACAGGGGGAGTAGGCAGCATGTCCCAATCCCCGGGCGACACCTCGGACAGCCCACTGCGCGCCAAGGATCCATAGGGCATGGGTGCAAGATCTCGTCTACCGGAATGTGCCGTTGAAGAGCCTTAATGGCGTGCCGCTGGCAGGCCAAACAGGCATGTCGCTGGAAGGCCAAAAGGGCGTGCCGATGGAGGGATGCCTAAGCGTGCCGCGGGAGCACCCAATGGGCGTGCCGCTGAAGGCCCAGATGGGCGTGCAGCTGGGGCCCTAGGACCGTGCCGCTGAACGCCTGGGGGGCGTGCCGCTAGACTCCCAATTGAGCGTGCCGCTGAAGCCCCAGTTGAGCGTGTCGCTAAAGGCCCAAATGGGCGTGCTGCTGAAGGCCAAGATGGGCGTGCCGTTGAGGGCCAGGGGGCTGTTCCGCTGAGGGCCAAGGGGGCTGTGCCGCTGAGGGCCAAGGGGGCTGTGCCGCTGAAGGCCAAGGGGCCGATTTATGAGCCCGTTCTGAGCCCGTTGTGAGCACGAGTGATGGCCCGTTTGATTTTCTCCATGGCCCGTGGTTTGGGAGGCCCTTGGTGGTTGATTTCTCTTTACTACTGTGACTCCGGAGACGGCTTCACGGTAGTGTGTATATTTGGAGAGTCCGGATGACCAGTCCCTCCGGGGCTTCTTCACTCGGTGCCGTTGTTAATTCTGGGCTGAGCTGGATATCTGTGCGTGCAATTTTTGGTGTCCACAACCAGACCTGGCGCGTCACAGCCTTATCACGCCCCTGTGTGGGTGTGTCTGAGCTGACGTTCTCCCACACTGTAACGCACCAGGGTTGGTCCGTTACAGGCTGTGACGCACCGAGTGGCACACGTCACAGTCGATTTCTTCTTATCTTGTGACGCACCAGGGCAGGCGTGTCACAGACTGTGACGCACCAGGGTAGGCGCGTCACACGCCGTTTTACACTGAGGATCTGATTCCCCTGTGTTGGGCCGTCAGATGGCTGTGACAGTCCATCCTTAGACCGTCAAAGCCTGTGGCGCGTCTAGGGTAGACCGCCAGGCTCAGGATTGCTCCGGATGGTTTATAGTCCCGTTTCTTTTCCGACCGGGGTCATCGTGCGACGGTGCTGGTACGTGGGACGATCCCCATACGTCATCGGATGCTGACGTGATTTTCCGTTGACTTGAGAGTCTACTCCTTTAGTGACCCTCCACGAGTCGTAGCCCACCAGTACGCGTGTGCTGGTCTCACCTGAGAGTAGGTGTACGGGCTTACCATCAGGATGGTTTTTAGACTGATTTTCGTCGGGCCCCACGTCTGTAGCCAGAGTCCGGCTAGGGGGAAAATCAGTCAAAGGCCAGACCTAGGACGCATGGTCTGTGTGTGCACACGTAGTTGGGGGCAGTGGATACGCACTGACGAGTGTGACCCCAGCTAGTCACTTACTTTGCGGTTACTTGTACGGTGTCCGTGCCTTTGGTAGGCGCTACCACGTTAGGCAGTTCACCTGCGGTGCGGTGTAAGACGTCAGGGGACGCTACCGACTGTGCTTCTAGTGCGAGGTACTCCTGTCGAGTTCGGAGTGACAGACTGGCAGTCATTGCGACTTCGACCTTCAGGTTTTAGTCATGTTGACCGTGGTGTTCCGATCATTTTACCGTGGCACGTGTGTCGGTTCTCGTGCCGTGAGATTGGTGTTTTGTAGATGACAGGGCTTCCCTTTCGAGGTTCTCGCGTACTGCTAGTGTAGCGATTTTCTGTTTGTGAGGTAGGGTTCGAGTGATCTCTACTGAGTCTTGTTCCGAGACTCATTCCCTGCGTGTTTTCACCGTGTTTCAGGTGAGGCGCGGCCTCAGGGGAGTGCGTCTGAGGCTCAACGTGGTTCGGGTGCCCAGCATTAGTGCCAAAGCTCAGAGACGGGATATGTCCCATGTAGCTGTACTTTTCTTTTTTTTGTCTCTGTACTAGTTGTGGACTACTGTTGTTATTTTATTGTTATATTGTGGACCATGTATCATGTAAAATGTTAAATTTATTTCCTGCTTAATTATATAACTGTTTAATTTATGCAATTATTTGTGATACTTGTGTAGTCTCCACACCATCCATTTAACCCTTTCGAGTCTTCAGACTCGTGGGTGGCAGTGCGAGTCTCGGGTTATCGGGCCTTCCCAGTAATCGGATTCTCGGGTCGTTACAATCTTGCTCTTGGCCCGGTAAGCCGGCATGGACTGCTACCTGATAGGATGCTAACTGGATTTTCACATGTAAGACTGCTTCTACCCCATATACGAGTGAGAAGGGTGAGCACCCCGTAGGTGTTTTATAAACTATTTTCGCTGCAGTCGCGCTAGCGATGGCTAGTTATCTTGGTCAAGAGTTTGTAGAGTGTTTTATTGAAGGCCTCGACTAGGCCGTTGACTTGAGGTTTGTAGATTGAGGAAGTTCTCTAGTCGATGTGAAACTTCGCCACTAGTTGATATACGGCTTTGTTCTTAAATGGTGTACCATTATCTGACACAATACATCTGGGAGTGCCAAACTGGCAAATGACATTGTGGCGAACAAACTGGGCCACCACTTCTTTGTTGACTTCCCGTAAAGGAACGGCCCCAGCCCATCGAGGGAAGTAGTTGGTGGCGACTAGGATATACTTGTGGCCTATGGAGGATAGTGGGAAGGGTCCTACGATATCCATTCCCCATTCCGCTAATGGCTATGTAGGGGCCGTTAGATGTAGCGAATTAGAGGGCCTTCTGGGTACTGGGCCAAAGGCCTAGCATTGGTGACATGTATGGGCATACATGCTACAATCTAAATACATGGTTGGCCAATAGAACCCCTTGAGCTTAATGTTGGTCTTCATCTTATCCCTGACTTGATGCGCTCCGCACAATCCTGAGTGGACTTCATGCATGATAACTCTAGATTCAGCCAGGGATACACATCTCAGTAAAACAGACTTGTCCTTTTCGTGGACGAGCCTATAAAGGGAGTCACCGATCAGCTCGTACGATGTGGCCCTACGAAGGAGTCGAATCCTCTGGGCACGGTCTCGAGGGAGATGTCCATGTTTTATTCTGATGATCGGTTTACGCCAATCCAAGGAAAACAAAGAAGTTCTAAATCTCAGATGTGTTTAACGTCTTCTTGGATGAGTCTAACGGATACCCTGCTAAGCCTAATGATATCGAAGATGTCTCTAGCGGAACAACCTGCCAAGGAACTATATATTAAAGCTAAGTGCGGAATGAAAGACATGTTGGTGAGAACAGACATGTTTACACATTCTGTAGCCAACCAACTGAGCAATCCACTTCGAGCACGAGCTTTCCTGTAAGTGTTGAGTGAGCTTCAAGCATGTCTTTCTCCTCAACCATATCAGTTGCGACGAAGGAGAAAGAGAAGAAGCAACGCCATCCCATTGAAATCTTCTTCTTCCTCTCTTAGCCTTCTATACACTTTGTTTATCTTTCTGAAGGCTTTTTATTTTTTCGTTCAAGGTCGCTGTAGTTCACTCTTAGTTTTTTGCTTAAACATTTTGTGCTTATTATACACAATTTGCTTAATTAGAGGCGTTGTCTGTGTAACCCACCATTAGATTGGTAATTCTTGTTTGCAGACAAGAGCACCCATTGGAAGTCGATATCCTGCAGGCTTTGCTAATGCCTGAAAATTAACTATCCTTGCTTGCGGACAAGAGTGCGTACAAAAGGGTTAAAATCTTGGGTTTGGCTATGCCATGAAAGCAGCTGGGGCTCCAGTGAGCTAGTGCCCGGGGTGTGGCTGAACACCAGCAGAAATAGCCAGGTTTGACAAGCCTGTAAGTTAGCTGGGGCTCTTATGTAAGGGTGCTCGTGATGTGGCTGAACATCTGATCAAAAAAGGTTGGGTCTGGCTAACCTGTAAGTAAGGTGGGATCCTAGTGAGGGGATGCCCGTGGTGAGATAAACACCTGAACAAAAATTATATTTATACTATTCCAGATTTGGGAGAGATAGTGGAACTCCTAGTGGTTACTAGGGACTGAACGTAGGATTGACTGGAGGTCAGTGTCGAACAAGTATAAATCTCGGTATTCCTCTATGTGATTGTCCTTGTGTGACTGCAATGTGCTTGCTGCATTTTTCATTCACTTTGAAGTCATTTTAGCATTCTATCTCTGTCACACACTATTAGTTAACACCGATTGTTACAATATGTTTCTACTTATAATCTTATTGTTGTTCTTTTAATTTTCTCACATTATTACCGGCAACATTCTTTTATAACTGATCATAGTCTATCTGGGAACTCGCATCTATTGCATATTGTCGTGTTTTAAGCTTATTATAGTGCGATTAATTTTTATAACCGATTCACCCCCTCTGAGTCAGCCATTTACTGGGCAATAAGGGAGGGGGGGTCCAACGGTGCGGGTGGAGGGGGATCTGGTCGCATCCAGCGGCCAGGGGAGGGGGAGGGGAGTCCGACGGTCCAGGTGGAGGGGGAGGGGTTTTTTATGTTTTATTTTTTTAAAATTGAGGGTAATTTGATCTTTTTATAGGTCTAGTTAAAGTTAACTATGATGAAGTTGACATTTAGTAACGAACGGTTACGGTGATGACATTTATATACTATTTGATTATACACAGTAAGGCGTCTAATAATATATTTCTAGAAATAATTTCTTTGAAAAATCATGTTCAACAATGATTTTCATGTAAAAAATTGTAAAACAAACACAAGAGTGCAGAATTAGATACATAAAGAGTCTATTAGGCTATGCATTTATCCCTATCTTCGATTGCATTCTCAAAATTTATTGGGGAATGGATAATCATAAAAAATATCTTTTCAAATAGTGGAAACTCACAAAAAATAAGTCATGACAAAATGGAAACATATGTTTGCGATTTTTTGCAGAAAAAAACATCAAAATGAAACCCCTCATTTGCATTCACCATCAAGGGAGAGAATATCAGTAGGAAAAATTATCCAATCTCTATTTGCCTATAGGGGAGGTGGAAATTTCTATATCTATACTATACATATAAAAGAAAAGGGCATTTTTTTTCGGTTGGTTCAATCCTCTAACACACATCTTTCACTAACCCCTGTCCTTTTTCCCCGACAGTAGCAACCGTACATGTGTTGTCTATCCATGCATGACCGAGTGTGCGATGCCACGCCAGAGATTTCCTCTTCACACATTTAATTAGTTCTAGGGAGACGTAGGTAGTAATTGGCGAAGACTCTAAATAGTACTCATCCTCATCACTGAGAATATTTGTTGGTTGGAAGTGCTCCAACCTTATTTAATTAATTTGACTTGTGAAACATGCATACACACGTACACTCTGAGAGAGAGAGAGAGAGAGAGAGAGAGAGAGAGAGAGAGAGAGAGAGAGAGAGAGAGAGAGAGAGAGAGAGAGAGAGAGAGAGAGAGAGAGAGAGAGAGCCCATCCATTAACTTTCATGTATATGGACGAACACTCGTCCCGTCCGTAACTTCAATATCACACACATATATATATATATATATATGTTGAATATATACTTTTTATTTCAAAACCAATATAAGAGAATTGGAAGAATTTTCGTCATCGATTCAAACGGTACGTGTTCGTCACCGGTTCAAATGCTACGTGTTTTCCCTAGTTCAAAAAGTTATAATCTTTAATCCACCAAAGAGGTCCCCATCTTAAGATCGTTCTGTATAGGAGTGCTGTAACCCAGGGTCCCTGAAAGGTGCAACCACACGCGTGTGATACATGCATGTTTCTTAATACTTTCGATATTATTATATAGACGCTACTTTCATGTGCTCTAAGGTTAAATGGATTTGAAATGAATTCGAGTAAATGGAAATTTGAGATGTGTTTCATATTTATCTAGCGTTTAACTAAAATGAGGGCTGTAATTTAGCACAAGTTATATTAAGCTGTGATTAACCTTAACCCAACTCATATTTAAAAGTGCGGCCTTCGATCCTAATCTCACCTAATGCTTCACCAACTCTTACGAAAGAAGGACTGGGTACGTGAAATATGGTTCATTTTCTTCGGTCCCATCTTTTCTCTAGTCGACGTCTCCTCCTCCCTATTAATTTGGTTGACTTTTCATGTTTTGACTAGATGATAAAAGAATAACTAATATGCCATCAACATAAAGCTATTATTAAATATATCTCCTCCTCACAATGTATATATTTTAATTAAGAATTAACAGGTATATCATAGCTGAAAAATTACTGTTAGATATACTTTTTTCCATGTGTTCAATTTTTCTTTTCAATTGTCTTAAGAGCAAGTATATTTTATTTAATTAGGGACTAACAAATATATCATTAATAAAAAAATATTAAATATATTCTCTCCTCACAACTTCAAGGTGTCTTATGTTTTCTTCCTTTGAGTATATAGATTCTATTTTGACTTTGAAAAAATATTTGGGTAGTTATGTATGAATCTAATTAACATAAAACATTACCCTCCGCTCTCTACTCCCTTGATTTCTTCTGATTGCGGGAGGAGTTGAGATCAGCCCGTTGTCTCACTTGTATGTTTGAAGTTTACCTTTTTACCGGCGATCGTTTTTTCTAAAGAGGAATTCTACAAAATTTGATCAAAGGTCGGTGAAGAGGCGTGATCTCGTGCTGGTCCTGAGCGGGCTGTAGATCACCAGATCGTGAACTGCAAGACAGGGAAACGGATCAGAGGGCCCAGGGGGAGTCCCTGGGGGAAACCCTCCTATGCTTAAGTCAGTGGAGCTATGGTGGGAGCAATAGTAGGGAGGAAAGAGCTTGCGCGCGAGATCCCTCTCCACCAGAAGGGTGAAGCGGTTCTTGCTCAGGAGTTTTGGGTGTATGATTACCTTTTTTGGCCTTACCTTTAGCCGGAGGGTATCCCTGGTTTAAATAGTACGCAGTCTCTTGGAGTCCTACCAGCCGAGGGGTTTCAGGTGGGGGTTACGTCCTCATCGTGGACTTTTATGGCCTTATCGTGGGAGCGTTATCATCGTGGGGAAGAAGAAGTCCCTTGCCTTCCTGAATTCTTGCCTGCTGCGGACTCTTAACGGCTACAAAGATAAGCATTCGTCGGTCGTTCCGAGCTTAGAGGGGCCAGCCCTATCCGGGCGGTAGGCTTAGCTCGGTAAAAGATGGGTCGGATAGGCTGGCCTACGCCTCCCTCTCCCGGGTGGAGCGATGGCTCGGGCGCAGGCCTTTCTCGTGACCTGACCGATGCTCGGGCCCTCCGAGCCTTGAGGCCACCTAGGAGGGTTGTTTCCTCGAGCGCTGTTTATTGGGCTTTCTTCCCTAAGTGGGCCATGTGGGCTGTCACTTGGGTGAGCTTGGCCTCGTTGGGCCCTGCCGGGCCTAGTTGGGCTGCTCTTTGAATGGGCTGTAGAAATCCCCCTCTCCACTTGTCCCCCTCCTACTCCCGAGCCAAAGGAGGCTCGGTTGAGTAGTTTATGAGGGCGTCGGACCAGCGTGGCTCAGGTGGGTGGAGATCTGACGGTGTTAAGTAGCCACGTGCCGTGGTCACCTGGGCCCGTAATTATAGTGATCCTGACAGATTTGAAATGAAGGGGCCCCCTTTTTCTCGGAGGTCGGAACGACGCGCCGCCTCCCGTCAGGGTTTATAGGCGTTGGGCGATGTTTGTCATCCCAGACTCTCTAGGGTTTTGACTTTTCTTCATTCCTCTGCTTTTGGGGTTCCTTGATGCGCCGTGAAGCCACGACGGAGGAGCATAACCTTGCGGCGGCGTTTGAGGAGTTGGCGCGCATAACCGCAGAGGCGGTTTGGCAGCTTCCTTCTCCCCCAAAGTCTTTGGGTTCTCTCGAGAGCTCTGCTTTCGGTTCCTCCTTGAGTTCCATGGCGGGCCAGCGTTCGGGCGAGGAGTTGGAGGTAAGGGCGTCGGTCCCGAATCGCAGCGAGCTGGGGGAAGCCGAGGTGAAGAAGCTGGAGCACCGGTTTCGCTTGCCTCTCAGATATAGCTTTGCCGCCGTTGCCCCGTACGAGACGAGCCTGGACGACCGAACGGGTCATATCTGCACTTTTCTTCTGGCTTGGAAGAGTTGATTTCGCCTCCCCTTCAAGCCTTTCGTCCTTCAGATCCTTAATTTTTTTCAGTTGATGCCTATTCAGTTGGTCGCCAACTCATACCTTCTTCTTTCCGCCTTCCGAATCCTTTGTCGCCAGCATGCGATTTTTCCTTCCTTGGACCTCTTTCATTATTTTTTTGAGTTGAAAGCGCATCCGTTGGCAGGGAAGGACTTTTCCTTTATTCAGGCGCGGAGGAACATGAGTTGTATTCCGCTGGCGGCGAAGGATTCCTCGCACAAGGGGTGGAAGACCCAATTCTTCTGGGTGAAGGTGGAGGCGGTGGACGAAACCTGGAGGTGCCAGGTGATGCCCAACCTTCATCCGAACATTCCTCCCCGGCAGGAGGAGTTCCCCCCTCACGTGGAGAAAAATGCCGCTCGTCTGCTGAAGAATCGCCAGTCGACCGAGGAATTGGTGACGCCGGAGAATATCGAACGGTGCCTCCTTACGCGGCTGAAATCGTCAAGTACCACCACTCAGATTTTTTTATTTTTTATTTAGGGGTGGGAATCATCTCACTTTTCCTGACCATGCCCTCTTCTCTGTTGTAGATGTCAGGCGGGAGCCTCTGGAGGAGGCTGCCGAGGTCGTCAATCTTGGAGATGACTCGGCGGCCGATGAGCCTGACGCTCTTGTGGGTCGCTCCCAAGCCCGTGATAAGGGCAAGGGGGCGGCATCCGAGGGAACTTCACGACCGGGCGGTGCAAAGCGCAAGGATCCCATGGAGGGAAAGTTGCGGGAAGCCGCGAAGGCCAGGAAGCGGGCCAAGAAGGCCGGCCTTCTCGCCACTGCCGGGGGTGACTCTAGCTCGGCGGCGCTCCCCTCTCAGGGGCAAGATGGGGCCGACCCTACCGGGCCGGCTCCCCTATCCACCGAGCAAGAGGGGGCCGAGCAGACCAGGGGCCCCTCAGAGGGCGGTGACGGTGGGTCGGCTCTCCCCTCGGTGGGAACGGAGGGGGCTGGAGCTGAAGTAGACGAGGCCGAGACTGGGGGGCCGGTCGAGGTTGGCGATGTCTCGGGCAGTGAAACGCGGGCCGAGATAGTTGAGGTTAGGGGTTCTCCTACGAGGGCGTCGCAACCCCAAACATCGGTGGCGCCCGGAGCGACCGGGCTTGCTGCGTCGGTCGAGGTTGGGGGTTCGCCTTCGAGGGCGTCGCAACCCCAAACATCGGAGGCGCCCGGAGTGACCGGGCTTGCTACGTCGGTCGAGGTTGGGGGTTCGCCTACGGAGGCGTCGCAACCCCAACCGACCGTAGTGCGCGGGGAGGCCGTTTCGGCAGCTCGGTCCGGGCCTTCTAGCGCGGGGCCAGGGGCGGACCGGGTGTCCATGCCGGAGGCCTTGGAGAGGCTCGGCATCTCGAGTAATCTGTACAAGCTCTGCTGCGAGGTGTCCGCTAGGATGAAAGGAGGAGATATGCGACATTCTCCTTCCGGGGTCCTCAACATCATTATGGAGAGCGGCTTGATCATGGCCCAGATGGGAGCCACCATGGAGGAGACCTACGCCTGGACGGAGTCAGAGCGGTTGAATCTTGCCTGGACTCTCGGAGGGTGCGAGAGGAAGCTAGCCCGACTCAATGAGGCGCACGAGGGGCTTCAACGGGAGTTCTCCCCGATCAGGGACTTGGCGCGGTCGAGCCGGCTGGAAGCCAGGGCGCTGACCGAGCAGATGGCCAAGGCTCGGGAGTCGCTCGAGAGGAAAAACAAACTCCTTGAGGAGGAGCGCCTTCACCATCTCGAGCTGGACGGCCATTGGGAGGCTGAGCGCGCTGACTTGCTGGACCGGGCTGAGGCAGCGGAGCGCCGTCGTTCGGAGGCCGAGGCGGACCGAGATGAGGCGGAGAAGCGATGGGTCGAGGCCGAACAGAAGTCGATCGAGCTTGGGGAGCGGGCGGCCGAGGCCGAGCGGAAGTCGATTGAGCTCGAGGTGCGGGCGACCGAGTCCGAGCGGAAGTCGATCGAGCTCGAGGAGCGGGCGGCCGAGGCTGAGCGGAAGTCGAGCGAGGCAGAGAGACGGATGGCGGAGGCAGAGGAGCGAGCGTCCGAGGCGGAGCAGAAGTCGGCCGAACTTGCTGAAAGGATGGGGTAGGTCGGGTCGGAGGTGATCGAGCAGTACAGGGGCTCAGAGGCCTACCGAGCCGACCTTCAGGAAGCTGCCCTTCCATACTACGAGATAGCGCTTCGCCGAGGCGCCCGCAAGGGGTTCAAGCAGGGTTATCGCCGGGCAGTGGATTACGCCGACGAGCAAGACTCTGGGATCCATTTCCCCTCGGGCCAGTGCTATGACTCGGAGGAGTCGGCTTCTAGCTCTTCTGCGTCGAGCGGGGAAGATCCAGAGGGCTCTTCTCCGGCGGGGTCACCAACTCCGGCTGTCTCGGGAGGGCTCGCGACCGAGGCAGTTCTCGCGCAGGCGAGGTCAGTGCCTGGGTCGGCCGTCACCGAGGGTGCGGGGGGCGAAATACCCACACCTACCGTTCCCGAGCTTCAAAGTGGGCCCGAGGCTGATGTATTTTGCCTTGTTTTGCCTCTTTCTCTGTTTGTCTCTTTTCCTTTTCTGAAAAAAAGAAATATTTTCTTTTTGTGAGGCAACAAATGACTTACTTGCTTCTTGCGTTTCTTGCCGTAATTTGGTTAGCGTATCGGTAGTAGTTGGAAAGTGCCGATACGTCCTGCGTGGTTTTCGCACGCTGGTTGGATGGATTCCTGACAGGGTGTCCTTCCATTTTCTCACGCTTTGAATGCCAGACTGCTTCGTGTATCCCGCAGAGGCGGAAAATGAGGGATTTGAGGTGACCGTTCAGAGGGGAAAAAAAATCCTTTGGCGTGTTTTCGAGGGGGGAGTCATTTAAGGCAAGTAGCCTCCCTTAGCCTTATAAAAAGGCCGAAGGGCGTCCCTTCCTCTCCACCGCTTAGGATTTTCACTAACAATCTTTCCTCGCCCCTTCTCCACGTTGTGCTGTGCCGTTGCATTCGGAGCATGGAGGATCCTTCGGAAGACGACGCTGCCAGTGATGGAGGAGCAGAGAGTTCTTGCTGCCTTGGGCTGTTGAGCAGGTCCGATGGTCGTCGCGCGGGGTTGAAATGGGTCCGATGGTCGTCGCGCGGATCTGGAGAGGGTTCAACGTGCAGAGGCACGCCGTTTACCCTTTATCAGTTCCCGTGAGGTTTCCCGGGGGGCGCCGAGATGGAGGACGGATGGGGGCATCCGTGATGCCCATCCCCTCCGGGCCTTCCCCTGCCTCCTCATCCAGCTCTGCTGGTTTCTTTTTCTTTCTAGCAGCGTCTTTTTCGCTCTTCTACTCTTCCTTTCTTTCACTCTTCGGAGGGTGCCTGCACTCTGTACGTTCCAAAGAATTGGCAGGTTGGAAAGGAGGAGGCCTTCATAGGCGTTCCTTCCCTCTTCCTCTTCCAAGTTCAACTTGGAAGGTAGCCTTCCTTCTTTTTAATCCCTCTGTCACCTTTGTCACGGGCCACCCGAGCCAACTGGGTCGACCGCCCTTTGACCAAGCCAGTTTCTGCGTGATGCAGAGTCAGTGGCTGGACGCAAGGAGATCAAGACCGAGTCGGCCGAGCGATGGCCTCTTGTAGTGGTGCTAGATGGATTTTTTACTTTTTGCTATGCAATGTACTGGCTTTTGCCTTTCTGATATACCAACAATTGAATGAAAAGAAGAGGGTTTTATTTTCCTCAAATTATTTGCACAACTTTAAAAGTAGAATTTGCGTAGTGCGGCTGCGTTCCACGTCCGAGGGATGGGTTCCCCTTCCGCTGTAGCTAGCCTGTACGCACCTTTCCCGAGCATCTCGACCACTCGGTAGGGGCCTTCCCAGTTAGGGGATAGCTTGCCTGCCGCCTCTAGTGGTCGAGAGGCTTCGGCTTTCCTGAGGACGAAGTCTCCCGGTTGAAAGTGTCTGTTTCAGACTTTGGCGTTGTAGTATCGCGTGAGGCGGCGTTGGTACTCTGTGATCGGATGCTGGCAATCTCTCGGAGTTCATCAGCCAGGTCGAGGTTCTCGAGTAATTTTTGCTCGTTTGCCTCGGGCGAGTAGCGGATGACTCGGAGAGACGGGTTGGCAACCTTTAACGGAATGACGGCCTCAGTGCCATACACAAGCTGGAAAGGACTTTCACCGGTTGCCGTTCTGGGAGTCGTTCGGTGTGACCAAAGTACGCTAGGCAGTTCCTTGAGCCAGCTACCCTTGGCCTTGCCGAGTCTGGTCTTTATGCCTTTTAAGACAGTCTTATTGGCATTTTCGACCAGCCCGTTGGCCTGAGGGTGGGCGACCGAAGTGAAGTGGTTGCGAATGTTTAGGTCGGCACATCTGTCTCAGAAATAACGAGAATCGAATTGTCGACCGTTGTCGCTCACTATCACTCGGGGGATGCCGAAGCGACAAATGATCGACTTCCATACGAAACTCCAGACGACTGTCTCGGTGATCCTCGCAGTGGCTTCGGCCTCTATCCATTTGGTGAAGTAGTCGATGGCGACGATGATGAACTTCTTCTGGGACTGAGCCGTAGGGAACGGTCCGAGAATGTCGATCCCCCACCGAGCGAAGGGATAGGGCTCGGTAAGGGTGATGAGCTCCGTAGCCGGCTGATGGACCAAGTGGTCGAATTGCTGGCATCGGTCGCACTGCTGTACGTGGGCTGTACAGTCGCGCTGCAAGGTTGGCCACTAGTACCCCTGCCGTAGCAGGATCCTGGCTAGAGACCTTCCTCCTGAATGCGCTCCGCACAGGCCTTCATGAATCTCTCGGATGGCTCGGTTGGCCTCGTCGGGGCCGAGACACTTCAGGAGGGGACCAGAGAAGGACCTCCGGTAAAGAGTGTCGTCGAGGATGACGAAGCGTCGGGCTTGATACTTCATTCGGCGTGCCTCCCGAGGGTCGGAGGGCTCTCGAGAGTCCTGGAGCCATGATAGGTAGGGGGAGCGCCAGTCGCTTGGAAGGGCCGAGTCAACGGCCAGGAGCTCCGAGTCAATGCTCGGGCGCTCTAGCTCTTCAAGGAGGACTGATCGGGTACCTTCAGGGTCGAGAGAGGAGGTTAATCGAGAGAGGGCGTCCGCTCGGGAGTTTTCCTCCCGAGCTATTCGGACTACCTCGAATCCCTCGAACTGTTGGGCCAGGTCTCTGACCAGCTGGAGGTATTTGATCATTGGGGCCTCTCGAGCTTCGTATTCGCCGTTGACTTGGCTAGCGACCAGCTGGGAGTCAATGTGGATTTTGACTCGCTCAGCCCCCAACCATCGAGCCATGCAAGCTCCCGAGATAAGGGCCTCGTACTCGGAAGCGTTGTTGGACGCCTGAAAGCTGAATTTCAAGGCGTACTGTAGTTCTACTCCTTCGGGGGACCTCAGGAGGATCCCTGCACCACTACCGATCGAGTTGGAAGATCCGTCGACGAACAGTTTTCAGGTCGGCCCGGGCGCAGACGGAGATCGCTCTTCAGTCGGGATGGTGCTCTCGGTGATGAAGTCGGCGAGCGCTTGGCCTTTCATAGCCGAGCGCGGGCGGTACGAGATATCGTAGGCCCCAAGCATGATTGCCCATTTGACGAGTCGCCCTGAAGCTTCGGGGTGGGCTAGAATCTTCTTCAATGGTTCACCGGTTAGCACGGTGATGGGGTGCCCTTGGAAATAGGGTCGGAGGCGCTTGGCGGAGGTAACCAACGCTAGCATGAGTTTCTCGGTTGCGGGGTACCTCCTTTCAGCCTCGTTGAGCACCTTGCTGGTGTAGTAGACCGGCCTCTCGATTCTCGAGTCATTTCTGATCAGGACCGAGCTGACTGTGGATGGTGTTGCCGAGAGATGGAGCAGCAAGACTTCGCCCGGAATGGGCTTGGAGAGCACCGGGGGCGAGGCCAGGAACTCCTTGAGCTCGGCGAATGCTTTCTGGCATTCCTCATCCCATGCGAACGTAGCAGATGCCAATTTGGGCCCCCTCAAAAGTTTGAAGAAGGGCAAGCATCGTTCGGCCACACGGGACAGGAAGCGGTTGAGAGCGGCGACACGCCCGGTTAGGCGCTGGACGTCCTTGACGCAAGTGGGCGGGCGCATGTCCAGGATGGCCTGGACCTTATCGGGGTTGGCTTCGATCCCGCGTTGAGTGACCAGGAAACCCAGGAACTTCCTCAGATCTTACTCCGAAGGCGCACTTGGCAGGATTGAGCTTCATGTTGTACTTCAGGAGGGTGCCGAAGGTTTCGGCGAGGTCGGTGAAGTGATCTTGGGCCGTGGGGGTCTTGACGAGCATGTCGTCAATGTAAGCCTCGACGTTCCGTCCTAACTGCTCCTCGAACATGTGATTGACCAGCCTTTGATACGTAGCTCCAGCATTCTTCAACCCGAAAGGCATCCGTGTGTAGCAGTATACGCCGTAGTTGGTGATGAAGGCGGTCTTCTTGATATCTTCTGGATCCATTCTGATCTGATGATAACCTGAATAGGCGTCTAGGAAGCTGAGTATCTCGTTGCCCGAGGTTGAGTCAACCAATTGGTTGATGCTCGGTAACGGATAGCAGTCCTTCGGAGTGGCCTTTTCAGATCGGTGAAGTCCACGCACATCCGCCATTTGCCCGAAGCTTTAGGTACCAGGACGACGTTGGCTAGCCACGTCGGGTATAGGACCGGTCTAAAAAGGCCAGTCTCTTGTCCCTTGGTGACCTGCGCCTTGATGATCGTCTGTTTCTCCGGTGCATGCTTCCTTCTGCGCTGTTGTACGGGCTTCACGGCTAGGTCGAGGTTGAGCTTGTGCATCATGGTCTCCTCTGGTATTCCAGGCAGTTGATCATCGACCAAGCGAAGACTCGGATGTACTCAGAAATGAATTCTTTATATTGATGCTGATCCTTGGGTAGTATGTCGGCTCCGATCCTTACTCCTAGGGTAGGGTCATCGTTTAGGAAAACTGTCAGTAATTCTCCACCAGGCTCGATGGTTGCGGTTTTATCCTCGACTCCCCGGGGACCCTTATCTTTCCCGTCCGGCCTTGTAGCTTCCACCTAGATATTGTAGCACCTTCTGGCCGCGACCTGGTTACCTCGGACTTCCCCCAACCCGTTTTTGGTGGGGAACTTCATTTTTTGGTGATAGGTAGACGGTACGGCCTTTATTCGACTGAGGATTCCCCGGCCGAAGATGGCGTTGTACGCTATCATACCTTTAATCACTATGAAGTCCACCATGACCGTAACGGTTCTGGGTGGGGTGCCGAGGGTAACCGGCAGGCTTAGGGCTCCCTCGGGGTAAGTGGCCAGGCCATTAAACCCGCAGAGGGGGGTTCGGACTAGGCGGAGCTTGGATGGATCTTCCCCCATTTTAAGGAAACAGTCATAAGACAACACATCAGGGGCACTCCCATTGTCAACTAGAATCCTATCTACGTTACAATGGTTTATTGTGGCCGAGATTACGAGGGCGTCGTCATGCGGGGTGCTCAGCCCTTCCAGATCTCGATCGGAGAAGACTATGACCTGGGGCTCACTCGGCGGGGCCTTGGGGGGTTCTATGGCTCGGCTCGCCCGCTCGGCATGACGCTTCCTTCCTCGGCTGCTGTCGCCTCCTGATGTTGTCCCTCCAGAGATGACGTTGATGTGGACCCCTCGGGGGGCGTTGTCGATCTCCTCTGCGGTGCCTCGATCTTCCTTGCGCTCGGCTGTGAACCGAGCCAGGTGCCCCTGACGGATGAGGCGCTCGATCTCGTCCTGGAGCTGGCGGCAGTCACCGGTGTGGTGCCCGTGATCGCTGAGGAACAAGCAATGCCTGTCGCGATTGCGATTCTTCGACCTCATCGGCTCGGGCTGGTGGAGGAGTTCCGAGTCTTTGATGTCATCATAGATCTCATAGACCGGGGTAGCTAGTGGGGTGTAACGCTCGTACTTCCGCTTGCGCTCCCCATCACGGTCTCGCTTCTTTCCCGAGCTTGTATTTGGCTCGGAAGCCCGCTTCTTGTCCCCCTCCCGACCCGAGCTGGTTGCGTCTCGGCAAGCGCTGAGCACTTCTTCGCACTCGGCGTGGCGCAGTGCCAGAGTCACTAGCTCGGCAAGGGTCGAGGGAGGGTGGATGACAAGTTCGCGGTGGAGATTCTCGTCCCGGGTGCCCCCAGTCAGTGCGATTGTGGCTGAGGCCACGTCCAGGCGGGGGATTCTCAGGGCTTCCGATTTGAATAGGTGAATATAAGACCGGAGTCTTTCCCCTTGCGCCTGTTTGAGGGCCAGGAGCCCTGCTATCGACCTTGGGGGGCCACTTCCAGAGAAACTCTCTTTGAAGACTCGCCCAAATTACTTGAAGTCTCGGATGGACCCGGGGGCGAGGGCCCGGAACCATGCTTGAGCGCCTTGGACCGGGGTGGTCACGAAGGCTCGGCACTCGATGGCGTCAGACACTCCGTGCAGGGTCATTAGAGCGTCGAAGCTGTCGTAATGATCGGCCGGGTCGCCCTGGCCGTCGTAGAGCTTGAAGGTCGGAATGGAGGTTCTTGGAGATACCTCTGCCTTCAAGATGTACTCGGAGAATGGGGATTTCTCCTTGTCCTCCGAAAAAGAGGTCTTCTGCAGGGCGCGGAGGGCGCGCTCCTGTTTTGCGAAGCGTCTCTCGAAATCTCGCAGCCGGAGGGATAGTTCCGGTTGCTGTCGTGCCGTGGGGCTGGGGGGAGCGTCTTGGGGATCTCCGGGAACGTCAGCTTCTGGGTTCGGACGCCGCGCCCCCAGTTTTCCCCTTCTTGGCATGGAGGAAGCCTCTTGCTCCGGAGGCGGAGCTTGCGAGGGTCCTCCAATCCTGTTGCGGATGAGCTGCTGGCCTCGGAGAGTGAAGCGACCTCCGGCGGTGTGCTGGACGTATTTTCACGGGGAGGGCTCCCTGAAGGAGCGCGGGACCTTCCATCCCCAGCCGCCTAGTTCTTCATGAGTTCCACAAGGATATCCAGTTTCGCGTTGAGGGCTTGGAAGGCTTCGGCGCCACCGTTAGGGGGTAGCCCTACCGCCGCAGGAGGGGGTGGCGGTCCGTCGGCGGGGACGCTGGCGTTGGAGGGGGGGTTCTGTGAGGCCCTAGAAGGGCCATCTCCCGCCGCTACCACGGCCTTACCCCTGTCGCCGGCGGACCTCCTCCCTGAGCTCCTTCGCACCATACTGGCTTTTCGTGCGTTTCCCACAGACGGCGCCAGATGAAGAGGCGTGATCTCGCGCTGGTCCTGAGCGGGCTGAAGATCACAAGATCGTGAACTGCAAGACAGGGAAACGGATTCGAGGGCCCAGGGGGAGTCCCTGGGGGAAACCCTCCGATGCTTAAGTCAGTGGAGCTATGGTGGGAGCAATAGTAGGGAGGAAAGAGCTTGCGCGCGAGATCCCTCTCCACCAGAAGGGTGAAGCAGTTCTTGCTCAGGAGTTTTGGGTGTATGATTGCCTTTTTTGGCCTTACCTTTAGCCGGAGGGTATCCCTGGTTTAAATAGTACACCGTCTCTTGGAGTCCTGCCAGCCGAGGGGTTTCAGGTGGGGGTTACGTCCTCATCGTGGGCTTTTATGGCCTTATCGTGGGAGCGTTATCATCGTGGGGAAGAAGAAGTCCCTTGCCTTCCTGAATTCCTGCCTGCTGTGGACTCTTAACGGCTGCAAAGATAAGCATTCGTCGGTCGTTCCAAGCTTAGAGGGGCCAGCCCTATCCGGGCGGTAGGCTTAGCTCGGTAAAAGATGGGTCGGATAGGCTGGCCTACGCCTCCCTCTCTCGGGTGGAGCGATGGCTCGGGCGCAGGCCTTTCTCGTGACCTGACCGATGCTCGGGCCCTCCGAGCCTTGAGGCCGCCTAGGAGGGTTGTTTCCTCGAGCACTGTTTATTGGGCTTTCTTCCCTAAGTGGGCCCTGTGGGCTGTCACTTGGGTGAGCTTGGCCTCGTTGGGCCCTGCCGGGCCTAGTTGGGCTGCTCTTTGAATGGGCTACAGAAATCCCCCTCTCCAGTCGGGTTTTTGAGTTGGAGACATTGTTGGTCCCGGGTAGGCGAGCGGACAAGAAGGGGGGGTTGAATTGTCCCCCACTAAAAATGGCAATTTAAAAACTATCTAAGCGGAATTAACAAGTTTTATCGAGATTGAGGAATTCACTGAGCAAGGAACTAAATTCTCTCAACCTCTCCGATCTCACACGATCATACAAAGAAATACAACAGTCACATCACACAATCCCACAAAGTAAACCACAAGACAATGGGATTTTTAAGGTGGTTCGGGACCACGACGGGCTCCCTACGTCCACCCCTTACCAAACCGGTAAGGCTCCACTCGTTGGATAGACCAGCACGGGGAAAACTCCCCAGCATGGAGCAAGGCTCCAACACACACGGGAATAAATCCCCAACACGGAGCAACGCTCCAACACACACGGGGATGAATCCCCAACACGGAGCAACGCTTCAACACACACACACGCGTAGGAATATGCCTGCACAAACACACGGGGACGTGCCCCAACACACACACAAACACGGAGACGGAGTCTCCAACACGATCCAACACCGGATCACAGTGCACACAGACTTGCCGCAACAAATGCAGCAAACGACATACACAAACACGCGCTGCAACACCCGCAGCACCGAGATCACACGACCATATGCAGATGGTCACACACACACGAATATCTCTATGAGTTGAGGAAATGAAAAAGACATAGTCAAGACAAGCTTAAACATAAATGAAAACCATAAGAACAATCACAAATAAATAGGAATAGGGTGTGGAAGTTGTTCCCCCTTCGATCTCTAATGGCCGAACGATGATGTTTCTTGATGCTCGATTCGGAGGTATGCCAGATGCCGACGATTTGAACATCAACGTGTTCATCTTCTCAATCCACTTCACTTTTTCTTCATACACGATCTCCAAATCTTCCTGGATGTTGATCAAATCACCATGGCTTGAGCTTTTCCTTCCTTTCTCCTCTTTCTTCACCTGCAAGAAGAACACATGAACACATTAGGGTTAAGACTTGTTAAATTCGTAGCTCTCATATGCATACTAATAGGAAGCACCAAAAGACTAGTATAGCCCTTCTAGAAACCTCCAAAAGGACCCCCAATAGGTCTCCCATCAACCCAAGGGCAAAGGAGAAAGAGTTAGGCACAAGTTGACTTGGTTTGGATGGATTTCGGAACCACGCTTTTGACTTTTCGCCGTTGGCAGTCGACCTACACGGGGCTAGCGGTCGACCGAAATTCTGCAGGGTTGAAAACTCCCATCACTGGGAATTTCGGTCAACCTAAAATTTCTGGCGGTCGACCGCTAGCTACAGTAATTTTAGGTCGACTTAAACTATCCTTTAAGTCGACCTAAACCTACAGAAAAAATACAGAAAAAATAAAAACATTAGTAAACATGTAATAAAATATGTCCAATGATCCCAAGTGATGAATGTATTAAGGACATACATGAAATCATTAACAAGGAGGATGAAAACACTTGAAAAACTCAATCAACCACAACATAACAGCAAGATCATATGGCTATCCAATTTGTGCAATAAGATAGCATCATTGAACCAAATTTCATATATCATGAGGATGCCATTCAACAATGTGATTGGGTCTAATTTGGCAAGTGTATATGCAATGTATATGAGCATCATTCAACCCAAATTTACCAAAGGTCACATGAGATTCAAGCTTGAGCACTAACAACTCATTTCTTCTAAGATTTAGATGATGAACTCAAACATTTAAACTAGCCTCAAGACCCTATGAAGAATATGCATGGAGTGCATTCAAAACCATACATAAAAAGCTATTGAAACATTATTCCATATCACAACTTCAAGTACATAGGAGCCCAATCTTTCTCAAAAAAGAAACACTTTCTTAAGCCATACTTTTTAGGCAAATATGAGCGTATACAAGAGACATGTGGATGTATAAAACATAGTAAGAGTCAATACAATGCAATGAGAAAGGTAACTCCCTTTTTGGAAGAAGAACTTCATTGATGCACTCCTTTGAGTTCCCAGCATGAGCTATGGACTTGTTCCTACAAGCCAAGATAAATATGGCATTAGTTCCTTAAACACCAAAGATTCATATGACTTTCAAGAGTGAACCTTGAAGTCATTCTTTCATCTCATCAAAAGTCATCTTTCAATTCATCAATAAACGACATAAACATATTACTCAGTCAACGACATAAACATGTTGCTCAATGAACCACACACAAGCACAATCGTTTTGTTATCATTAAAATTAAATACCAAACACAGCACAGTTGTTTTGTTATCATTAAAATCAAACATTAGGAGATGCAACAATCTCCTGCAACAATCTCTCACTTTTTGATGATGACAAAATAATGTGTGCGAGAGTACACAACAACATTCTCAACCAACATTCTTATCCCCCTTGAGCACACAACCAACATGCATTGAGCACACAACCAACCATTGAGCACACAACATTTCTCTCCCCCTTTTTGTCATCTACAAAAAGACATGAGGTTATTTGACATGATATGAACATGTTAGACTGGAAGAGATGATACCAATGTGAAGACCAATTGATGCAAAGATAGGGGGTATGTGACATGATACCAATTATTGGAAATGGATGGTCTCAAAGAGATGAACAATTAGTTGAAGATTTATGCAACATGAAGCATTCAGCATGATAGCATTCAAGGTCGAGAACCCATTGCAGATATTCACAAGATGCAAGAGTAAAACAACAGCAAAATGGCATATAAAATAATTTTCTTTGATTTTCGAATTTTTTGATTTTTATATTTTCTGGAAATGCATAAAAACTCAATGCAAGCATATGATGACACTATGAAAGCATGCAATGCAACTGAACAAAGATGATGACACTATGAATGTAAGCATATGAAACTCAATGCAAGCATCATCATCATCATCATCATCATCATCATCATCATCAGAGTCTTATCCCAATTAATTGGGGTCGGCTACATGAATCCTGTTCCGCCAAAGATTTATATCAAGTACAATATTCATATTTAAACCCAAGAAACTAATATCATTCCTAATAACATCGCACCATCTCATTTTAGGTCTTCATCGAGTTCTTTTACTAGCATCCACTAAGATTCGGTCACATCTTATAACCGGTGCTGAGTTAGGGCGATGAAACACATGTCCAAACCACCTGAGTCTATTTTCTCTCATTTTACTATCAATTGGGGCTATCCCTAAGTCCTTGCGGATGCGCTCATTCTTAATCTTGTCCTTCTTAGTCTTGCCAACATCCATCTCAACATCCTCATCTCTGCTACACACATTTTGTGGATATGTTCCTTTCGTACTGCCCAACACTCGGTACCATATAACAAAGCAGGTCTCACAGGCATTCTATAAAACCTCCCTTTGAGTTTCACAGGCATACGACGATCATAAATGACTCCTGATGCACTTCTCCATCTTAACCAACATGCCTTAATCCTATGTGTAACGTCATCATAAATCTCTACATTCTCTTGTATGATGGACCCTAAGTATCGAAAGCTACTACTCTTCAGAATGTTATGTCCATCAATTAGAACCATGTATTCCTGAACCACTCTCCCATTACTAAAATTACAATGCATAAATTCTGACTTACTCCTACTAATTTTAAAACATTTAGACTCCAAGACAAGTCTCCAACGCTCTAACTGCATTGAGAGCATCAATACTCTCATCAATTAAAACAATATCATCTGCAAATAGCATACACCAAGGGATATCCTCGTGTAATTGTTTAGTTACTTCGTCCATAACTAAGGCAAAGAGATATGGACTTAGTGCAGAACCTTGATGTAAACATATAGAAACGGGAAATTCACCAGTCTCCCCAGTAATAGTTTGAACACTAGTAATAGCACCGTCGTACATATCATTAATCAAATCAACATATCCTTGAGAGATTCCTTTCTTTCTTAATGTCCACTAAATCAATTCTCTCGGTACTCGATCATACGCCTTTTCTAAATCAAGAAAGACTATATACAAATCTTTTCTCATCTCTCTATACTTCTCCATTAGCTGCCGTAGTAAGAAAATAGCTTCTGTAGTAGATCTATTCGGCATAAAACTAAACTGATTGTCCGATACAGTAGTCATACATCAGAGGCGTTTTTCAATTACTCTTTCCCAAAGTTTCATAGTATGACTCATAAGCTTAATTCCACGATAATTATTACAACTTTGAATATCTCATTTGTTTTTATAGAAAGGAACTACAACACTTTTTCTCCAAACTTCTGGCATTCTTCGTTCCTTTAATTTATTAAAAAATTAGTTAGCCACTGAATACCGATATCTCCTAGGCCTTTCCATACTTCAATAGGTAAGCCATCTAGTCTAAGGCCTTTCCCACTTTCATTTTCCTTAAAGCATCCTCCACTTCTGACATCTTAATACGCCTGAAATATTAATATTGATCAAATATTGTGGACTCTTGGGTATCTTCTAAAGAGAAATCCTTGATGCAATCTCCATTAAGTAACTTCTGAAAATAGCTATGCCACCTCCCTTTAATCTCAAGATCCTTAGTTAAAACCCGTTGATCTGAACCTTTAATGCACCGAACATGATCTAAATCTCTAGTTTTCTTTTATCTTAATTTAGCAAGTTTAAATATGTCTATTTCACTCTCTCGGGTTCCTAATTTATTATATAAATCTTCAAATGCCTTTGATTTAGCTTCGCTAACTATTTTCTTAGCTCTCTTTTTAGCAATTTTATAGGCTTCTAGGTTTGATCATTTTTGTTAGTTTGCCAAACTTTAAAGCATTCTTTTTTTACTCTAATAGTATTTTAGATTTCCTCACTCCACCACCAAGTCTCTTTTTCTAAATTCTTTTTACCTTTAGATTAGCCTAAGAGTTGTTTTGCAACCTCTGTTATACAATTTGTAACATTATTCCACATTACATTAGTTTCTTGTTCTAAATTCTAAATATTTTCCTTTAATAGATGATTTTTAAATGTTTCTAAACTTTTTCCTTTTAAATTCCACCATTTAATCTTGGAATAATTATTTATAATGCTCTTTCTTTTGAATTTAGGGATAGTGACATCCATGTCTAACAACCTATGTTGAGGGGCTAGACTCTCACCAGGAATTTCTTTGCAATCTTTACATAAAACTCTATCGACCTTCCTAATGAGGAAATAGTTAATTTGACTTATACCTGTTCCACTCTTGTATGTTATTAAGTGTTCGTCCCTCTTCTTAAAGAAGGTATTAGTAATTGCTAGATCGTAGGCCATAGTAAAATTAAGAATAGCGTAACCCATATCATTTCTATTACCAAAACCAAGCCCTCCATGAATCCTCTCGTAGCCTCTATTATCTTTACCCACATGACCATTAAGATTCCCTCCAATAAAGATTCTCTCTTCACTAGAGATATTTTGGATCAAACTATCAATAGCCTTCCAAAATTATTTTTTTATGCTCTCTTCTAATCCTACTTGAGGTGCATATGCACTAATTATATTCAAAATATCATCACCTAAGATAAGTTTAATTAGCATTAGTCTATCCCCCAATCTATTTACTTCCACAACTCTATCTTTTAAGATTTTATCTATTATTATAGTAACACCATTTCTAGAGTTATTATTACCAGTATACTAAATTTTATATCCATCAATGTCTTTAGCTTTATGTCCTTTCCACCTAATTTCTTGTAGGCAAGCTATGTTAACCCTCCTGTCCTTCATTAACTTAACTAATTCTAAACCCTTACCCATTAAAGTTCCTATATTCCAAGTAGTTAGACGGAGTTAATGCAAGTATGTTGATGCAATAAAAATCAACTAGGCTAAATGTTGAATTCAAAAACCATGTTGATTATTTCTATGTGAGGGTCACAAAGTTTTGACTTTCATGATTTTCAATATTTTTTAAATTTTCTTTAGGAATGTATGAGGCTAAATGCATACAAATGATGAGATGTATAATGCACTATGCAACCAAGCAGATATGTATACGTATATACATACAATACAGCTCCCCCTTACTCATTTAAGAGGGGAATGGGTATAAGAAAAGTGCATGCGAGTCAGAACAACTAGGATGCTTATGTGTATCACCTAGGGGATTGTGCAATCACACAGAGGAGTTATGCAGTAGTCAATGCAGTCAATCAATTTTCTGAATACATATTAAATCAAATTTTCATATGTGTAGGTGAACAACATGAAAATAGACTGTAGTCATATGGATATTCAGATTTTCAGATCAACACAATGATAGATTATACAAACTGCATTTCATTAAGAGAACAACGTATTGGAGGCTACGTTCTGCCACAATGAGTTTTCACCAATTTTTTAACTCAACCAATATCACATGATAGATAGAAATTTTCAAGAGTGATCAGGTTCGAATGATTCCTTTTTACGCGAGGAGACACATGGAGCTCATGCCAGAATCTCCGGTTACTCAGAATACTGAATCATTCCACCTTATTTTGAGCAGAGATACTACTACAACACCTTTCTGAAGTGAACCACATCACGTCTCAGGTGACATGTGTCCAATTTATTCAGTGAAACTAGACATTGCTCTGCCATTCTTTTCAGATTCTTTCTACAAAAATAGGCAGACAACTTTTTCATTAGCTGTCTCTTTGGCATTCATGCAGCAAGTTTAATATTTCTAGAGTGTTGAAAGGAAATTCCTACATCCTTATCTCTAACACTTATTTTGACATTTGGTGCATAGAGTGTGCGAATTTGATTCAGTATGTATACCGAAAATTTTATGAACACATAACAGTGTAGCTCCCCCTAAATAGATGCACTTATCATAAGATTACTCCCCCTGAGTATAAGACATGTAGCACTCTAGTGATGACTCAATTTGCAACGTTATTTAGCAAGAAATATGAGGTCTTAGAAATTTCAATGAAAGGGGTGATTAGCATATAATAACATGCAAACACATCAATGGTTTCCCCATCATCGGGGGGTGATTGGGGCGTGGAATGGAGTTTTCGGCCATTTCCCGTCGTTCTCGGTTTTCCGGGGTGATCGCAGTTCACCAGTAACCGCTATCAATGGTAGCGGTCAGGTGAGGACCGCCTTCATCGGATTTTTGACCGTTAGGCCTTAGAGTGTCGGTGGCTGGTCGCGGTCTTGCGACAGACCGCGACTGTTAGTCGCGGTCTGGGGACGACCGCTATCACCGTGGGGACCGGCACGGGCCTCGAGGCATTTTTTGACCGTTGGTTCCTGGTCGCGGTCCCCTAGGGACCGCTAATGTGTGAAGGCGGTCATCAGGCGACCGCCTTCATTTTTCTGGTGCCGGGGTGGTCGCGGTCCCAAGAGGACCGCTACCTGGTGGTTGCGGTCCAGGGCAGACCGCTACCACCGGAGGCGGTCCTCCGATGACCGCGTCTGCCGTTTCGTGCCGATCAAGCCCGGGTGAGTGGGTCCTGACCCCTTTGTGTTGTCTTACGGTCCGACTGATGCTTGGCATCGTGTGGGGACTGTACGAGGGTGCCGCGGGGATCCCGGGAGGTGATACGTCGGCTGGTGCTACCGAGAGTCGGTGTGGTACAGAGGATGACCTCTGCACCTTGTTAGTGTTGGTCGGTGGTTTCCATGGATTAGTCCTTACTTCCAGTGACCCTACCACTAGTCGTAGCTTTCCCACGGCACGCGTGTGCTGGCTCGCCTGGGAGTGGCTGAGCGGCGTACCCGAGAGAGGCGGTGAGTAGGCTGGTTATCGCAGGGCCCCCGCGTACTTCCGAGTCAGGGTTTAGGGGGAAATACCAGCTAGAGGACAGGCCTAGGGCATACGGTCTGAGTGTGCACACGAGGCTGAGGGTTCGGACCCGCGCTGACGAGCGTGACCTCATCCAGTCCTTGTTTTGCGGTTACTTCTGGTTACTGAGTGTGTTTGAGTCTCACGCCCGGGGCGTAGTAGCTAGACACTTGTGACGCGGTATAAGACGTCAAGGGACGCATCCGGTCGTTCTTCTAGTGGGTGGTGCTCCTGTTCACTGGCAGGCGTGGACTCGTGTTTTCTGGGACCGAGGTTCTGTAGTACGGTACTGTTAGAGTAGACGACTTTTCTGTTTATTTATTTCAGCTTGTTGGTTCTACCGTACTCCTGTTAGGTAGGGTTACCTTCCGCCTTCTCGCTTCTCGTGCGAGGTGGGGATTCGCGGGATCCCTACTGGGCCAATGAAATGAGGCTCACCCCTGCTTTTCAGGTGAGGCAGGGTCTTCGAGAGGCGCGGCCGAGTTTCAGCGCGGTTCTTCTAGCCAGGGTTAGTCGCCAGTCTGCCAGAGCCGGGGGATTCCCCGTGTAGTTGTACTCCGGGGGATGCCCCGTGTAGTTGTACTTTCTTTTCTGTTGACTGTACTTTCTTTTGGACATGAGACACTGTGGACCTTGTAGCAGTTTATTTATTTATATTATTATGTGCATTTTGTTTTAGATTATTGTGTTATCTCTGTGGTCGTTGCAGCTTCTCTTGTACCCCCACACCACTCCTTTCTACCCTTCTGAGTCTTCGGGCTCGTGGGTTGGCGGGCCGAGATTCTAGACGCGCCGGTTCCTTTCCGGTACTCGGATCCTCGGGTCGTCACAGCTGGTATCAGAGCGAGGTTGTGGAGGTGCATCGAAACTTGGAACGAATTGCAGTGGTCCAGAAGGTCCATGAATGTCCTGTACAGTCGGCGACTGGCTTAGGGTGATTTCCGGTTGCTTTTCTTTGATGCCAGGTGTGTTATGGCGCCACGGAGGAGGACTCGTGCCCAGCAGGGAGAGTCTAGTGGTGGTCCGGAGGAGCAGAGCAGGGCTTCAGTTTCTGAGGGTGTATCTGGAGATGCGAGAGCTCCAGGGATGGACGACTTCTTCCGAGGCATGTTTGAGTATGTGTTTCAGCGGCAGCAGGGAGATCATCAGCAGCAGGGTGGCGATGGTGGTGAGGACCGGACTCGTGGTAGTCATGGTCGTGTGCTGAAGGAGTTTTTGCTGTTCCAGCCCCCTTCTTTCGGTGGGCAGCCAGATCCTGAGGTGGCCAGAGAGTGGCTGGATGATATCCGGCGAATTTTCAGTGCGATGGAGTGCCCCGAGGAGGAGCAGGTAGCGTTGGCTACTCATCGTCTTCAGGGACCGGCCCGTACTTGGTGGATGTCAGAGTGGGGTTCAGTGTTCCAGTCTCGTCCTCTTCGACAGATTACGTGGCAGGAGTTCGTCATGGCTTTTGAGCGTGCCTTCTGTCCGTCCTTCGTCAGGTCGCAGAGGTTGCGTGAGTTCATGGAGCTGACTCAGGGTGACATGTCGGTGATGTAGTACCGTACCAGGTTTATCGAGTTGGGCCATTATGCTCCTCATATCATGGCAGATGAGGAGGTGAAGACCGATCAGTTTGTGGGTGGTTTGAGGCTGGAGTTGAGGCATCATCTTCTTGCGTCGGGATTGACCACTTTGGATGCGGCGTGCAAGGCAGCATCGGCACTGGAGAGAGATTTGCAGAAGGTTCGAGGGCAGGACAGTGCTAGTCAGGTGCAGGCAGGTTTTGGCCAGTCGCCAGTAGCGCAGCAGCAGAGTACCGCCCAGCTCTTGGCAGGTGGTTCAGTGGCGGCGCAGTCTGTGGCTCCTGTGCCAGAGTCTTCCTCCTTTGGCTCGAGGCTCAAGAAGTTACTCAAGGAGGTGGGCCTTGGCGGGAGACGCCGGGGTAAGAAGGGGCAGTCACAGCAGGAGTCGTCGGCCAGTGATCAACAGTCCGTGGCTTTGCAGCGTCAGGGTTCGGTGTCAGGTGCTCGAGGCGGTTGTCCCAAGTGCGGTGGTTCTCATCCAGGCAGACCGTGTTCGGCGCCCGTGATTTGCTTCAGGTGCGACCAGCCGGGGCACATGGCACGTGACTGTCCGCAGAGACCGCGCCAGCCGCACGAGTTTCAACAGCAGCAGCAGTTTCAACCCCAGCAGTCGTCAGCACAGCCGCAGCAGTACCAGCAGCAGGGATAGTTTCCTCAGTTGTCGCGGTCAGCTACTGTGGGGAGGCAGAGATCTCGAGGCAGAGTGACTCACATGACCAGAGCAGAGGCTGAGGCGTCGCATCTGGTGGAAGGTACTCTTTCGATTTTGGGTTGTGCGGCTCGTGTTTTGTTCGATTCAGGTGCTTCTCATTCGTTCATCTCGGAGGATTTTGCTCAGAGTGTAGAGGACCGGGTGACCAAGGTGTCCTGTGACTTGGCGGTAGAGTTGCCTACCGGTGACTTCATGATCACCCCGTACTGCTACGAGAAGGTACCTGTATGGGTAGAAGGGCGGAACTTGCCGGCTAGACTCTACGCGTTACCGCTTCAGGACTTTGATGTGATTTTGGGCATGGATTGGCTCGAGGCTTATCATGCCTTGGTGGATTGCGGCTCGAAGAAGGTCTACTTCCGACAGCTTCGTGGACCCACCTTCTATTTCCAAGGTATTCGGTCTTCCTCTTCTCGCTTGTTTATTTCGGCTATCCGTGCGCGTCGTTTGCTTGATGCAGGTTGTCAGGGCTTTCTCGCATCCGTGGTTTTGGTCGAGCGACAGGGTCCTGAGGTAGAGGACATTCCTGTCGTGTGCGAGTTTCCTGACATTTTTCCCGAGGAGCTACCAGGGTTGCCACCGCAGCGAGAGATTGATTTCGTGATTGAGGTGGTGCCGGGCACGGCGCCCATGTCGAAGGCCCCTTATCGGATGGCGCTTGCCGAGTTGCAAGAGCTGAAGGCGCAGTTGCAGGAGTTGCTGGCCAAGGGGTATATTCGTCCTAGTTATTCCCCGTGGGGTGCGCCGGTGTTGTTTGTGAAGAAGAAGGACGGTAGTTTGAGGTTGTGCATCGACTACCGTCAGTTGAACCAGGCGACTGTTAAGAACAAGTATCCGTTGCCTCGGATTGATGACTTGTTCGATCAGCTTCAGTCGGCCCGAGTGTTTTCGAGGATCGATTTGAGATCGGGCTACTATCAGCTGCGGATCCGAGAGTCGGACGTGGAGAAGACAACGTTTCGGTCGAGGTATGGGCATTATGAGTTCTTGGTGATGCCGTTTGGGCTCACCAATGCCCCCGCAGCGTTTATGGACTTGATGCATAGGGTGTTTCGTCCGTACTTGGACCAGTTTGTGGTCGTGTTCGTGGACGATATCCTTGTGTATTCGCGGTCTGCTGAGGAGCATGTGCATCACTTGAGGGTGGTGTTGCAGACCCTGCGTGGTCACCAGTTGTATGCGAAGCTTAGTAAGTGCGAGTTCTGGCTTCGTGAGGTGCACTTTTTGGGGCACGTGATTTCTGGTGATGGTGTTTCCGTGGACCCGGCCAAGGTCGAGGCGGTGGTGCAGTGGCCGAGGCCGAGTTCTGTCACGGAGATTCGGAGTTTCTTGGGGCTCGCAGGTTATTATCGGAGGTTTATTCAGGATTTCTCTCGTATTGCGGCCCCGATGACCAGGCTTACGCGGAAGGACATGTCGTTCGTCTGGACGGAGGAGTGTGAGCGGAGCTTCGTGGAGCTGAAGAGATTGCTTACCACTGCTCCGGTTTTGGTGTTGCCATCTGGCTCGGGTGGTTTCGTGGTGTGTACGATGCTTCCGGGGTAGGCCTCGGTGCTGTGTTGATGCAGCATGGGAGAGTTGTGGCGTATGCGTCGCGGCAGTTGAAGCCACATGAGGCGAACTACCCTACTCATGATCTTGAGTTGGCAGCGGTGATCTTCGCTCTGAAGATCTGGAGGCATTATTTGTACGGCGAGAGGTTTGAGCTTTTCACTGACCATCAGAGTTTGAGGTATGTGTTCACGCAGAAGGATCTTAACCTCAGGCAGAGGAGGTGGATGGAGTACATGAAGGATTATGATGTTACTCTGTCTTATCAGCCTGGCAGGATGAACGTCGTGGCTGATGCCCTGAGTAGGAGGGTATCGGTCAGTCGGTTGTTGTTGAGGAAGTGGAAGCTTTGGGAGCAGGTTCCGGCCATGACTTTTAGACTCAAGGTCCCGCAGGACCAGGGTTCGGCTGTCCTTGCGAGTCTGACTGTCACGCCCGCGGTGCGTCGACAGGTGACTGAGGCTCAGCGAGCGGACCCCGAGCTACCCCGTATTCTGTCGATGGCCGAGGTGGAGCTTGGCGAGGATGGAGCTGTGAGGTTCAGAGGTAGATTGTATGTGCCGTCCGAGGGGCAGGTGCGGCGTACTGTATTGCGTGAGGCTCACGGGAGTCGGTATGCCGTGCACCCCGGATCCGCTAAGATGTACCAGAACCTGAAGAGGCAGTTTTGGTGGCCTGGTATGAAGAGAGATGTTGCAGAGTTTGTGGCCAGGTGTTTGACCTGTCAGCAGGTGAAGGCTGAGCACCAGCGACCAGGAGGCACACTTCAGCCCTTGGACATTCCTGCGTGGAAGTGGGACCACGTGACCACTGATTTCGTGGTTGGATTGCCGAGGACGTCCAGTGGGGAAGATAGTATCTGGTTGCTAGTGGATAGACTGACGAAGACGGCGCGGTTGCTGCCGGTCAAGGTCAGTTGGAGCGTGCAGCGTTTGGCTCGTCTGTACGTGGAGCGGATAGTCCCGTTGCATGGAGTCCCTATCTCCATTGTATCGGATCGTGATCCCCGTTTCACTTCTGGATTCTGGAGGAGTTTCCAGAGGGCTCTAGGCACTGAGTTGGCATTCAGCTCGGCCTATCATCCTCAGTCGGACGGTCAGTCTGAGCGGACCATCCAGACTTTGGAGGACATGTTGCGAGCGAGTTGCTTGGAATGGCAGGGGAGTTGGACCCACCATTTGCCATTAGTGGAGTTTGCTTATAACAACAGCTATCATTCGAGCATCGGTATGGCTCCCTATGAGGCATTGTATGGGCGACCTTGTCGGACTCCGCTTGATTGGTTCGAGGTAGGTGAGCGTGCCTTGACCGGACCAGATTTGGTGCAGCAGTGTGTTGAGGTGGTGCATCTCGTTCGGCAGAAGATGTTGGCAGCTCAGAGCCGACAGAAGAGTTATGCCGATCGTAGGAGGCGACCTCTCAGCTTTGCTGTCGGAGATCGAGTTTTCTTGAGAGTGTCTCCCATGAAGGGCGTGATGCGCTTCGGTAGGCGTGGGAAGCTGAGTCCCCGCTACATTGGTCCCTTTCCCATCGTTGAGCGCGTTGGGGAAGTTGCTTATCGGTTGCAGCTACCTCCGGAGCTTTCCGCGGTGCATGATGTGTTCCACGTGTCGATGCTTCGGAAGTATATGCCCGATGATTCTCATGTTCTCGAGGATGCCGTTTGGCCTGAGGTGACCCCAGATCTGTCCCTTCCGGAGTTTCCTGTTCGAATTGAGGATCGGCGGGAGCAGCGCCTGCGAAACAAGGTTATCCCTCTGGTTAAGGTGGTCTGGCAGCGTCATTCTGGCGGCGAGGCGTCTTGGGAACGCGAGGATGAGATGCGAGAGTTATATCCGTATTTATTTGTGTGAGTCTGTCCCCCGTCCTTGTGCTATGTTCTTGAATTTCGAGGATGAAATTCCTTTAAGGGGGGAGGGCTGTAATGTCCCGGATCTTTCGGATCCTTCTTTGTGGGTCCCGGATCTGGTTTATCGGAGTGTCTGACCCTGTTGTGTCCGAAATTTTATTTCGGACATCTTTCGTGTTCGGATTGGGGCGATCCGGAGTCGTTTCGGAGGCCCGGAGTGTGTCCGCGGCTTTTCCGTGCGTGTTTTCCGATTTTCGCGTACGGGTTTCGGCGAATCCTTCGGAACCCTGTAGCGGGTGAACTGGGTCGTTCACCAACCCGCGAGTGGTGCCGTTGCGATCAGCGCGTCGAGACGGTCGAGGAGGTGTATTTTTCTATTTTTCAGGATTTTTTCGATTTTCCGGATTTTCTATATATATCAATTCTTTTTCTTTTCTTTTTACCTTTTCTTTTCTTCTTCTTCTTCCTCCTTCCTTCAACCGTGAGAGCTCCCCCTCTCCCCCGCGGCCGATCTTCTTCCCCCGGGCGACCGAGACGCGGCCCCTCTCACTCCGGCAACGGCGTGGCAGCGGCGAGGCGGTCCCGGTGGCGTGCTTTTCGCGGCGAGAGGCGGGGCGTTCGTGGGAGTAAAAGCTTCATCCTTGATTTCGGCGGTGATTCGGCGGAGCTTTCGCTCCATTGAGGTAGGGAGACGAACCCCCATGCTCATCCCATCGTTCCCCGTGCTTTGTAGGCCGAGGGGAGGTCGAGAGGGGCGTTTTTGAGCGGGTTTGGGTGAAACCATGTTTTTGGGGTTTGTGAGCCGATCCGCCGTTTCTTCGCGTTTTTGGCCGATCCGAGGCGGTAGATGCATGCTAGGAGGGTTGGGGAGGGTTCCCCCTTTGTTTCCCCATCATCGGGGGGTGATTGGGGCGTGGAATGGAGTTTTCGGCCATTTCCCGTCGTTCTCGGTTTTCCGGGGTGATCGCGGTTCACCAGTAACCGCTATCAATGGTAGCGGTCAGGTGAGGACCGCCTTCATCGGATTTTTGACCGTTAGGCCTTAGAGTGTCGGTGGCTGGTCGCGGTCTTGCGACAGACCGCGACTGTTAGTCGCGGTCTGGGGACGACCGCTATCACCGTGGGGACCGGCACGGGCCTCGAGGCATTTTTTGACCGTTGGTTCCTGGTCGCGGTCCCCTAGGGACCGCTACTGTGTGAAGGCGGTCATCAGGCGACCGCCTTCATTTTTCTGGTGCCGGGGTGGTCGCGGTCCCAAGAGGACCGCTACCAGGTGGTTGCGGTCCAGGGCAGACCGCTACCACCGGAGGCGGTCCTCCGGTGACCGCGTCTGCCGTTTCGTGCCGATCAAGCCCGGGTGAGTGGGTCCTGACCCCTTTGTGTTGTCTTACGGTCCGACTGATGCTTGGCATCGTGTGGGGACTGTACGAGGGTGCCGCGGGGATCCCGGGAGGTGATACGTCGGCTGGTGCTACCGAGAGTCGGTGTGGTACAGAGGATGACCTCTGCACCTTGTTAGTGTTGGTCGGTGGTTTCCGTGGATTAGTCCTTACTTCCAGTGACCCTACCACTAGTCGTAGCTTTCCCACGGCACGCGTGTGCTGGCTCGCCTGGGAGTGGCTGAGCGGCGTACCCGAGAGAGGCGGTGAGTAGGCTGGTTACCGCAGGGCCCCCGCGTACTTCCGAGTCCGGGTTTAGGGGGAAATACCAGCTAGAGGACAGGCCTAGGGCGTACGGTCTGAGTGTGCACACGAGGCTGAGGGTTCGGACCCGCGCTGACGAGCGTGACCTCAGCTAGTCCTTGTTTTGCGGTTACTTCTGGTTACTGAGTGTGTCTGAGTCTCACGCCCGGGGCGTAGTAGCTAGACACTTGTGACGCGGTATAAGACGTCAGGGGACGCATCCGGTCGTTCTTCTAGTGGGTGGTGCTCCTGTTCACTGGCAGGCGTGGACTCGTGTTTTCTGGGACCGAGGTTCTGTAGTACGGTACTGTTAGAGTAGATGACTTTTCTGTTTATTTATTTCAGCTTGTTGGTTCTACCGTACTCCTGTTAGGTAGGGTTACCTTCCGCCTTCTCGCTTCTCGTGCGAGGTGGGGATTCGCGGGATCCCTACTGGGCCAATGAAATGAGGCTCACCCCTGCTTTTCAGGTGAGGCGGGGTCTTCGAGAGGCGCGGCCGAGTTTCAGCGCGGTTCTTCTAGCCAGGGTTAGTCGCCAGTCTGCAGAGCCGGGGGATGCCCCGTGTAGTTGTACTCCGGGGGATGCCCCGTGTAGTTGTACTTTCTTTTCTGTTGACTGTACTTTCTTTTGGACATGAGACACTGTGGACCTTGTAGCAGTTTATTTATTTATATTATTATGTGCATTTTATTTTGGATTATTGTGTTATCTCTGTGGTCGTTGCAGCTTCTCTTGTACCCCCACACCACTCCTTTCTACCCTTCCGAGTCTTCGGGCTCGTGGGTTGGCGGGCCGAGATTCGAGACGCGCCAGTTCCTTTCCGGTACTCGGATCCTCGGGTCGTCACAGGCTTGTAAGGAGATGCAATTCATACATAACAAAGTAGCCGAAAGAAACCATCAGAAATGCCAATTTGACAAAGAAGAAATAAAGTTGGGGTTTTACCATTTGAGTGTGTCTTGTTCCATTTTATTGAACCCCTTTCATTTCTCATTTACCTCAAGGCACACCTTTACCACAACCGACTCATTCGTCAGATTTTGGCACCCAAGCCTTCTTGGGCCCTTGGAGATTAGAAACATTTCTACCAGAATCTCTCCTTGACATTCTTATAGCCATCATATCATCATTCTTCATGATCCTACAATCTTCAATAATATGTCCATGGTTTCCATAATAACGGCATTGAGGAGAAGTATTTTTGTCAAAAGATTTTCTTTTAGGAGCAAAGGAATTTTCAAATGCATTCCATCTTCTATTTTCAAAGGATCTAGATTTAACAAAATTAAACCTAGCATTCATTCTAGAAGCATGAAAAATTTGTGTTTTCAAGAACCAATATTCTTTCATAATATGACCGTATTTTTCACAATGAAAGCAACAAGGTGATGTGGGTCTACGGAATGAGTTACCATCGTTTGCATGATTTTTTGTGAACACGTTTATCGTATTAGATGCAAACCTTTGATCATGAAAGACATGTTCATTTCTAAATTTTCTTTGAAAATCACACTTAACATTCATGGCTTGAAAATCATCATTTTACTTCACAAAGCAATTATCCATCACATGGCCTAGTTTATGACTATAGAAGTAAGAAACATTTCTCTTTATTTTGAAGGCAGAGTTATCTTTGCATGTTTTTTCATCATCCATTTTCATGACAACACAATCATTCATTTCATGGCCATACATGTCACAGTAAAAGCATTCAACATTCAAGTTCATTTTTCGCCCATTCTAAATTTTTTGAAACCATTTTTGCATGGTGGATTTTGTGTGGAGATTTTTCGTTTTCTCATAATCATTTTCAGAAGTTTTCTTTTGAAAAATGGGAGGAGCAGCTTTGGAGGTGTTAGGAATGTCGGATGCATGAACAAGAGATGTTGTCATTTTATGTTCAAAAGTTATTTTATTGACCGGGGTGTATCCAAGACCCTCTTTTTAAAAATTCACCTTGACACCTAGCATTTTATCTAAATTCTCCTTCCCTTTGACAAATCTAGACAAGTCATTTTTCAAATTATTTGTCTCTTTTTCACGTGCAAGGATTTTCTCACTAAGCAAGCAATTCACAGATTCCAAGTTTTCATTCTCTTTCAAGATTAATTTCTTTGTTTTCATCATTCATGGTATACAGTTTTCAGTTAAGTTTTCAAGAACTTTCTCAGTTTCAACAAACTTTGAAATCTTAACAAGTAATTGTTTATTTTCAGATTTTAATAAGGAATTTTCTTTTTCAACCTTATCAAAGCATTTCAATCTTCTATCAAGCAAGGAGTTCTGAATTAACATGTCACAATTTTTCTTTTTAAGATCTTCATTTTCATCCATGATGCTCTTGCTATCAATTTCAGAATCAAGTAGCTTGTCAAGCGTTTTATCATCATTAGACAAAGAAGCTAGCTTGTTCTTAAGATATTCTTCATTTTTCTCAAGTATGGAGTTTTTAGACATGAGGAATTTATTTTGCTCACGCAGCTCATCACATTCATTTTCAATTTGAAAAGATGTGTTATGTTTTCTAGCCATTTCAACATCTTCATTCAACCAGGAAATCTCTTCTGAAAATATTTTAACTCTTGATTCAAGAGATTCATTTTGTTCTTGCAGATGTTCAATTTTTGACTCCAAGATTTTGCAGTTCTCACAGGAGGAATTAACATGCCCATTCTCATCATTTCTCTTTTTCAATCTCTTGATTTCTGATTTATATTTTTTGCATCTGTCATGCAAATCGGCACATGCTAATTGCCATTCTTCAATTGAGGGTTCTTCAGAATCAGAATTTACCTGACTCAAGCTTTCCTCACCATTAGCCATCAAGCGTGTACCCACTTGGGAATCTTCTGCGTTTCCTTCAAATATAGCTAGTTTATCTTATAGATCTCTGGCTGACCTGTAGGAGGAGATTTGGGAAAGAACATTAGACTCTATACAATTCCTTATAAAATTCAAGGCTTGAAGATTGATTTCATTTTTCTTTTCATGCTTTACACTCCATTCTCTTTCATTTGATGGAAGTTTATGTGGACCATTACATATAACTTCTCAGATTTCACGCTCTTTCATACCAAGATAGAAAGACATTTTATTTTTCCAAGAAATATAGTCGTGACCATCAAAGCATGGAGGAAGGGAAGACAAACAAGTATAAGACATGATGCTCAATGAAACTCGCCAAGAGATCACTCTAAAAGTCGTTAGACCCAAGAAATTAGAGCCGTGCTCTGATACCAATTGTTGATCTCGGGTAGGCGAGCGGACAAGAAGGGGGGGTTGAATTGTCCCCCACTAAAAATGGCAATTTAAAAACTATCTAAGCGGAATTAACAAGTTTTATCGAGATTGAGGAATTCACTAAGCAAGGAACTAAATTCTCTCAACCTCTCCGATCTCACACGATCATACAAAGGAATATAACAGTCACATCACACAATCCCACAAAGCAAACCACAAGACAATGGGATTTTTAAGGTGGTTCGGGACCACGACGGGCTCCCTACGTCCACCCCTTACCAAATCGGTAAGGCTCCACTCGCTGGATAGACCAGCACGGGGAAAACTCCCCAACACGGAGCAAGGCTCCAACACACACGGGAATAAATCCCCAACACAGAGCAACGCTCCAACACACACGAGGATGAATCCCCAACACGGAGCAACGCTCTAACACACACACACACACACACACACACACACACACGCAGGAATACGCCTACACACACACACGGGGACGTGCCCCAACACACACACAAACACGGAGACGGAGTCTCCAACACGATCCAACACCGGATCACAATGCACACAGACTTGCCGCAACAAATGCAGCAAATGACATACACAAACACGCGCTGCAACACCCGCAGCACCGAGATCACACGACCATATGCAGATGGTCACACACACACACGAATATCTCTATGAGTTGAGGAAATGAAAAACACATAGTCAAGACAAGCTTAGACACAAATGAAAACCATAAGAACAATCACAAATAGATAGGAATAGGGTGTGGAAGTTGTTCCCCCTTCGATCTCCAATGGCCGAACGATGATGTTCCTTGATGCTCGATTTGGAGGTATGCCAGATGCCGACGATTTGAACATCAACGTGTTCCTCTTCTCAATCCGCTTCACTTTCTCTTCATACACGATCTCCAAATCTTCCTGGATGTTGATCAAATCACCATGGCTTGAGATTTTCCTTCCTTTCTCCTCTTTCTTCACCTGCAAGAAGAAAACACGAACACATTAGGGTTAAGACTTGTTAAATTCGTAGCTCTCATATGCATACTAATAGGAAGCACCAAAAGACTAGTATAGCCCTTCTAGAAACCTCCAAAAGGACCCCCAATAGGTCTCCCATCAACCCAAGGGCAAAGGAGAAAGAGTTAGGCACAAGTTGACTTGGTTTAGATGGATTTCAGAACCACGTTTTTGACTTTTCGTCGTTGGCGGTCGACCTACACGGGGCTAGCGGTCGACCGAAATTCTGCAGGGCTGAAAACTCCCATCATTGGGAATTTCGGTCGACCTAAACTTTCTGGCGATCGACCACTAGCTACCGTAATTTTAGGTTGACTTAAACTGTCCTTTAGGTCGACCTAAACCTGCAGAAAAAATACAGAAAAAATAAAAACATTAGTAAACATGTAAGAAAACATGCCCAATGATCCCAAGTGATGAATGTATTAAGTACATACATGAAATCATTAACAAGGAGGATGAAAACACTTGAAAAACTCAATCAACCACAATATAACATCAAGATCATATAGCTATCCAATTTGTGCAATAAGATAGCATCATTGAACCAAATTTCATATATCATGAGAATGCCATTCAACAATGTGATTGGGTCTAATTTGCCAAGTGTATATGCAATGTATATGAGCATCATTCAACCCAAATTTACCAAAGGTCACATGAGATTCAAGCTTGAGCACTAACAACTCATTTCTTCTAAGATTTACATGATGAACTCAAACATTTAAACTAGCCTCAAGACCCTATGAAAAATATGCATGGAGTGCATTCAAAACCATACATAAAAAGCTATTGAAACTTTATTCCATATCACAACTTCAAGCACATAGGAGCCCAATCTTTCTCAAACAAGAAACACTTTCTTAAGCCATACTTTTTAGGCAAATATGAGCATATACAAGAGACATGTGGAATGTATAAAACATAGTAAGAGTCAATGCAATGCAATGAGAAAGGTAACTCCCTTTTTGGAAGAAGAACTTCATTGATGCACTCCTTTGAGTTCCCAGCATGAGCTATGGACTTGTTCCTACAAGCCAAGATAAATATGACATTAGTTCCTTAAACACCAAAGATTCATATGACTTTCAAAAGTGAACCTTGAAGTCGTTCTTTCATCTCATCAAAATCCATCTTTCAATTCATCAATCAACGACATAAACTTATTGCTCAGTCAACGACATAAACATGTTGCTCAATGAATCACACACAAGCACAATCATTTTGTTATCATTAAAATCAAATACCAAACATAGCACAGTTGTTTTGTTATCATTAAAATCAAACACTAGGAGATGCAACAATCTCCTGCAACAGACATGCTCCAGTTCGCGAATAGATTTCGCTCCCGATTTTGCCCACTATGGGTTTTTGGGGTTTGTCATCCGTTTCCCTTAAACCCAATGGCAATGGACCGGGACATAATTATGATCCAGAGTGCTCTTTCTTGCGTTACTTCTGGAATTTGTTGTCAAGGAGATAACATTCTTTATTTCTCTTTTGTAGCAGAAGATCTTTGTGAAGTGTATGATATTCTTAATTACATTGATGAAATTTTCTATTTTTTTGTCGGATAATGTGAAAATCTGTGGTGGAATCTCTATACAAGGATTTTTATTCATCCGACATCTAAGCTTAAAATTAAGATTAGATCCGCATTGGGGGCATACGAGGTTTGGTGGGTTTACCCATCCATCCCAATTCTTTTGTCACTTTGCTAGATCCTTTTATTTTTCTCACTGGATTTTCATTTTTCAATCGCTAAGAATTTATTTTTCAGATCCGTGGGAATCTGTTGCTGTAGCAGCACCAAAAACTTCAACCAAATCTGTCGATTGTCTCAAGCCTGCATGACTCACAACGGTGATCACCCATAGACTTCTCTTGTTATTCAAACTCAAACGACGACTTCAAAATCACTAAATACAAAACTTGCTACAATTAGTGATGATAATGATCCATGGATGACTATTGCTACACCCCCTCTCACCACTAAACTCAAGCCATTATATACGAGAAAAGAAATAGGTAAGGCTACCCCTGTAAAGATGGGTGCTAAGAGAATAGACGAGACTTTCTAGATTGGACTGTAAATTTCAGAGACGCGAAAGGAAGGGACAAGAATAAATTTTCGATTCTTGCTTCAATTCAAGGGTTGTGTCATTTGTGATATATTCTTTTGTTAACATTTGAATAATTTTTGTGGCATGTTTTGTTACTTCTCATAAATATGCTAGTAACTTCTTGGACCTGACTATAAATTTTAGAGACGTGGAAGGAGACGACGGGAATAAATTTTCGATTATTGTGACATGCTTTGTTGCTTCAATTCAAGGGCTACCACATTGTCAATAACACCACTCCATCATTTTTTATCGGTTGGACTTGGTTACATAAATGTATAGGGTCAAGTTGATTTGATGTAAAACATAATCACATTTTTGGTCAATAATAGTTTACATTTAACCAACCAACTTGAACATACATCTCGGTCAATCCATGGATAAGTTTTACACTTTCCCCACTGCTCGGAAGCGTAAAGAATGATATAACTCTATCAAAAGTGAAATCACATGAAAATTTATATTATATTTATATTTGTGTGTACATTTTAATTGTACTATCATTGTACCTTTAAAAAAATGTCAAAGTTAGTCCACACGCGTAATGCGTTAATTCGACTAAGTAAAAAAAACGAGGCAGAAAAAGATACGAGTAGTAAAACATGATTGACCAAAAGAAGATTTTTTTCAACTATAATTTCCTTTCGTACTGCCCAACACTCGGTACCATATAACAAAGCAGGTCTCACAGCCATTCTATAAAACCTCCCTTTGAGTTTCACAGGTATACGATGATCACAAATGACTCCTGATGCACTTCTCCATCTTAACCAACCTGCCTTAATCCTATGTGTAACGTCATCATAAATCTCTACATTCTCTTGTATGATGGACCTTAAGTATCGAAAGCTACTACTCTTCAGAATGCTATGTCCATCAATTAGAACCATGTATTCCTGAACCACTCTCCCATTACTAAAATTAAAATGCATAAATTCTGACTTACTCCTACTAATTTAAAAACATTTAGACTCCAAGACAAGTCTCTAACGCTCTAACTTAGCAATGAGAGCATCAACACTCTCATCAATTAAAACAATATCATCTGCAAATAGCATACACCAAGGGATATCCTCATGTAATTGTTTAGTTACTTCGTCCATAACTATGGCAAAGAGATATGGACTTAGTGCAGAACCTTGATGTAAACATATAGAAACGGGAAATTCACCAGTCTCCCCAGTAATAGTTTGAACACTAGTAATAGCACCGTCGTACATATCCTTAATCAAATCAACATATCCTTGAGAGATTCATTTCTTTCTTAATGTCCACTAAATCAATTCTCTCGGTACTCGATCATACGCCTTTTCTAAATCAAGAAAGATTATATACAAATCTTTTCTCATCTATCTATACTTCTCCATTAGCTGCCGTAGTAAAAAAAATAGCTTCTGTAGTAGATCTATTCGGCATAAAACCAAACTGATTGTCCGATACAGTAGTCATACATCAGAGGCGTTTTTCAATTACTCTTTCCCAAAGTTTCATAGTATGACTCATAAGCTTAAGTCCACGATAATTATTACAACCTTGAATATCTCATTTGTTTTTATAGAAAGGAACTACAACACTTTTTCTCCAAACTTCTGGCATTCTTTGTTCCTTTAATTTATTAAAAAAATTAGTTAGCCACTGAATACCGATATCTCCTAGGCATTTCCATACTTCAATAGGTAAGCCATCTAGTCTTAAGGCTTTACCCATTTTCATTTTCCTTAAAGCATCCTCCACTTCTGACATCTTAATACGCCTGAAATATTGATATTTATCAAATATTGTGGACTCTTGGGTATCTTCTAAAGAGAAATCCTTGACGCAATCTCTATTAAGTAACTTCTGAAAATAGCTATGCCACCTCCCTTTAATCTCAAGATCCTTAATTAAAATCCGTTGATCTTCATCTTTAATGCACCGAACATGATCTAAATCTCTAATTTTCCTTTATCTTAATTTAGCAAGTTTAAATATGTCTATTTCACTCTCTCGGGTTCCTAATTTACTATATAAATCTTCAAATGCCTTTGATTTAGTTTCGCTAACTATTTTCTTAGCTCTCTTTTTAGCAATTTTATAGGCTTCTAAGGTTTGATCATTTTTGTTAGTTTGCTAAACTTTAAAGCATTCTTTTTTTACTCTAATAGTATTTTAGATTTCCTCACTCCACCACCAAGTCTCTTTTTCTAAATTCTTTTTACCTTTAGATTCGCCTAAGAGTTGTTTTGTAACCTTTGTTATACAATTTGTAACATTATTCCACATTACATTAGTTTCTTGTTCTAAATTCTAAATATTTTCCTTTAATAGATGATTTTTAAATGTTTCTAAACTTTTCCCTTTTAAATTCCACCATTTAATCTTGGAATAATTATTTATAATGCTATTTCTTTTGAATTTAGGGATAGTGACATCCATTTCTAACAACCTATGTTGAGGGGCTAGACTCTCACCAGGAATTACTTTACAATCTTTACATAAAACTCTATCGACCTTCCTAATGAGGAAATAGTCAATTTGACTTATACCTGTTCCACTCTTGTATGTTATTAAGTGTTCGTCCCTCTTCTTAAAGAAGGTATTAGTAATTGCTAGATCGTAGGCCATAGTAAAATCAAGAATATCGTAACCCATATCATTTCTATTACCAAAATCAAGCCCTCCATGAATCCTCTCATAGCCTCTATTATCTTTACCCACATGACCATTAAGATCCCCTCCAATAAAGATTCTCTCTTCACTAGAGATATTTTGGATCAAACTATCAATAACCTCCCAAAATTACTTTTTAATGCTCTCTTCTAATCCTACTTGAGGTGCATATGCACTAATTATATTCAAAATATCATCACCTAAGATAAGTTTAATTAGCATTAGTCTATCCCCCAATCTATTTACTTCAACAACTCTATCTTTTAAGTTTTTATCTATTATTATAGTAACACCATTTCTAGAGTTATTATTACCAGTATACTAAATTTTATATCCATCAATATCTTTAGCTTTATGTCCTTTCCACCTAGTTTCTTGTAGGCAAGCTATGTTAACCCTCCTGTCCTTCATTAACTTAACTAATTCTAAACCCTTACCCATTAAAGTTCCTATATTCCAAGTAGCTAGACGGAGTTAATGCAAGTATGTTGATGCAATAAAAATCAACTAGGCTAAATGTTGAATTCAAAAACCATGTTGATTATTTCTATGTGAGGGTCACAAAGTTTTGACTTTCATGATTTTCAATATTTTTTTAATTTTCTTTAGGAATGTATGAGGCTAAATGCATACAAATGATGAGATGTATAATGCACTATGCAACCAAGCAGATATGTATACGTATATACATACAATACAGCTCCCCCTTACTCATTTAAGAGGGGAATGAGTATAAGAAAAGTGCATGCGAGTCAGAACAACTAGGATGCTTATGTGTATCACCTAGGGGATTGTGCAATCACACAGAGGAGTTATGCAGTAGTCAATGCAGTCAATCAATTTTCTGAATACATATTAAATCAAATTTTCATATGTGTAGGTGAACAACATGAAAATAGACTGTAGTCATATGGATATTCAGATTTTCAGATCAACACAATGATAGATTATACAAACTGCATTTCATTAAGAGAACAGCGTATTGGAGGCTACGCTCTGCCACAATGAGTTTTCACTAATTTTTTAACTCAACCAATATCACATGATAGATAGAAATTTTCAAGAGTGATTAGGTTCGAATGATTCCTTTTTACGCGAGGAGACACATGGAACTCATGCCAGAATCTCCGGTTACTCAGAATACTGAACCATTCCACCTCATTTTGAGCAGAGATACTACTACAACACCTTTCTGAAGTGAACCACATCACGTCTCAGGTGACATGTGTCCAATTTACTCAGTGAAACTAGGCATTGCTCTGCCATTCTTTTCAGATTCTTTCTACAAAAATAGGCAGACAACTTTTTCCTCAACTGTCTCTTTGGCATTCATGCAGCAAGTTTAATATTTCTAGAGTGTTGAAAGGAAATTCCTACATCCTTATCTCTAACACTTATTTTGACATTTGGTGCATAGAGTGTGCGAATTTGATTCAGTATGTATACCGAAAATTTTATGAACACATAACAGTGTAGCTCCCCCTAAATAGATGCACTTATCATAAGATTACTCCCCCTGAGTATAAGACATGTAGCACTCTAGTGATGACTCAATTTGTAACGTTATTTAGCAAGAAATATGAGGTCTTAGAAATTTCAATGAAAGGGGTGATTAACATATAATAACATGCAAACACACAACGGGAGTATAAGCAATATGCAATGTAAAATGTAATTCTTGTTGATCCCGAAGACATGATACCAATGTTGAAAGCAAATGCACTACGTGAATGATATGTAGATATGATATGTAAATAGATATGATGTGCAAATGTGCAATAATATGTAAATATGCAATATGATATATGATCTAAATGTACTTTATGAATTTTCTAATGCATGCAGCTTATAAACACATGAAAATGCAATGCAAGATGCAAGATGTAGCATGGATGAAAATTACAAGTTCAGTTTTTCATTTTGATGGTCTAAATGCACCTAATGTATTGAATTCTAATGCATGCAATCTATCCCTATATGAGAAGGGAATGCAAGATGCAAAAATAAGATGGGAAGATTGATTTTCAGAACTATTTTCAGATTCCACAAGAGGATATTCAGTTTTATAAGATGAACAACAAGCATTTCAGCACTAGGCCTTTCAGAACAAGGGTGCATAAAAGATTGGAAATGAGTAATGCAGCCCATTTGTTTTCAAAACCTGTTCAAAAATAAATTTTCAACAAAATTTCACAAGTTTAAAAAGTCATCAACATGCCAAACATATTTTTTAAAGTTCCAATAAGAGGTGGAGGTAATGGTCCGAAAACCCAACTCACACATAGTGAGAGCTTCTAGGTGAACGCAATCCACCCTTCCACTACACACCATTTGATATACCAGAAACTCAATTAGTTTCAGATGCTCATACATTTCAGATAGAGAAGCATTCAATAGGCAAAGACATCATGCTTATACCTCAAAATTTTTAATTCATTCAACCAATGAGACATGTTCATCATAGCAGAATACAAGAGTAACAGATGATGTTTTCAGAAATAAAATTTGTCAAATGAACAATTTGCATTTCAAAAATTTTGCCTTCTGAAGCAAGAAAGAATTTCAGATTCAATTCAAGTGCACATGATATTTCAGAATCTCAAGGTAAAATGATTTCCTTCTAAAGACATGATTCCTCATTGGCCAAAATAATCCATTTTGAATTTTGGTACAAGGCGAAGTACTTGATCCGAGAATCACCTCACGCATGGTGTTAGCTTCCTGATAGACTTAATCTGTCATTTCACAAAACATCATTTGATATATCAAATATACATTTAATGAGAGCATGAGTGGCTTGTAAGGAGATGCAATTCATACATAACAAAGTAGCCGAAAGAAACCATCAGAAATGCCAATTTGACAAAGAAGAAATAAAGTTGGGGTTTTACCATTTGAGTGTGTCTTGTTCCATTTTATTGAACCCCTTTCATTTCTCATTTACCTCAAGGCACACCTTTACCACAACCGACTCATTCGTCAGATTTTGGCATCCAAGCCTTCTTGGACCCTTGGAGATTAGAAACATTTCTACCAGAATCTCTCCTTGACATTCTCATAGCCATCATATCATCATTCTTCATGATCCTACAATCTTCAATAATATGTCCATGGTTTCCATAATAACGGCATTGAGGAGAAGTATTTTTGCCAAAAGATTTTCTTTTAGGAGCAAAGGAATTTTCAAATGCATTCCATCTTTTATTTTCAAAGGATCTAGATTTAACAAAATTAAACCTAGCATTCATTCTAGAAGCATGAAAAATTTGTGTTTTCAAGAACCAACATTCTTTCATAACATGGTCGTATTTTTCACAATGAAAGCAACAAGGTGATGTGGGTCTACGGAATGAGTTACCATCGTTTGCATGATTTTTTGTGAACAAGTTTATCTTATTGGATGCAAACCTTTGAGCATGAAAGACATGTTCATTTCTAACTTTTCTTTGAAAATCACACTTAACATTCATGGCTTGAAAATCATCATTTTACTTCACAAATCAATTATCCATCACATGGCCTAATTTATGACAATAGAAGCAAGAAACATTTCTCTTTATTTTGAAGGCAGAGTTATCTTTGCATGTTTTTTCATCATCAATTTTCATGACAACACAATCATTCATTTCATGGACATACATGCCACAGTAAAAGCATTCAACATTCAAGTTCATTTTTCGCCCATTCTAAATTTTTTGAAACCATTTTTACATGGTGGGTTTTGTGTGGAGATTTTTCATTTTCTCATAATCATTTTCAGAAGTTTTCTTTTGAAAAATGGGAGGAGCAGCTTTGGAGGTGTTAGGAATGTCGGATGCATGAACAAGAGAGGTTGTCATTTTATGTTCAAAAAATATTTTATTGACCGGGGTGTATCCAAGACCCTCTTTTGAAAATTCACCTTGACACCTAGCATTTTGTCTAAATTCTCCTTCCCTTTGACAAATCTAGACAAGTCATTTTTCAAATTATTTATCTCTTTTTCACGTGCAAGGATTTTCTCACTAAGCAAGCAATTCACAGATTCCAAATTTTCATTCTCTTTCAAGATTTCCTTGTTTTCATCATTCATGGTATACAGTTTTCAGTTAAGTTTTCAAGAACTTTCTCAGTTTCAACAAACTTTGAAATCTTAACAAGTAATTGTTTATTTTTAGATTTTAATAAGGAATTTTCTTTTTCAACCTTATCAAAGCATTTCAATCTTCCCTCAAGCAAGGAGTTCTGAATTAACATGTCACAATTTTTCTTTTTAAGATCTTCATTTTCATCCATGATGCTCTTGCTATCAATTTCAGAATCAAGTAGCTTGTCAAGCATTTTATCATCATTAGACAAAGAAGCTAGCTTGTTCTTAAGATATTCTTCATTTTTCTCAAGTATGGAGTTTTTAGACATGAGGAATTTATTTTGCTCACGCAGCTCATCACATTCATTTTCAATTTGAAAAGATGTGTTATATTTTCTAGCCATTTTAACATCTTCATTCAACCAGGAAATCTCTTCTGAAAATATTTTAACTCTTGATTTAAGAGATTCATTTTGTTCTTGCAGATGTTCAATTTTTGACTCCAAGATTTTACAGTTCTCACAGAAGGAATTAACATGCCCATTCTCATCATTTCTCTTTTTCAATCTCTTGATTTCTGATTTATATTTTTTGCATCTGTCATGCAAATCGGCACATGCTAATTGCCATTCTTCAATTGAGGGTTCTTCAGAATCAGAATTTACCTGACTCAAGATTTCCTCACCATTAGCCATCAAGCGTGTACCCACCTGGGAATCTTCTGCGTTTCCTTCAAATATAGCTAGTTTATCTTATAGATCTCTGGCTGACCTGTAGGAGGAGATTTGGGAAAGAACATTAGACTCTATACAATTCCTTATAAAATTCAAGGCTTGAAGATTGATTTCATTTTTCTTTTCATGCTTTGCACTCCATTCTCTTTCATTTGATGGAAGTTTATGTGGACCATTACATATAACTTCTCAGATTTCACGCTCTTTCATACCAAGATAGAAAGACATTTTATTTTTCCAAGAAATATAGTCGTGACCATCAAAGCATGGAGGAAGGGAAGACAAACAAGTATAAGACATGATGCTCAATGAAACTCGCCAAGAGATCACTCTAAAAGTCGTTAGACCCAAGAAATTAGAGCCGTGCTCTGATACCAATTGTTGATCTCGGGTAGGCGAGCGGACAAGAAGGGGGGGTTGAATTGTCCCCCACTAAAAATGACAATTTAAAAACTATCTAAGCGGAATTAACAAGTTTTATCGAGATTGAGGAATTCACTAAGCAAGGAACTAAATTCTCTTAACCTCTCCGATCTCACACGATCATACAAAGGAATATAACAGTCACATCACACAATCCCACAAAGCAAACCACAAGACAATGGGATTTTTAAGGTGGTTCAGGATCACGACGGGCTCCCTACGTCCACCCCTTACCAAATCGGTAAGGCTCCACTCGCTGGATAGACCAGCACGGGGAAAACTCCCCAACATGGAGCAAGGCTCCAACACACACGGGAATAAATCCCCAACATAGAGCAACGCTCCAACACACACGAGGATGAATCCCCAACACGGAGCAACGCTCTAACATACACACACACACACACACACACACACGCAGGAATACGCCTACACACACACACGGGGACGCGCCCCAACACACACACAAACACGGAGATGGAGTCTCCAACACGATCCAACACCGGATCACAGTGCACACAGACTTGCGGCAACAAATGCAGCAAATGACATACACAAACACGCGCTGCAACACCCGCATCACCGAGATCACACGACCATATGCAGATGGTCACACACACACACGAATATCTCTATGAGTTGTAGAAATGAAAAACACATAGTCAAGACAAGCTTAGACACAAATGAAAACCATAAGAACAATCACAAATAGATAGGAATAGGGTGTGGAAGTTGTTCCCCCTTCGATCTCCAATGGCCGAACGATGATGTTCCTTGATGCTCGATTTGGAGGTATGCCGGATGCCGACGATTTGAACATCAACGTGTTCCTCTTCTCAATCCGCTTCACTTTCTCTTCATACACGATCTCCAAATCTTCCTGGATGTTGATCAAATCACCATGGCTTGAGATTTTCCTTCCTTTCTCCTCTTTCTTCACCTGCAAGAAGAAAACACGAACACATTAGGGTTAAGACTTGTTAAATTCGTAGCTCTCATATGCATACTAATAGGAAGCACCAAAAGACTAGTATAGCCCTTCTAGAAACCTCCAAAAGGACCCCCAATAGGTCTCCCATCAACCCAAGGGCAAAGGAGAAAGAGTTAGGCACAAGTTGACTTAGTTTAGATGGATTTCAGAACCACGTTTTTGACTTTTCGTCGTTGGTGGTCGACCTACACGGGGCTAGCGGTCGACCGAAATTCTACAGGGCTGAAAACTCCCATCATTGGGAATTTCGGTCGACCTAAACTTTCTGGCGATCGACCACTGGCTACAGTAATTTTAGGTCGACTTAAACTGTCCTTTAGGTCGACCTAAACCTGCAGAAAAAATACAGAAAAAATAAAAACATTAGTAAACATGTAAGAAAACATGCCCAATGATCCCAAGTGATGAATGTATTAAGTACATACATGAAATCATTAACAAGGAGGATGAAAACACTTGAAAAACTCAATCAACCACAACATAACATCAAGATCATATAGCTATCCAATTTGTGCAATAAGATAGCATCATTGAACCAAATTTCATATATCATGAGAATGCCATTCAACAATGTGATTGGGTCTAATTTGCCAAGTGTATATGCAATGTATATGAGCATCATTCAACCCAAATTTACCAAAGGTCACATGAGATTCAAGCTTGAGCACTAACAACTCATTTCTTCTAAGATTTACATGATGAACTCAAACATTTAAACTAGCCTCAAGACTCTATGAAAAATATGCATGGAGTGCATTCAAAACCATACATAAAAAGCTATTGAAACTTTATTCCATATCACAACTTCAAGCACATAGGAGCCCAATCTTTCTCAAATAAGAAACACTTTCTTAAGCCATACTTTTTAGGCAAATATGAGCATATACAAGGGACATGTGGAATGTATACAACATAGTAAGAGTCAATGCAATGCAATGAGAAAGGTAACTCCCTTTTTGGAAGAAGAACTTCATTGATGCACTCCTTTGAGTTCCCAGCATGAGCCATGGACTTGTTCCTACAAGCCAAGATAAATATGACATTAGTTCCTTAAACACCAAAGATTCATATGACTTTCAAGAATGAACCTTGAAGTCGTTCTTTCATCTCATCAAAAGCCATCTTTCAATTCATCAATCAACGACATAAACATATTGCTCAGTCAACGACATAAACATGTTGCTCAATGAATCACACACAAGCACAATCATTTTGTTATCATTAAAATCAAATACCAAACATAGCACAGTTGTTTTGTTATCATTAAAATCAAACACTAGGAGATGCAACAATCTCCTGCAACAGACATGCTCCAGTTCGCGAATAGATTTCGCTCCCGATTTTGCCCATATGGGTTTTTGGGGTTTGTCATCCGTTTCCCTTAAACCCAATGGCAATGGACCGGGACATAATTATGATCCAAAGTGCTCTTTCTTGCGTTACTTCTGGAATTTGTTGTCAAGGAGATAAAATTCTTTATTTCTCTTTTGTAGCAGAAGATCTTTGTGAAGTGTATGATATTCTTAATTACATTGATGAAATTTTCTATTTTTTTGTCGGATAATGTGAAAATCTGTGGTGGAATCTCTATACAAGGATTTTTATTCATCCGACATCTAAGCTTAAAATTAAGATTAGATCCGCATTGGGGACATACGAGGTTTGGTGGGTTTACCCATCCATCCCAATTCTTTTGTCACTTTGCTAGATCCTTTTATTTTTCTCACTGGATTTTCATTTTTCAATCGCTAAGAATTTATTTTTCAGATCCGTGGGAATCTGTTGCTGTAGCAGCACCAAAAACTTCAACCAAATCTGTCGATTGTCTCAAGCCTGCATGACTCACAACGGTGATCACCCATAGACTTCTCTTGTTATTCCAACTCAAACGACGACTTCAAAATCACTAAATACAAAACTTGCTACAATTAGTGATGATAATGATCCATGGATGACTATTGCTACACCCCCTCTCACCACTAAACTCAAGTCATTATATACGAGAAAAGGAAGAGGTAAGGCTACCCCTGTAAAGATGGGTGCTAAGAGAATAGACGAGACTTCCTAGATTGGACTGTAAATTTCAGAGACGCGAAAGGAAGGGACAAGAATAAATTTTTGATTCTTGCTTCAATTCAAGGGTTGTGTCATTTGTGATATATTCTTTTGTTAACATTTGAATAATTTGTGTGGCATGTTTTGTTACTTCTCATAAATATGCTAGTAACTTCTTGGACCTGACTATAAATTTTAGAGACGTGGAAGGAGACGACGGGAATAAATTTTCGATTATTGTGACATGCTTTGTTGCTTCAATTCAAGGGCTACCACATTGTCAATAACACCACTCCATCATTTTTTATCGGTTGGACTTGGTTACATAAATGTATAGGGTCAAGTTGATTTGATGTAAAACACAATCACATTTTTTGGTCAATAATAGTTTACATTTAACCAACCAACTTGAACATACATCTCGGTCAATCCATGGATAAGTTTTACACTTTCCCCACTGCTTGGAAGCGTAAAGAATGATATAACTCTATCAAAAGTGAAATCACATGAAAATTTATCTTATATTTATATTTGTGTGTACATTTTAATTGTACTATCATTGTACCTTTAAAAAAATGTCAAAGTTAGTCCCCACGCGTACTGCGTTAATTCGACTAAGTAAAAAAAACGAGGAAGAAAAAGATACGAGTAGTAAAACCTGATTGGCCAAAAGAAGATTTTTTTCAACTATAATTTTCACGTATAACTTTTGGGGGGAAGAAAATGAAAAAGAAAAAAAATGGGTAGCGGGCTCCGGGCCTATATTAGGGTTCGCGTGGAGTGCGAGGATAAATTGTAGCCGCTGCCCCTTTGGGAGCGATGGCGTCGGAGGAGGGAGGCAGGGAGGGAGGGAGGGAGGGCAGCGCAGAGGGGTGGGAGGTGAGAGGGTAGGTCATTATAGCTCGGGCGCACGGCATGTCGAGTTCCATGGCCGCCGGGCGGAGGCTTTACTTTCCATCTTCTTCTTCTTGTTGTTGGCGCCGTTCTCCCCGGCTGTAATGACCTCTCTCTCGTGTCCCCGCCTCGCTTTTCCACCTACGCTGCGCCTCTCTTTCCCCCCTCCACCCTACATGGTTTGCCTCCCCACCCCATATTCTTTCCAGTATTTCTGACAGCTTCCTTTGTTGTAGTTGCTACAATCTTGTGTTATTCCGTTTTCATAGGGCTGGAACGTTTTGATCTGTGATTTGTTTGGTTAGATCTCTTTTGATGGTGCTGGAGGCGGTATGAGTAAGTGCTGATGCAGCATGGCCATAAGTGTTGCTGTTGCACCTGCTGTTTAGCTCTGTGGTTACATCTGTTTGATTTTTCTTGTAGTTTCTGTTGCAACTTCGTTCTTAGCCATGTGAATTTTTTTGACAGGCCATTTGCGCTAACTTGCTTGGTTCTTTGTTAATGTCTACATATTATGTGCGACGCAGCTTTATGTGCTGAGGCAAATTGTAGCTACATGGACTTTCTGTTTGAGAAGCCCTTTGCTTGCTCTATGTTTTGATTTGGTTTTCTATGTGCTTTATGAGGAGGGATCTGTTGCCCCCGGTGGCAACGGAAGAGCGATGTCACCGATTTTAAAATCACATAATTTAATATTAAATTTATAATCCACACCTTTAAATCTTCTATACTATCATAAATTTAACTACACATGAAAAATTATACAAATCTGATATCAAAAACATAGATATTATATGACAAAAACATTATACTATCTAAGTCTTTCATTTTATGTCCATATGATGCACAAGAAATAAATGTTGGAACTATATGATTTTTAATCCACAACTAGTTTATTAATAGTAGAGAAGATTTAACCGTGTGGATTGAAAATTTAAGATTGAATCATGTGATTTTGAAACCGGTGGCATCGCTCTTCCGTTGCCACCGGTGGTGATGGATCTCTCCTCGTGCTTTATTAGAAAAGAAGAATGAGGCCTTGAAGGGTTAAGTGTTAAGTTTCACAGCTTGACACCCTCTGCTTTTCATTCGCTCTGTGGTCTAACATTTTAACACTTTCAAATCTCAAGTTATTTAAATGGTGTTAGATTATCAAATATGAGATGATCACAGTTTTGACCTTGTGAAAGTGTTCGAGCATTAGACCATTAGGGCAAGTTTGTTAACCGGGCACGGTTAGCGCATCCACCGCTCTCTCTCATCGGATGTGCTAACCTAATCGGTTAACAAACACGCCCTTAATGTCTTTAAGAAATTGAAGTGTCAACATGTCAGAAAGCTTAAAGTCATTGGGTGAATGGAAAGTAGTGGGGAGGTAAATATGTGATTTGGGAAAAGGGGGTTAATGGTCAGATACAAGAGTGTGTGAAAAATATTTCTACTATAAAATTTGGATCTGGCAGCAAGGGCAAGCTGGTAGAGTGAGAAACAAGCAGAGCTTCTGACAGAAGATAGCAATTAATTTTTCCCAATATGTAAAAAAAATATGGAATATAGTGTTTTTGCATTTACAATTTTATTTTTACATGGTATTGATATTGTCCTTCTAGATGTCTCTGCTTAATGATGCTGAAGCTGCCAGCTTGCATGATTTAAGTTACACTTGATTGAGATAAATTTTCACGTTAGTTCAGTTTCTTCTGAAAGGCTTTAGTTTGTTTGGTTTCAATGTTTGGGCACAAATTGAGCCTCTCATAGAAATATGATGCTTGGGGACATAGGTTGAATTTGGCATTTCTGACATGCTTTGGGGTTCTGTAAACATATATTGTGCATATGTATATATAAAAGCCTTTGGAGACGTCGTCTTGAAGAGGGAATGACAGATCTGTGGTGAGCATTGTGTTTCACTTGTATCATTTTAAGTGTGTGAGCATCTAATTTCTCCGAAGGGTTAGTGTCATAGTACATAAGATGTAAAGGGTGAGCAGACAAGGATCTCTCTTCACTGCCATCTGGGTGTTATTATTATCCCTTGGGTTTAACAAAGGTTACCGTGCTCTAATCTTAATCATCATCTTATTTACCCTTGGATGATATGCCATTAAGTTGACATTTTCTTTGACCAACTAAACTACTTGCCGCTTGGGAATCTACATTCGAAAAAGAGAAGCTGAGATGACAAAGGATTGGCGTAATATCATCATCGTCATCGTTGTCATGAATCTTTTCACATAAATCTAGGATTGGCTTGGATGTTGGAGGAGCAACCCAGAGGCATGAAATCTGAGAGAATTGTCTATAGCCTAGTTGCCCAGTAGCGCTATTTATTACAGTGCAACTTATTTCTCAATTTGATTAAAACTGAAGCAGGGAAGCTTTGCATGCTACCGTAGTGTTTGATTAAAACTTGTTCCATAATGTCTGTTTTTCCTTCGTGATGATAACGTATGTTTAAAATATCCTATGGTCATGTCCTCCGACTTTGATATTCATGGTTGGGTTGTGTATGGTTTGATCAAGGAAGGCAGAATAGGATCGGATTGGTCGATCTGATCGATTTTGGGCTAAATCAATCCGACCGCGACCCTTCTGGCCTCAATTCCTATTGAGGATCAGTCAGATTGGGTCGGATCGGCCATTCCGGATCGGCCGATCTAGAGCCATCCTAATGCTAGTCCCCACCCACGTCTAAAAAAATAAAAAGAAAAAGAAGAATCATTGAAGGAATTGAAGAAGGAAAAGAATAAAAAAACTGAAATAGAAAAAATATTTACCTGTGGGTGTTGCCAGCGTCGACACTTCCGTCACCTGCCATCGGCGTCATTGGCATTGCCACCTGCCATTGGCACCCTGTTGAGTCTCCACTTGCGTGCAAATGTAAGGGCAGAGGGGAAACAAGGACAACATAGAAGAGTAAAGTAGGGTGGACATTGTATGAAAACCCAGAAACACATACTAAATGTTTAAAAAACAGACTCAACTTGGATTGGCTGCGGATCAGGCGCGGATTGCCCTCTGATCGATCTAGATCATTTTTTGGGCCCCCGAACCGAGCTCAACCCACGATCTCGCCTTCCTTGGTTTTGGTTATGGAACTTGTTACAGGAGCTTGTTCGGGATATATGAATATCTTAGGAATGGATGTGGGAATGTTTTAAAATTGCACAGAATCTCTCTCACGGAGGCTCTCATGTTGTCTTTTGTCACATCAGAGTGGTAAGGTAAAATGTGCTTCAGTTGTGATCTGTCCATGAGTGACGGGTTGTTAACTGTTGAAATGTTTAGGAATACGAAACTCCTGATCCAGCCTACATTGTTGCAGATTCAAGGTGTAATACAATAAGACCTGAAGTATAAGTAGTCTACTTTCATTTCATGCTGTTGGGTTCTTTGTGAATGCTTGGTTCTTAGTATTGGAGAGGGGAAAAAAACCATAATTGTCGAAAATTTGACCACAATTATTGTGGTTGTTATATAAGAAAGGATTACGTAGAGGCAAGGTTATGTTTGGGACTGCAAATTTATGAAGCCAAATGGATTGAGTGCAGACTACGTAGCGGACAGTGGTTGATCCTTTTTCTGGGCGTGGCAAAATTAACATCCATGGTCTTGTGCCGGTAATAAAAGGTTTGTGTGATATCTTTGTAATAAAATAACTGGGATATTTATATGTTCAAGAATGAAACAACTTGTGTGATATCTTTGTCATAAAATGTGGCAACATATGTTGATTTGCTTACAATTGAGAGTGAAGGCGTACTATTTCGTCCAAAGGATGTGTTTTTCTCCTTAAGAGGAAGCGTAGTTATTCAACATACCGAACCATGGTTCGCTGATGTGGACCTACTCATATTAGATCGTGATGATCTCGAGCTATGATTGGGATGGTTTGTTTTCATATGATATTAATTATTTAAATAATATTATAATATTAGTTTATTTTTTAAAAAAAAATCAAAATTTTGGTAATGATATAACATCAACCATGATCACTACATTTCATGGATGAAGAACATGTAATTTTATTTTCTAGTTTATTGATTCATTGATTATCTAATAATAATATAATGTTCAATAAAAAGTTAAAGATAACGAATGTATTAAATGATTCATATATGCTTTACTTAGTTCGATGAAGTAGTTCTACAAGTTAAAATACGAGATAAATAATTCAAACATTACAATAAGTTCTAATTATATAAATAAGATAAAAAAGTCTTAAACACGTTACCCGTCCAATTTGGTTTCACTTTTAAGTCCTCCTTTGATAGAGGGACAGTTAAAATGAGGATTATCCCGCATCAGTTAATTTTTCTCAAAATTTATCTTCATTTATCTGATGGGTAATGAATTATCTCTGTCGGATAACGGAGGTTAACGCATCGTTTATTTCACTTCTTTTTGGTTGTACTTGGGGATATATAACGAGTTAACTTGATAAATTAACTTTATTCTCATTATCATCCCAACCTTATCATTAATACTTCTAAAATCATATGTTTTATATTTTACACATCCCACCTCCAAACTATCTTTATTCCCCTGAACCTATGTCCACTATATCCAGAAGTCCACGCCCATGAGCTACAATCCTGGAACATTGAAACCATTCGCTTTATAGAATATCAAGATTTGGTGCTGTAACTGATTTGTGCAACAAAGTCTTTAGTCACCACACTCACCGGAACGTGAATTTCTGCAACCAGTTATGCAATAACTAACCCGTACCAGATGTACTCGGCGAAAGTTGGAACAGATGAACAGCAAAAGCATATCCGCAGTAGCATCCAGTTTCCAACTAACGATGCTTTCCTTATCTGTATCAAATGTGTGACACGGTTCACAAAATACTTGAAGGCAGTTCCAGACGGGGACGTTTGTGAGGGGTGAATAGACACCGGTGAAGGGCACAAAGAATCTACATGGCTGCAAATACAAGTCATAAACATGCCACGACAAAGAATCTTACATGGCGGCAAATACAAGGGCAGCCTATGACTCCTGGAATAAAATTTGAGCGGTCAGTTTAGAAGAAATACTATGACAAACACAAGAGTTGAGCTGGCAAGGTAATCTTCCTCTTGGGTTTAGTGATGTGAGGAGGGCAATATGGATACAAAATTTGGACTCCGCCGAACAACACCACATTCTCCTGTCTATAATAATTGGACGATTGAAACATTCAGATATCCACGAGAAAAAAGTTGGTTACACAGGCACATGTTGAACAAAACACATGCAAATATGTTAAATACTAATAATTTGTTGTGAGATATACGGAGGTACTCAACGAAAAAGCATGAAGTTTATATAACAAATAAGAAGCAGCCTTTTACCTGCTTTTCAAGCTATATTCCTGTCAGAAAATTTATTGGTGCAATACTATGGCTGAACCATCAACCAAGGAAGCAATTCGTAAGTCCGGATTATTTATTTAGTACCACATAGATATATAATGAAATGAACACCAAATATTTAAACACGTTAGAGTTAATGCACATACTTCGGTTGATATCAAAGATGAGGGATAAATCTGAAATTTTCACTTACCCGGGTGGATATGAAATTGTTATATCTCGCAACCGTAAACGAGGGACAAATTCGAATAGTCAAAACACTATCTTGTATCAAAAGATGAGGAATAAATAAAAAAAATTCCCGTACCTACACCTAGCCAGAAGATTTTGAGTTATAATCCGTATAGATGATTAAATAGAATAAATCATAAGAAATAAGATAAGTATTAAATAATTTTCTAAATTAAGTGGGTATAGAACCCACCTGAATTCTACAGTAAATCATGATGAATCATAATACGAGAGGAAGGTGAAGAAATAGATTGAGATCAGGGAGGAACAAATTATTATCATTTATTTAAATGGGGTTGTCACAACCAGACATCCAATCACTGAACAAATATATCATCGTCTCTCAAATTATCATTGTCCATACTCTAGGTGGATCATGATACGATGTTGTCATCATACATAAAACCCATATGAAGACATCATGCATAAGTTAGATGTGGTTGCTCGACTTTGCCCTCCACCACCCATGTTTGCCCGTACCGTTCACACTAATAAATGAAGACAATAAACATACTGAAACACATTAGAGTTGATGCACATCAAACTTGCAAATATACCCCGGATGTGCATAGTTATTTTCAAACACTAAATCAAATACATTGCAAACTTACTTTCTAAATCCAGTATAATACATCAATGAAGCAAGCAGTTAAAATTAGAGAGTAGTAATAACACTAAATCAAATAGGCAGTTACAATATAGTACAAAACATTCAAAACATTCAATATTACGTTCTGAATATCGTGTAAGTGTTTGAAAATTGTCAACAAATTTTTAGTTCTCAAGCCATAACTAAGTAGCAATAGTGTCCCTTAGCACCTCTCCTTCGTTGATATCACGAGATGTCACGGGTGCAGTAGGATCAACATCTACATCCCCTGCGTTACTATGGTCATTCATAACATGCAAAAAGTAGAAATCTTCACCATGTTCTCGGCGAACGAAGTTGTGGACCACACAACGAGTAACTATCACGAGTATTTGAGTTCGGAAAGTATATATGGTCCCTTTCTTTAAAGTCGTGAATCGCATCTTTAGTACCCCAAATGCTTGTTCAACTACATTTCTTAATTGGGCATGGCGATGATTAAACTTGTCTCGTAAACTACGATGTGTTGTATTACCACGGCCCTAGTACTGAGCTATATGATATCGCTCATTCTGATACAGTGCAATGAAACTTCCAGTGTTTGTGTAATCCAGATCAACCAGATAGTATTTACCTGCACAAAAGCAAGTCATGTCGAAGTAGATTGAACATAGAATGTCGATAATTCTAACTATAACTCCAAGGAATGAACTTACCTGGGGGGACCCTAAATCCATCATGCTATGTTACCCGTCTCAATACCTTTTGGTCATCGATCAATTCTTCCCACTCCACAGAAAGGTATTGGAATTGTAGATCAAATGAGACAACTGCCATGACATTTTGAGTGACTTGTTGTTTACGATTCCAATAGCGTGGGTGCTTTGATCGTACTACATTCGCAAGTATGTGGGTACCATCAATTGCCCCAAGTGTATCCTATAGATCCATAGTCAAGTATATTGCCGATTGGAAAATTTGTATCATAAATAACAATTGATCCTAGCTCAAGTAAACAACCTTGAAGAATGGGTTGAATTTATCTTGATGTTGTATCAACGGGTGGATCTCATCACCTGCTATAGGGAGCTGAATGTAGGTATGTCTAAGTTTCACAAGTGCCCTTGTCACATGATTAACATAAAAGCTTATAGTTTGCGATGAATGTTGGAAGTGTTCATACAATGCTCCTGTTGTCACATCATGTCCCATAGCATACAAGAACATAGCCAACTGCTCATTGGCAATAACAAACCGATTATCTTTAATCAAACCCCTTTTGAATTGAACATCCTGTAAGCGTGTAAACATCACAGTGTTAAGTCTGAACATATTATAGTATCGCCTTTCGTGACCAACAAGAATATCGTGGATCCAAACATGACCCGTGTAGCACGAAGTATGCATGGGCCTTCGCACCCTTTCTGGAACCTCCTCTTCTTCATCTTCTCCATCAACTCATTGTATATTATCTCATCAACTAGGGAGAAGACGACATTCTCCTCCAACGTAATCAATTGGGATGCATCTATACATGGTACTCCTACAATGACGCAAGGGTCACTGTTAGGAAATGCTAGAACATAGTCACATGAGGATGCATGACATACACACAGAAGGTTTATAATGCAACAATAGTCTATTCTTGACAACAGTAACGATTGGATTGACATTCATAAGTCAAGATACATAGACTCACAAAGTAATTAACATGCCTGCATAACCGACCACATCAATGGCCTCGTAATAAGATAACAACCATCCCCATCAATACAAAAAAACACAAATGCGGATAATCAGCAAGAGCAATATGACGGCCAAGTTTTGGAAGGAAACAAGAGTAGGCGTCCGATGCATTGGGGTTGACACATAAACGTCTTCATGTCTGCCCACCACCAATTGCCTCACATGTGTCAATTGCCTCTTACGAGGCACAACATTTATAGGCAACTGACCCCTCAATGCCTACTCTGCCTTTTTAATGGACGTGAATCCCTTATACTTGGCACTTGGGTATCCGTTGACTTGCGCATAACACTCTCCTCCAGTGTAATACAATCCTAGAGAGCGCTCAACCCACACGACGTAGCACTTAAATCTTTCCACGATCAAACTTCTTGCTTCCCTGTAGTAGCACAGATGCAAGCAATAAGCACATTTATGGAATAATGAGCTAACAACAAGTATGATAAATTGATATACAACAGACAAGATATATAGCGTAGCAAAGTATATGTATGACAAACTACGATATAGTCATGCAATAATATAACAAGAACTAAGAATGATACAACATCATGAGAAAAGAAACAAAACATGAGTTGATAATCAATACAACACCATCCATAGACAAAACTTGCTAGATACTAATATAACATCATCCATAACTAGCACTACGTCACGATTTGATAGTAGATCCACCCCAACTTGTCTTGGTCTTTGAGGGCCATGAAGATTGCCCTGAAATCTACGTCTTTCAAGCGACTAGTTGTCGCGTACAACATGTCTTGGGTGAAGCCAGGGAGACTCTTTAGCTTCTATAGACACATCTTGATTGAGCATGAATCTTCACCCGTGCCTACTGACGAGGATAAAGGAATGATGAGGCTCTCGTGCAATTGATACCTTTCATCATTCAATGAAGATAACTTTTGCAATCTGTCTACTGCATGCTCCCCCCACATTTTTGTTGCACTTCTATTGTGTTCTTCTATAGACAGGGGTCTCAGAAGCCCTTGCCTTATTTGGGGAGGTTATCTTGTCACGCCCGACGCAGAATATCGGGACTGGTAGTAGAAACAATTAATAATAATATGTTGATTTACAGACATCATATGCTAAAGCTAAAAGATCATACAACACCATAAATAGAAAACAACTCCATTTACTAAATAACATTTAAATAATCCATGTTCCAAACCATAAAAACTCACTTAAACCAACCTTCTACACAACATCCACTCGACAATACTACATTTACTGTCTTTAAATTACAATTCTTCCACAACACACTCTCTAAAACATAAGTAGACACAAACAACTATGACTGGCTCCACATGCTTCTAACTGGTTCGCTCCAAGGCCATCACTCTTGCCCGTCCCCATCAGTCTGCGAATTCTCACCTGAGCTACCTGAAAAGGGGGAAACAACTAGGTGAGCGAACGCTCAGTAGGTAATAACAGGCAAGTGTAAGTGATTAACCAATTAATTGTAATTATATGCGAGAAAATAAGTAACGAAACGAAATGATGATATGACGAAACAACAATATAAAGAGAAGGCAAGATCATGATATAACTGGAAATTGGCCAACAAGCAGGAACTAACCAAGTTAAGAAAAGATTCAAGTAATAGATTATTATCGTAGACATCACGCTAGTCATGCACTCGGTGTAATGCCTCACCATGTCATTCAAACTCTCTGGGGCACAAGTATTTTTCGGGTGCTCCTCCCAGGACCAGACCGGGCCCTTGTGATGCGTTGGCATTGATTTAATGGATCCAATATCCAAGTTATGTCTAGACATTAATCAAGTTAAATGGCCAATCTGACAAGAGATAGAACTTACCTCAGAGAATTCCAAGGGTAAGTCGAAGAGATACTTGACCAGAAAGTTCAAATTATCATGAACCAATCGGTCCTTGGATTCACACACAAATAACCACGGAAAAATCACTTCCGGATGATACGCGGTCTAAAATGGGCCGCTCAAACTATACACGGTCTACACTGGACCGTTCAGGACAGAATTGGGCTGAGGATCAGCCTCACCGAAGTCAAGGATAAACGGTCCATCCTGGGCCGCTCTAGATAGAACGGTCAGAATTGGGCCGCACGTGACCAGAAGAACTGGAAGCCCAAGAACAAGGTAAACGGTCCTTATAGGGCCGCTCAATAGATGAACGGTCCAATAAGATCTGTTCTAGTATATGGACGGTTTTAGTCAGACCGCTCAAACTGGGCCTAACTTAATGAACTAGAAACCTACCCAAATGGCTCCGGGCTGCCATAAGTGGGGCAGAACTGAACCAGGGTCCAGCCTACTCTCTACTGGTCAGCCTAGGGCTTACTGGGTCGATCCAAACATGATTTGGTCGAAGATAGAACAAGGTTAATCAACCAATGTAAGTGGCACTCGGCCAGGAAATGCACAGTTCATAATGGGCCGTCTATTGAGTTAAACGGTTTGATTCTAACCATTCAAAACTCAGTCAATCCACATTGAGCCGTGACTCACAGCATAGTAATTCAAGCGGTTCGATCACATAAACAAGTTCAGGTTTTGGTGGTACAACATGTCCGGCATCCTAGTGGGAATCCCAGGCTCGCGGGAGCTTACGGAGGTCCCGTAATGAAGGTCCTAGTCCGACGAAGGAATATCTGGCGGAGAGTCCCAACCATTACAAGGAATTAAGGCTATCAAATCATCGAAAATCAAGTATAGCGGTAAGTCAATCCTACCGGAGTAGAACGACTGTCAAACAATCCTAATAGTTTTATGAAATCATGTTTGAAATTAACACATTGAAATAAGTCAAGGCCATGATGAATCAAGATCGAGTGAAAATAACCTAGCATAATTCCTCATTGTTTACTTCCATAAGTTCCAGTTGTCATGTGGATTGCTAACTTACCATTAACCATCAATTTACTAAGATTAATCATGCTAAAAAGAAAATAAGCAGTTCTGTATAGTTGGGCGGTTCGTGTAGAACCGCTCACTGGCCTCGGCGGTCGTACGACAGGCCGTTCACACCCTCTCAGGTCCGAAGGCCTGCTGGTGATGAGCGGTCTGTAATGTGCCACTGGGAACAGTGCACGGTCTGGGACTGGCCGCTTAAAGGAAAGGGCGGTTAGGGTTACACCGCGCAATCTACAACACCGATCGAAGGTAAAATATATGGACGGTCAAAAATAGGTCGCCTATAAAATATGGGCGGTCTATCGAGAGGCCGCGCAAGTTAGATCAGTCCGCCGCCCCTTCGCCTTGCCCGTCTCCGGTGTGGTTGGCTAGGGTTAGCAAAAATAACTAATTACGAACAATATAGAGAATAAAAATTAGGGCTTTTATAGTCAATAGAACGAGCATGAAAAGTTTTACAAGATAGCATGGTTAATTTAATGTTTAGTGCAAGAAATCCCTACGGGCCTCTTTGATAGCGGGGTAGAATAAGGGGAATACCTTAACCGGGAGTGTGCTATTCTATATTATTCCATAATTTACTTTGATAACTTGTGCATACTCCAGATTTAACCCTTTGAATAATGACTCTTATTCTCTCTACTTTGTTACTATGCGCAGAGTTCAACATGGGTTAAACACATTAAAGAGAAGTCAAAAAATATACACTTGCTTTTTGCACTAAAGAACATATGAATTTGTTGACATAATGTTATAAATTTTAGAACTTCATTTTTACTTCTATTTTCTAGCACTACGTTGAAAAATTAAAATTTAAAATATTAAAAAAAGACACACTTGCTATCCACCTAAGGGCACCACATATCAATATTTACAATACAACCGCATAACAGGGCCTTGAAAATCGTTGTTGTTTATACGTAATTTTTGCAACAATAACATGATACATTTTAACACTTAATATTTGCTTGTCTTTTGCAACAAGTCAAATAATATATTTAAAATACACAAACTTTGTATCCATCCTCTGGCCATCACATATCCATAGTTACACAGTGAAACACATAAGAATGACATGAAAATCGGTGTTGTCCATTTCACAATACAGTTTACTGGAGTTACATTTAAGCCAAAAAAATGTGTAATACATTATTGACGAGTTCTTTATACATTACATTGAGTAATACAGAACAATGTGTATAATGTACACTTGTTACATTGAGAATGATAAAATTTATAAACTATCCTTGTCGTCCCTCACACCATCAACTGCAATCGCGTAATCGCCTCATAACCAAAGTTGCAACATCATCGCAAGGCATACCCGACAATAGCCATACTGCAACGCATGCTTCACTGAAAAAAACCTGGATAATATACATGATTAAAAGGTACATAAAATTAACAGTAAGTCATTAGGGCGGGAACATGATATAAACATAAACACATAATATAGAAACCTGGATCAACAAACCGAAGTCTACATCTAAAAACAAGAAGATATAAGGATATTGCAAACACTGACCTTTTGAAGTGCTTGCTGTAATGGTGAGGATGGGATCCCAGTAGTCGGTCAATGGCACGAGGAAGCAAAGAAATAGTTAAAACATGTGCAGGATTATATAACAGGTGGATACAACATTTACATTTCAGGCAAGCACTTTTAAATCAGATGGAACATCAGTAGTGAAACAGCAAGGTCGGGTATACCACATATAACATAGATACTGCTATGACAATCAATCAACCTGCTTCACTTTATGGTGACAATGAAACCCACAGACGCTCTACCAAACTAAGTCACCTAAACTCATTTTTCAGATGGATCACAGTGCTAGTCACAGACCATGTGAAGGCATCCCAGAAAAACATGCATGATCAACAGTTCCAAATTTTCGGACATCTGCTTGCTTTGGCAAGTAGGGGGCTCAGCCTAATACAAACAGTCATAGCTTTGCAAGGTGTTGACTGGCATGTCAGCCGTCACAATTCAAACCCATCACATCGTATGTGCTCCGAGGAACCTCCACAGCTATGTATAGATATTCATTGTGTTGCTATGACATTCAATCAACCACCTTCGCAATGTGATGGTCAGTATACAAATTTGCAATGTGATGGTCAGTATAGAAAATAGGAGTGCTGCATCTGTCAAACCCACAGCCAGGTATAAACACACCAAATCACCAATATCATATTGATCCACATCTGACAAAAAGAGATGTACAAACCTTCACAAATATCATATGGATCCACTTCCAACAAGTAAACCTGTGAGACCTAATGAGGTACACTTGATCAATGATTATCACAACAACAAGAACTTAGATCTGCCCAATCTGTAGACAGAACTCCAACAACATGAGAAGATCCATAAAAGCCAAGTCATATTAACATAAAATGGAAAGCTGTACTGTACGTCATAATAATAAAAAGAAGGGCTGCCAGTGAGATTCAGACCCAAAAGAAAGGCACATATAATAAATAACAAACTAAAACAATGCATAAGTCTGTCAAACACTAATTCGCTTCCTCGTAATTGACTTCTGTGATAAAAAATGCACCAAAAATGCTGTGAGACCAAAGAATAATAAAACAGTATGACAAACATGTCACATACCTGCTCACATTGCCCAAAGATGGCTCAGCTGTGTTCTTATGTCACATACCTGCTCACATGCTATGGGGAGACATTACATTTAAACAACAATGTTGTGAAACTTTCCAGGCACAGGATCCAAGATTATGACAGCAACAACATTAAAATAGATCTGCACAACCTGTCTAAAGAAGTCCAGCAACATGAGAATATGAATAAAAACCCAAGTCAGATTAACCCAAAACCCAAGTTGTGTAAAGTGTCTCACAATAACTGGGAGTGTGCATTGCAGATATGAGGGAATGCCAAGAACACACAACATGTTGATTTTTACATGGCATTTCAGTAACATTACTCTGCCACAAAGTAAGAGTGCTTCATTATAAGCCTGTCAACCGATCACAGTGTACTGGGGAAGAGGGCTCAGTAAGGGATGTATTGCAAGGGTTTGAGAGACAAGAAGGCTCAGACTTATATGAACAGACAAAGCATTGCAGGGGGTTGAGAGACATTAAGAAGGCTCAGACTAATATGAACAGTCATTTCATTGCAACGGGTTGATAGACAAGTCAGCCCTCACAATTCAAACCCATCACAGCATATGTGCTCCGACGAACCTCCACAACTGTGTAAAGTTATTCACTGTGTTGCCGACATCATCAATCACCCAACTAGACAATGCCATTATCATCATTGCCGTTCAAGCCCTCTAACCGCTCCTGCTACCATGAACTGTCATGGCATTGCAATGGGTTATTTGACAAGTCAGCCCTCCTAGTTCAAACCCATCACAACATATATGCTCCGAGGAACCTCCACATGATTTGTTGAGTTATTCACTATGTTGCTGACATAATCAATCACCCACGTAGACAATGCCATTTTCATCATATTTTTAGCTCACCATTGCCCTTTAAGGCCTCTTCCCACCCAACTATCCAACTGCATGAGAAGCTAGGGTTGGGAGGGTGTGGCCTGCAAAAAAAGGTTACGCATATGAAACTATTGTAAAAGGTAAATGAAACCCATGTACTAATTAAACATCCTCCACTACAATGCACCATGTTAAACCTACTACATTAACGAAGTACGATTTATGGAAGAATTATCCAACTACAAACCAAGAAATAAAAGAACTATAATAAATGTTCCCACATCTACAGGTTGGCCGAAAGTAACGTCATCCTACATAACACAAATTTAATAGCAACCGAAGGAATAGCCTAGTAGAATTCAAAATCTCATGCCGACCCCCAAATACTATTGGCAATGTCATTCCTAAGGTGCTCTCCTGCAGCAACTTGTTGCTGGCCGATGGATGATACAGTGAGAACTTCCTGATCATCAATATCATCCCCTTGCACATCTTCGTCACCAACCCGATTGAAGTACCAATCATACCCTTGTTCACGACGTATGAAGTTCTGCACCACACAACATGCAAGGACTATCTTGCGCTGTGTCGGCCAAGGGTACATGTTGCCCTCACGCAAAGTATGAAATCGCATCTTCAAGACCCCAAATGTGCGCTCCACCACGTTTCTCAATTGGGCATGACGATGATTGAATTTTTCCTTCTTATTTTCGTAAGGCACATTCACACGACCACGGAATTGAGCAGGATGATACTTCACCCCCCTATACGGTGCCAAGAAAGATGAAGAATTTCCATAACTAGAATCAACCAAATAATACTTCCCTGGCGGTACAGAGAAACCTCCTTCATCTAAAGCCCACTTTAGCACCTGCATATCAGCAGCCGATCCTTCCCATCCAACACACACATAATGGAAAAGCATATCAAATGATACAACCGCCATTACATTTTGTGTAATGCATTGCTTACGATTGCGGAACCGGTCATGCTCTGAAATTGGTACATTTGCAGGAATGTGTGTGCCGTCTATGGCACCAATGGCGTCCTAGACAAAAAATTGCGTTGGTAAGTTTAAGGTATCAATGTGTTGTGGAGGAATGACTAAGTAAAAAGACCTCACCTTAAAATACGGGTAGAAGCGTTCCTTGCCACGAATGTAGGGATGACACTCGTGAGCTTGTGTAGGTGTGGGTAGTTGAATATATTCTTCCTTCAAATGGTTGATGGCAACAATGACTTCATTTACATACTTACTGATTGTTTGAGAAGAATGTTGAAAGTACTCACATAGTGCACCACTAGACACCCCATGACCGGTGGCATATAGGAACATAGCCAACTGTTCAGCAGCAGATACATATCTTGAATCCTTTAACAAACCACGGCCTACCAAGATGTCAGTCAATCTTGTAAACATAGTTGGGTGCATCCTGAACATCTTGTAACACCTCTGCTCATGTCCATTGATAATATTTGTCACCCACATTTGACCTGCGTGGACTGAAGAATGCAAGCGTCGACGAATAGGTGGCGACATTTCCTCAGCTTCCACTCTTTCAAGAATGGCCTCCTCAACACTGTTGATCATGTCATCATCCTCCAAGAGAAAGTCCAATAGAATGGGATCAAGATCTACACATTACACCAAACATTTCCATCACCATTGCAACTGTTGGTGAAGTCATTATCCATTAATAAATTGACTGGTACATGGTTTAATAACAGCAGATACATATAACCCTAGTACATAACAGAGAAAAAGTACTTGTGAACAAGCATAGTCTATGAAGTCCCCACCTTAAAGAACACAACTACGAGAGTAAGTAATATAAACAACAGCAACACTACTAGAATTATCAACAGGACAACAACAATACAAGACAAGTTCGACATTTGTGTCCTCTGCTGTAGCAGTGATTGGTTCATTGCATGATAGGGTGACATAGGATTTGCAGGAGACGCAGGCATATGCCTTGTAATTACTTGGGACCGATCATGAATATGTGTATGCCCGCTGTTGTCACACCTATTTATAGCCTTGTGTGCATCCTCTACCGAGTGAAAACCCTTGTAACGAGCCCCAGGATATCCATTGACCTGGACAAAACATTCAGGCCAGCTGTAATAAATACCGGGTTCTCGTCCAACCCACACTACATAGCATTGATATCTTCCCATTTTTCGACCTTCAATTGCCTGCAAGTAAGAGTTTATGAAACACAATAGGTGCGACTACGATATCATATGCGAAATTTGCATGATAAAGTCCACTCCATAGGGTAAGCAAGTAGAAGGGGCATCAAGTAAGTTTAAAAGTACAACACATGATAAGGTCCACTCCATAGGATAAGCAAGTACAAGGGGCAGGAATGAAGTTTAAAAAAGTACAACACATGATAAGGTCCACTCCATGGGATAAGCAAGTAGAAGGGACAGCAACTAAGTTTAAAATTACAACGCATGATAAAGTGGGGCTGGGGAATAACAGCAAATAGTCCAAGTGCATGAATAACATTTACACCATGTGAACTAGCACCCAGTCAATCATGTCTTCTTCGTGCAGCTCCATAAATAATTTTCTATTTATTGGATCCTTGAATAAATCCACTGCTTTGAGGTAGATGTTCCGATCAAGGTTTGGATCTGCCTTCAGTATGTCGAAGCATGCTCGCATGGTAGGGGTGTCATTGGCCATGTGGAGGGAAGATGTACGCTCCCCTCGTAAGAGCCTGACCAAGTCACTCCTATCCTGCATAGCCCCAGCAAACTTGGTTAATGCCTCATCTCCAAGCTTCTTTTGACGACTCTTCTTACCAGAGCTAACTGTGTTATTGGCCGGTGTAGAAGTTCCTTCACCCTCCACTCCCCTACTCAAAGGAGGTGTGTTAAATGTAGGTCTTGAAGGTTGTGCATATTGAGACACATTCAAAGTGTCAGTAATATTATCAAGCCCACCAACATCAAATGCACCACCTAAAGGGGTCAAGAAAACATTTGCATGCACTTCCGTAGGTTGCGTGACTTGTCGGGGCCGTGAGGAGTCGGCGTCCCACCCCCTTGCACAACTTTTTCCACAAAGATAGTCCATCTCACGTAGGAAGATAAATGGTTTACCTCTAATTAACCTGAACTCCGGTCGACTCTGAAATAAAGTAGGATTTGGAGATGTCACTCAGTGAAAACAAATAGGCGAGGAATGTAAACTGGATAATTATTCGCACAAGTCATAAAGTACCTGAATTAATTCATCCCATGCCCCTTCATATCCGGGAACAGGCACATTGTTCACACTGTCCCACCCCCATCCAGATTTATTCCGCAACTCATCAACAATACCATAAATCTTTCTAATTGTCTTCCAACGATTATTTAATTGGTGACGGTCGTAGTTCAGGTTACACGATCGATTAAACATCGGGACTATCTCAGCCCAACAATGAGGCTTGAACATACCAGAATTGCAATTATTCTTATCATATTGCTCGATCAATAATTGAAGGAGAACCCTATCCTGAGCCGTAGTCCAATTCTGCACACGGGCCTTAACTCTAGTGGAAGCAGATTCATTTGGAATTGACCCTAATATTAGTAGCCAAATCATAAAAAGTACTTTAGTTACACACCAGGGTGGACAATTTACATGAATTAGAAGAACAAGAAGTATGAAATAGCATTTGTGTAATGGGTTGGCGACGGAACTTACCAGAGGTAGCCATCAGAGATGTCCTCTTCCTCTTTAAGCTGGTTAAGTACCCATCGAGACAAAAAAACATGAAAAAATTAGATATGAGAATGTGAACACAGTAATGAGTTTTAATTTATATATTGTAAGCAACAGACGTACTTATCTGACCCTCAAATAAACAGGCACATATCTTATAAAATCAGAAAATAGCTATAAACTGTCTGCCTATATGAGTTTAATGGTATAAACCCTATGCGGCAATCCTACTTCCCGACAACGTTAAAGATACAGGTATGGTGGATCACACAGCTTGCAAGGAGAAAGATACATGAAGACCTTCAACACAACTTGGAGGCTATCAGATCGAGTCATAGGGGTATTGCAAGGGCTTGTGATATAAGGTTTTGGTATGCAGAGAGGCTTTTTATCTAATTTTGCCTTATACTCATATAACCTATATATTTTAAGCATTAAAGAATCTACAAAATATTCACTTTGGAAACCAATAAATAAAGGACTTTGCACTACTTAAGTATTGCTGAATTGTCATCTAGAAAAATATAATTTCAATGACTAGCACACAAGGAATTTCAGATTGTGATTCAGGAGTGTAAATATGATTGCAGAGAGTAAACAATGTAGAATCTGACACCCAGCGCAGTCAAGATAAGAAAAAAAGTAGCTGTACATAAACAAAAAGGAAAAAATCATTGCCACTAAAATACAAAAGAAATGCAAGACACCAATCAAGCACATTAGAAAATGTATTCTGTTAACCTGTGTCTGCTCGGATGAAATATCAGAGAGATTTGGCAACAACAGCTACAATCACCAACCTAATGTGACCCTCAAAATTTTTGTAAGCAAACTACAACCCAAGTAAGCAACAAACTACAAACTACAACATTAACTGTAAGCAGTAAACAAGTACAGGGCTGACCTAACTTAGTATGAAAAACCCTAATCGTCAACAGCAGTCGATTGGCCGATAGATACAAAGGCTCAATAGGTTTAAAAACAAACGCACATGCCAATATCCAAGGGTATCACATGAACTAATGCAAACTAATGATAAGCACAAAACTAAGAAACAATGAAGGAACATAAGTAAAAAAATTAAGATGTCAAAACAAAGTACAATACATGGGACATCAGTGAAGACATTATCTCTGAAAAATCTGGATCTACTATCATGAGTTTAATCTTCCACAATACACTTAACTGGGAGTTAACCTTCTCAATGGAGCATGATCTGAACCATGTTGGGCATATCCAAACAACCTTATATCTACACTCTCTAATCTTGTCATTGTGTTACCAGAATGTACTATATCATAGACATTATAAGATATCAAACATCTGTGAAGTAAGGCTTTTCCCAGCACAGGGGCAAACGTATGAAATTGGCATGAATAAGGTAATCTAAAGCTGCACTTAAGAAGCACGCTGATATTTTTAAGGTCCTAGATTGGTAAAGCTGTTCGAATAGAATGTTGTATAAAGAATAAACAAGAATGGCCATGGATCTGGGAGTTCCAAGTATAAAGCAGTGAATGTATTACAAGTCAGAGTGTATAGCCTTCAACACAAATGCCCTATTCAAGCTAAATTGATGTTTGCCTAATGCCGTTCCATGGAAAGTTCAACTGGTACTCCTCACCCAAAACCATAAAGCACTATTATCAATGCATGGATAAGCCATGCTGGAGTTGACCTCTGGGAAAAGAGGCATAAATTCATATAAAGGAAGAGAAGGTGGTAGGAGCGGAATCTGATGACACAAAAAACCACATGGTAGTTCCACAACCAAGTTGAGTAAATCATTCAAAAAAGGACTAACCAGGAGTTGAATGCCATTATCCACAATGATTTGAGGGATCATACCGAGGTTCTAGTTGGGGGTTATTGAAAATCTGTTGCATAGGTGAACCTGCGCAAGGTAGTATCCGACCCAGATCATGGTAAAATGGAACCATCTTCAATTAGGAGAGGGAAAGCACAGCAAGAAGAAAGGCATATGATATTACATGGCATATTACGATTACCGGAGATCATACCGAGGTCTTACTTGTAGCTTTTCAAAATCAGATGCACATGTGAATCAGCGCAGGGGAGTATGCAGTACCAGAGCGTGGTACAATGGAACATCATATGCAGAGGGGAATCACAGCAAGAAGAATGGAATATGAAACTACAGCCCATGCCCTCCAGAAATAGTGAACGGGTTGTAAAAAGCACAACAACAAGAAGAGACAAAGCAGTGCAGAATGAGTAAAAAAGATTCGCAGAAGAAGGAACCAGTGGCGGCAAGGGGCCGAGGAAGAGGCAGAAGAGACACAGTCCTTTGACGCCGGAGAAGCCACCGCGTCTGCCAAGGATGATGGGGATGGCATTGCGAAGAAGCCGAGGAGTTAAAATAGGGCAGCACCGAAGAACACTGTAGGCTCACAAGCGTCGGTCATACAGGGGTCGATTCAAACCCTCTCCGTAAAAGGTGAGTACGGGGAGCAGAAAAAGTGGAAGGACCCCTACCCCAGCCACACGATCCGGGCGATTTCAGAAGATTGCAGAGGTGATTGGACGCAAGATTGTAGAGGGTTTTCGAACCGAGGCAGTGCCCGAGTAGTAATGGCGGTTGTTGACCGCCTCAATCGTGGAAGCAGCAGAGCGTGGGGGCGGAGCCTGCAACAGACGAGTAGCATGGCGGGGAGGGCAACACGGCCAGATCGGGGCAGCGAAGCCAAAGGCGTCGAGGAGGGAAGAGGCAGCCGACGGCGGAGCAGGCGTTGCAGGCCGGATGATGGTCGTCTGTGTCGCACGCGGAGGAGGGCGACATGGGAGACGCGGAGGTAGGGTTCGGAGGTGGAGGAGGACGAAGCAATTACCTTTTGCTGCACACGGGTTAAAGCGTATTCCACCGGCTCGGCAGAATAGGTTAACCAGCGTTAACGCGGAGACCGAGAAGGTTAGGGAGAATACAGGAGAATAGCTAAAATGCTCTACCAAATTGAATAGGAGAGAATACGGTGGGGTACCCCACCTTATTCTTCAATCAAAGAGGGCCTACGTAAATCGAGATGGAACATAGTTAACCCTAGTTCTAGCATGCTTCCACTAAAACTCAAAATCCTAGCAGGATACTAGATGAATTTAGGGCTTTCTAGATCAATGGAAAGAGGACATGACAACGCTTCTATTGATATATAATAGTTAAGGTTTGGCTTGCTATCACCTACCTTAATCGAAGGGTGAAGGAAGAAGAGGGAAGCCGACGCGCTAGGTACACACCGCCGATGATCGTCGAAATCCTCCCTCGATCGAGCTTCTCTCCGGCCGCCACAGCCACTAAACGATTCTAGGGTGGCTTAGGTTCGATTATATAGGTTTAATTGCGTCTGGGGAGTCCTAATCGTGAAGATAGAGTCCTTGCACCGCAGACGTGCGAGATTCGCGCGAGACCAAGTCAATCCGCCATTCCGCCGTTAAATACACCTCCTAGGGTTAGGGTTTCAGAGATTAACCAGAGGGGAAACGATCCTCTAATCCTAGCCTTTCATTTGCATCCGGTTTTAGCTTAATTGGTTTAATATTGGGCTCAAATTTTGCGTTTTAAGGTCCGATTAGGCTAAGTGTGGTTTTGGGCCTTAATCTGCTAATTCGACTTATTTAGAAATTTTATTTGGGCTGGTTGTAGAAGACAATTTTTCTTAACGTTTCATCCTCTACAAGATTCTAATTTTTCCAGATTTTTATAAAATATTCAAATTTTTACTTGAAGAGGCGTGATCTCGTGCTTGTCCTGAGCGGGGTAGATGAACACCGGATAGTGAACTGCAAAGAAGAGAAACGGATCAGGGGGCCCAGGGATGATTCCCTAGGGTAAACCCTCCGATGCTTAAGTCAGTCGAGCAATGATGGAAGCGATGAAGGGAGGAGGAAAGAGATGCACGAGATCACTCTACACCAAGGTGGTGAAGTGGTTCCTGCTCAGGGGGTATAGGCGTGTGCTAGCCCTTACCTTTCGTTGGAGGTAGTCCCAAGTTTATATAGTGCACTGGTTTCATGAGTCCCGTAAGCTGAGGGGTTTCAGGCGGGCGTTACGTCCTCAACGTGGGATCTTTACGTCCTCATCGTGGGATCTTTATAACCTTGAGGGATCATGGGCCCCTTATCCTCATAAACTCCTGCTCATAAAGGGTTCTCAACGACAACATGGATAATTAATCGTCAGTCGTCCGGAGCATAAAAGGTGCCAACCCTGTCCGGGCGATAGGCATAGCTCGGATGAGGATAGGTCGGAGTGGGCGCTAAGCGCCTGCCCTTATCCCGGCGAGGGGATAGATCGGGCATAGGTCTTTCTCTGACCTGGCCGACGCTCGGGCCTTCCGAGCCTAAGGGCCGCCGAGGAAGGGTGTGATCCCGAGTGAACTTATTTGGGCTTTCTAGCTTAAGTGGGCCCTGCGGGGCTGTCACTTAGATGAGTTGGGCCTCGTTTGGTCCTAATGGACCTAGTTTGGCCGCTTTCTAGATGGGCTACAGAAATCCCCCTCTCCACTTGTCCCCCTCCTACTCCCGAGCCTTGGTAGGCTCGAAAGAGTAGCCGTTAGGGTTTTGGACCAGCGTGGCTCGGGTGGGTGGAGATCTAGCGGTGTTAGGAAGCCACGTGTCGTGGTCACCTAGTGTAACGACCCAGAGTTCAGGATACCGATATACCGATAACATCGATACACCGATACCAAGAACTGGGGAAGCCACCCAAGAGGCTGATGAGGACCCTGAAGGGTTAGTAGAAAAGTGCTGAGGGATATGCATAACGAATTGGAATTTAGAACGCGTAAATTACAATTAAGCATTAAAATAACACAAGTGCGGAAGCAAATCAAAATAACCAGAGTGATATATATATATATATACTAGTCCAGATAAGCCGAAGTACTAGTCTAAAAAGGTACAACTACACGGGACATACCCCGGCAAAAGTACAAGCAAGCCTCAAAAGGCGCCTCGACTAAAGCTGGCAGCTAGACACGGTCTCCAAAACGGCTCACGAAGCACCGTGAGACGACGGGCGCGGCTCACCTGAAAGGAGAAAGGGTGAGTCACAGCCAGACTCAGTAGGGGTCACGCGGATCCCTACCTCGCACTAAACAAGCATACATGCATTAATAACGGCAAAAAGAGCTTGCATTTAAATAAGCTAATTGGTAATGGCATGAATAACTACTCAAGTAAAGCTGTAAACTCTAACTAAGCAAGTATAACAGCTAACGCATGCCAAAGCTAAGTAAATGCAAGCGATTAAGACTAAATCTACCAAAATAGAATGAGCCTTAACTAATCCAAACAACAAGGAAGGACAACCACTGGAGCAGAAACCAGAAGCGTCCACTGACGACTTACACTGCGTCTCAAGCACTCGCAGTCGGCAAAGCGACAAGCTAAGCGCGTAAACAGTACCAAACCAAGTGACCAGTCGGAGTGGCACCCGTCGGTGTCAGTCCACAGTCTCCGACCACGTGTGCACACACTGACTCTAGCCTGAGCCAGGCCCTCTAGCTAGTTTTCTCTCTTGGTAGGACGCTACCATTGGCTGGGAGCCCACGGAACTAGCTTACAAACCGTGCATGGGAAACACACCCCTCCGCCATCCTCAAGCGGGTCGGTACTCAACAGACCTTAGGGCAACAACAGTGGCTCCATTGCATGGAAAGAAAAGCTACTCTATTGGTATAAGAAACATGCCACTGAATACGAAAATAATATAAACATGGCACATATATATTATGGAACGCATAACGAGAAGGCTGGGAACAAATCAAAACCTACAGGCAAACGGCGATCGTCTGCCCATGCGTCACTAGCAAGCGACGGTGGGGGACTGGCGCGTTACATCCGAAGTGACGCGTCAGTGTCCCGCCGTTACTTCCACCAGAGTTTCAGCTCAAACGACCCAAGAGGGGAGTGACGGTGGGGGTCCAGCGCGTTACTTCGTAACGACGCGTTGGATCACCGCCGTTACTTCCACCCGAGCCTAGAAATCAACGAACAGTATTCAAAACCGACAGCAAGCGAAGCGACGCCCTAACCCAGGCGCGTCGGACCGAAACGACGGCTGGCCGACTGGCCGTCGGGCGCACCGCCTGACCGGGTCAACGTAAAACCACGCACGAGTAACGGATGGGGTTCCCACCGTTACTCTCCAAATAACGCGTCCTCGACGAGCCGTCGTTTGAAAACGACGCGTTCACCAAGGACCGTCAGGCATGTGACGGTTCCTGGCAGGACCGTCACACCACCTGGAACACGGGCGGGTTCGGTTTGAAAACCGAGGCCCTCCCGGACGATAGAAATCGTCAGGTAACGCCGTGAAATCCTGTAACCTGCCAAACCATACATGCTAAACAACACAACCAAGCTTAAAACACCCGCATGCATCACCCCAAACCCATTAAACGGCTAAATTACTCGTTTACACTAAAAATGGGAAAATGACCACAAGCATACAACGGGAAGCCTAAACAACGAAATGAACTACAGGGAATGCTCCTAGCGAGCTCAGGATTCCATCCCCCTACCTCTTGCAAGCTGAGACGGGCGAAAAGGCCGCATGCACCGAGGTAGGCTCACTGGGCCTTCAAGCTCCACCCCGCTCCCACGATCACCGAACCGTGCCGAAATGGGTACCCACGCGTTCCTCTCGACGCGAGGAATCCACCGGCGCCAACCACGCCTCAATCCGACGCCGTCTCGCCCGCGTTCCCTAAGGAGGAGAGAGGGGCGATCGCAAGAGGAGAGAGAGCGTGAGGGTGAATGAGAGATCGACGGGGAGAGAGAGAGAGGGGGTGAGAGGTTAAAAGAAAAGAAAAAAAAGAAATTAAAATATATATAATATAATTATTATATATATTAAAATCTCATTAATCTCTAATAACCCTCAAATAAATCCGGAAAAATACCAGACAAATTCCTAAAAATCCAGGAAAATAGCCGGAAATTCCAGAACAAATAATAGAACAAAATCCATCAAGGATCCATTAAGGCATGGGTCTTACAGTCCCTCCCTCCTTATAAAAATTTTGCCCTCGAAATTTTACAGCAACAGAAAAGGAGGAAACTGAGAAAGGACATATACCTCAGTGGAATAAGAAAGGAAAAAGCAGGCGCATCTCATCTTCACGCTCCCAAGTAGACTCATTACCAGAGTGACGCTGCCAAGCAACTCTTACCATAGGAATAACCTTATTTCTCAACCGCTGCTCACGACGGTCTTCAATTCTGATAGGAAATTCTGGCGTGGACAAATCAGCAGTCACTTCAGGCCATACTGAATCATCGAGAACATGAGAAGCATCTGGCACATATTTCCTCAACTGAGACACGTGGAATACATCATGAATAGCTTGCATAGCCGCTGGCAATTGCAGACGATAAGCCACCTGACCAATAGCTTCAATAATCGGAAAAGGGCCAACATACCGCGGAATAAGCTTTCCACGCTTCCCAAATCTGGAAACACCTTTCATCGGAGATATTTTAACAAACACCCTATCTCCAGGCTCAAATTGTAGTGGACGTCTGCGCTGATCTGCATAGCTTTTCTGTCGACTCTGAGCCGTCAACAATCTCTGCCTGATCAGACGAACCACATCAGAACATTGCTGCACCATGTCAGGCCCTGTCAACAATCTGTCCCCAACATCAAACCAGTTCAGAGGAGTTCGACAAGGACGACCATAAAGTGCTTCATAAGGAGCCATACCAATACTAGTGTGAAAACTGTTATTATAAGCAAATTCAACCAGTGGCAAATACTGACTCCACGAACCCTGCCAATCAAGGCAACACAATCTCAGCATGTCTTCCAGAGTCTGAATAGTCCTCTCTGACTGTCCATCCGACTGAGGGTGATACGCTGAACTGAAAGCTAACTCAGTGCCCAAAGCTTTCTGGAAACTACGCCAGAAGCCAGAGGTAAAACGTGGGTCACGATCTGACACAAGTGAAACAGGCACTCCATGCAGTGGCACGATCTTCTGCACATACAGCTCGGCCAACCTCTGCACATTCCAAGTAACTTTAATCGACAATAATCTGGCGGTTTTAGTCAATCTGTCGACAAGCAACAAGATGCCATCAAAACCTTGAGAAGTCCGAGGCAAACCCACCACAAAATCTGTAGTAACATGGTCCCATTTCCACATCGGAATCTCTAACGGCTGAAGCAAACCACCTGGCTTTTGATGTTCGGCTTTAACTAACTGACAAGTCAAGCACTTAGAAATAAACATAGCCACGCCTTTCTTCATACCTGGCCACCAGAACTGCTTCTTCAAATTCTGATACATCTTGGTGACACCCGGATGAATAGCAAAACGGGAACCATGGGCCTCACTCAGAATCTCATTCCTCAAATCATCATCAGCGGGAACATACCATCTGCCCTGGAAACTGACAACCAGCTCGTCATCAAATTCCACATCATATCTCGATATAACACGAGCCAAATCAGAATCAGCCTGCTGGGCTTCTTTAAACTGCTGATATAAAGCTGAACCCAAAACCAAGGTAGCACAAACTGCCATCTTCGGATCAGCAGGAAACTCTGCACTGAATGCCTCGCTCGGAAGCCGTTCCCACAATTTCCATTCATGAAGCAACAAATGACTGACCTGTACTTTCCTGCTCAGAGCATCAGCCACGACATTCATTTTACCCGGCTGATAGGAGAGTGTAAAGTCAAAGTCTTTCATGAATTCCATCCATCGACGTTGCCTGAGATTCAAATCTTTCTGAGAGAATATATACTGTAAACTCTGGTGATCAGTAAAAATCTGAAACTTCTCACCATACAGATAATGTCTCCAGATTTTTAAGGCAAAAATAACTGCAGCTAGCTCCAGATCATGAGTGGGATAATTCTCTTCATGTCGTTTCAATTGCCGAGATGCATATGCGATAACCTTACCATGTTGCATCAGCACTGCACCGAGACCTACTCGAGAAGCATCAGTACAAACCAGAAAACCACCCGAGTCGGAAGGCAAAGTCAACATAGGAGAAGAAGTCAATAGCCTTTTTAATTCAACAAAGCTAGCCTCACACTGATCCGAAGTCAGTCTAGTCATCGGGGCTGCAATCTTCGCAAAGTCTTGAATGAATCTGCGGTAATACCCAGCCAAACCTAAGAAGCTTCTTATCTCAGACACAGACTTCGGCCTCTGCCAATTCAAAACGGCATCAATCTTTGCAGGGTCCACTGCCACTCCATCACCAGAAATCACGTGACCAAGAAAATGAATTTCCCGAAGCCAGAATTCACATTTACTGAACTTCGCAAAAAGCTCGTGATCCCTTAGAGTCTGCAGAACGATCCTCAAATGCTGCACATGATCTTCATCAGAGGCAGAATAGATCAGAATATCATCCACAAAGATCACCACAAAATGATCAAGAAATGGACGAAAGATACGCTGCATTAGGTCCATAAAAGCTGCTGGGGCATTAGTCAAACCAAACGGCATAACCAGAAATTCAAAGTGACCATATCGAGTGCTAAATGCTGTCTTCTCCACATCGGATTCCCGGATTCGCAATTGGAAGTAGCCAGATCGGAGATCAATCCGTGAAAAGACAGTAGCAGACTGTAATTGGTCAAATAAATCATCAATCCTGGGAAGCAGATACTTATTCTTGATAGTCACCTGATTCAATTGCCTGTAATCAATACAAAATCTCAGGCTTCCATCTTTCTTTTTCACAAACAGCACCGGGGCACTCCACGGAGAAAAACTGGGGCAAATATAACCTTTTTCCAGTAACTCTAGTAGCTGTGCACGCAGTACTTTCAATTCAGCTGGAGCCATTCGGTACGGTGCCTTTACTAAGGGGCCGGTACCTGGAATCAGTTCAATCACCATCTCTATCTCTCGCTCTGGGGGCAAGCCTGGCAACTCGTCAGGAAATACATCAGGGAACTCACAGACAACAGGAATATCACAAACATCCCGTTGTGGTTTTTTAACAACAACCACAGAAGCAAGAAATCCATGGCAACCTGCACTAAGCAACCTATAGGCTCGAATAGCAGAAATAATCATACGAGAAGATCGGGATCGAATACCTTGGAAATAAAAAGCTGATTTCCCCTGTGGCTGAAAATAGACCTTCTTCGATCTGCAGTCAACCACAGCTCCATAATGCTCCAACCAATCCATTCCCACAATAACATCATAATCTGCCAGCTGCAATGCATACAATCTCGCCGGCAACTGGTGATTATCAATCATCACAGGAGACTCTTCCAGGCACAAAGGTGTAACCATGAAATCTCCAGAAGGCAATTCAACAAATAACTCACAAGACAACTCAGAAGTCGGTTCCTCGATACATGCCATGAAATCCTCAGAAATAAAAGAGTGAGAAGCACCAGAATCAAATAAGACATGAGCTGAATGACCATAAAGCATAATCGTACCTTCAACCAGATGGGACGCAACAGCATCAGCTCTAGTCAAATGAGAAACCTTGCCTTTCTGCTTCTTAGAACCAGCTGAAGATTGCTGAGAAGACGCCGACGCTTGAGAGTAAAATTGTTGTTGAGCTTGCGGTGTAGGAGGTCTGAACTGCGATTGCTGAGGTTGAGAAAACTGAGAAGCTTGCAATTGTTTCGGCCTCAGCGGGCAATCCCGAACCACATGACCAGGCTGGTCACAACGAAAACACACCACAGGGAGAGAGCACGGCTGGCCCTTGTGATGACCACCGCATCTCCGACACGTCCATGGCTGACTGACAGCTGAGCTCTGCCGAGTCTGAGAAGAAGGTGCTATCGACTGCTGAACAGAATCTGTACCGGACGGCTGCTGGAAAAACTTCTTCTTCTTCTTGAACCTTTTGAACTTGGGTTTGGAAGGTGAGGAAGAACCACTAACCTCTGACTGGACCGAGGGGACACCTGGCACTGGCGGTCGGTAAGTCTGCTGCGACTGAGCTACCGGCTGCACTGACCCTGCCTGAGGATATCCACCTGGTCTCGTCATCTCCAGCTCTAGTGCCACAGCTGTCTGGCACGCACTGTCCAAATCCGCAACACGACTGGCAATGAGGGGCATCTTCAACTCGGGCCTCAAACCTCGCAAGAATTGCTGGGTTTTCAAAGCTTCACTGGCCATCACATGGGGCGCATACTGACCCAATTCCATAAACTTATTCCGATACTAAAGCACCGTCATACTGCCCTGCGTCAGCTCCATAAATTGATACATCTTCGCCATTTGTAAACAGGCAGGAGTGTAGGCACGCTCGAAAGCAGCTGCGAACTCTGCCCATGTGATCTGCCGAAGAGGTCTTGAATGAAAGGCAATCTGCCACTCGGCTTTCCACCACGAAATGGCCGTACCCTGGAGTTGAAAAGCAGCAAGCATAACCTTTTCATCTTCAGCACATTCCATCGAGACAAACACCCGCTCGATCGCATCCAACCATTGCCTTGCCACTTTTGGATCAGCTTGACCATCGAAAGCAGGCGGATTGAACATCAGGAATTCTTTCAAAGCCTTGCCTCGACTGCCAGGCACTTCAACAGGAGGAGTAACAATCGACACTGGAGGAGGAACAACTGGAACAGCTGGAACTGCAGGAGGAGGTGCAGAACCACTATCTTCCCGGGGCGCATCTCGAGGAACACGAGGAGGTCTTCCTCGACGAGGCGGCATAATTACTCTGCCGAGAACACAAAACAACAGCAAAAACCATCAATCATGCAGAAAACACCCTATGCCAGCAATAGACGACTACAGGACTAGCTCTGGACAAAGCACAAATTTCAATTCCTTATACAATTCCTCAAACAATGCTCTGATACCAACTGTAACGACCCAGAGTTCAGGATACCGATATACCGATAACATCGATACACCGATACCAAGAACTGGGGAAGCCACCCAAGAGGCTGATGAGGCCCCTGAAGGGTTAGTAGAAAAGTGCTGAGGGGTATGCATAACGAATTGGAATTTAGAACGCGCAAATTACAATTAAGCATTAAAATAACACAAGTGCGGAAGCAAATCAAAATAACCAGAGTGATATATATATATACTAGTCCAGATAAGCCGAAGTACTAGTCCAAAAAGGTACAACTACACGGGGCATACCCCGGCAAAAGTACAAGCAAGCCTCAAAAGGCACCTCGACTAAAGCTGGCAGCTAGACACGGTCTCCAAAATGGCTCACGAAGCACCGGGAGACGACAGGCGCAGCTCACCTGAAAGGAGAAAGGGTGAGTCACAGCCAGACTCAGTAGGGGTCACGCGGATCCCTACCTCGCACTAAACAAGCATACATGCATTAATAACGGCAAAAAGAGCATGCATTTAAATAAGCTAACTGGTAATGGCATGAATAACTACTCAAGTAAAGCTGTAAACTCTAACTAAGCAAGTATAACAGCTAACGCATGCCAAAGCTAAGTAAATGCAAGCGATTAAGACTAAATCTACCAAAATAGAATGAGCCTTAACTAATCCAAACAACAAGGAAGGACAACCACTGGAGCAGAAACCAGAAGTGTCCACTGACGACTTACACTGCATCTCAAGCACTCGCAGTCGGCAAAGCGACAAGCTAAGCGCGTAAACAGTACCAAACCAAGTGACCAGTCGGAGTGGCACCCGTCGGTGTCAGTCCACATTCTCCGACCACGTGTGCATACACTGACTCTAGCCTGAGCCAGGCCCTCTAGCTAGTTTTCTCCCTTGGTAGGACGCTACCATTGGCTGGGAGCCCACGGAACTAGCTTACAAACCGTGCATGGGAAACACACCCCTCCGCCATCCTCAAGCGGGTCGGTACTCAACAGACCTTAGGGCAACAACAGTGGCTCCATTGCATGGAAAGAAAAGCTACTCTATTGGTATAAGAAACATGTCACTGAATACTAAAACAATATAAACATGGCACATATATATTATGGAACGCATAACGAGAAGGCTGGGAACAAATCAAAACCTACAGGCAAACGGCGATCGTCTGCCCATGCGTCACTGGCAAGCGACGGTGGGGGACTGGCGCGTTACATCCGAAGTGACGCGTCAGTGTCCCTCCGTTACTTCCACCAGAGTTCCAGCTCAAACGACCGAAGAGGGGAGTGACGGTGGGGGCCCAGCGCGTTACTTCGTAACGACGCGTTGGATCACCGCCGTTACTTCCACCCGAGGCCGGAAATCAACGAACAGTATTCAAAATCGACAGCAGGCGAAGCGACGCCCTAACCCAGGCGCGTCGGTCCGAAACGACGGTCGGCCGACTGGCCGTCGGGCGCACCGCCTGACCGGGTCAACGTAAAACCACGCACGAGTAACGGATGGGGTTCCCACCGTTACTCTCCAAATAACGCGTCCTCGATGAGCCGTCGTTTGAAAACGACGCGTTCACCAAGGACCGTCAGGCGTGTGACGGTTCCTGGCAGGACCGTCACACCACCTGGAACACGGGCGGGTTCGGTTTGAAAACCGAGGCCCTCCCGGACGATAGAAATCGTCGGGTAACGTCGTGAAATCCTGTAACCTGCCAAACCATACATGCTAAACAACACAACCAAGCTTAAAACACCCGCATGCATCACCCCAAACCCATTAAACGGCTAAATTACTCGTTTACACTAAAAATGGGAAAATGAGCACAAGCATACAACGGGAAGCCTAAACAACGAAATGAACTACAGGGAATGCTCCTAGCGAGCTCAGGATTCCATCCCCCTACCTCTTGCAAGCCGAGACGGGCGAAAAGGCCGCATGCACCGAGGTAGGCTCACCGGGCCTTCAAGCTCCACCCCACTCCCACGATCGCCGAACCGTGCCGAAATGGGTACCCACGCGTTCCTCTCGACGCGAGGAATCCACTGGCGCCAACCACGCCTCAATCCGACGCCGTCTCGCCCGCGTTCCCTAAGGAGGAGAGAGGGGCGATCGCAAGAGGAGAGAGAGAGCGTGAGGGTGAATGAGAGATCGACGGGGAGAGAGAGAGAGGGGGTGAGAGGTTAAAAGAAAAGAAAAAAAAAATTAATATATATATATTATAATTATTATATATATTAAAATCTCATTAATCTCTAATAACCCTCAAATAAATCCGGAAAAATACCAGACAAATTCCTAAAAATCCAGGAAAAAAGTCGGAAATTCCAGAACAAATAATAGAACAAAATCCATTAAGGATCCATTAAGGCATGGGTCTTACACCTACGCCCGTAATAATGATAATCCTGACGGATTTTAAATGAAGGGGCCCCTTTCTCTCGGAGGTCGGAACGACACGCCGCCTTCCGCGTGAGGATATAGGCGTTGGGCGTTTGTTGTCATTCCAGACTCCCTCCGTTTTTAGGGTTTGGCTCGCCTTCGTGTTTGCTTTTTGGGCTCTTTGATGCGTCATGAGGACACGACGGAAGAGCAGAGACTTGCAGCGGCGTTCGCGGAGTTGGCAGAGATAACTGTAGAGGCAGTTCGGCGGCTTCCTCTTCCTCCGGAGTCTTCGGGGTCCCGAGAGCATCTTTCTTCGAGTTCTTCTCCGAAGGCCATAGCGGATCAGCGTCCGGATGTCGAAGAGTGGGAGGATGAGCCGGTGATGAAAACGGCGGTCCCAAACTATACTGAACTGGGGGAGGCGGAGGTGAGAAGGTTGGAGCACCAGTTTCGCCTGCCCCACAAGTTTAGCTTTACCGTGGCTGTTCTGCATGAGACGTGTAATATCCCGGACCTTTCGGATCCTTCTTCGTGGGTCCCGGATCTGGTTTTCGGAGCGTCCGACTCTGTTGTGTCTGAAATTTCGTTTCGGACATCTTTCGTGTTCGGATCGGCGCGATCCGGAGTCGTTTCGGAGGCCCGGAGGTGTTCTGTGGCTTTTTCGCGTGTGTTTTCCGATTCCCGGTGTGTGTTTCGACTTTTTCTTCGGAAGCTTGCTGCAGGCGAACCGGGCGGTTCACCCGGGCACGAGTGGTACCGTTACGATCGGTGCGTTCCGAGGATTCCGGAAATGTATTTTTCTATTTTCTGATATTTTTCTGAAAATTCGGATTTTCTATAAAGCCCTAATTCTTTTTCTTTTTCTTTTCTCCTTTCTCTTTCTTCTT